>JAMPIV010014179.1:0-252598 GCA_024509875.1 Oreohelix idahoensis | reverse complement strand
TTGAATATAATGTCATATTATTAATGTAGTATTTAATATATATCATGAGGACAAACAAAACAATGATGCAACTAAAGGGTACAAACAATGTCAAGACGCAAACAAGACATTTTCACAATTAAAAATGAATTTATGAACTAAATAAAACAAGCGGAAGTGTCACACGGAAAACGAAGGGTCAAAGATTGACCCGAGGTCAACTGAATATGCAAAGTACACCAAAAAAATGACTGCAAAAAATGATGCTGAGGTCTCAACAGTAGGCTAATGCCCCTCCTGTAGTCCATATCGTGTGTTTGCTTCAATGGCTCATGTTTCCCCTGGTTAGACTTAGAAAACGGCTTTGGTTTCTGCGACAGTTCACCTACACGACCTTCGGTGACGTCACGTTGTTAGACATTAGAATGAGTACAACGTCATCTTCGACTGGATCATGTGATCGAAACTTGATCGTAAATATTATGGTTAACATGTGCGTAAGGAACAGAAGTTTGTTTCTTTTTTCTGTCGTTCCCCGCATTCGGCCGCCACTTTGTTGCTGAGTTATTTGCCGGTTGAAGATCATGTGCTGAGTATAGTTATTTTAATGATTTCTTGTTGATCGTGCTTGTTTTATCATTACGCGAATTAGGGTGAAGTGTTCATACAACTCAGTAGCATGATATGAAGAAGTAACATGTAATACTTGAACTCAGCAACATTAATGAAGTAATTAATGCCTTCAGGTTGAGTCCGTAATATTTAATCACATGTACACACAGGATGATCATTTCAAATATGAGCAGAACATAAGTCCGTATAAGTCATGCATAAATTAATCAATAACGTAGACTGCTGGTTTACGTGTCAATGTCCGTTTAAGGATACAATGCAGTATTGTCGTCAGAACATCACAGCTATATGCACGCGCAGATAGAATGGCTACCTGCCGACAGTGAGACTGCGAGTCTGAATATTTCATACGAATTGGACGATTATTCTCCTCCTTCTGAGGATTCTAGTTAAACACTAACCTCCGTAAGTTTCCTCTCATATATAGTTCTAGGACTGACCCTGGTCCATCATAAATGCACATATAAATGGCTATATCATGCCATTGAATTGGAAGGTTAGAAAACGCAGCTATTCAGCTTGGCGGTCAAGTAACAAAGGGTAGCGTCTCCTAGTTACCGACTGTGACCCAAACAACGCTAGACACGTCATAATCGATCGTGTATGGAGCGTTCAATAATTGAAACATCTATCGCAATATATTAAATGTCTTAACCTTTACAATTGCACGTCTGCTAACCTTTAGCAGACGGCGTTAATAACATATACCGTAACAATCCTCAGACAGCAGCAGATGTCTAATTATAAACCGTAGCTGTTAACAAATGAAAACAAGAGTTTGGGAAATTACCATATGTACATGATAGTAAGAAGAATACAAGAGAATACTCCAATTAAACATGACAAAGAGACACTATTACACATATGACACCATGCAAACAAACCCGAACTGCACCACTAATACACTAAAATGTGCAACGTGAATTACGCAGGGCAGCCAATAGGGTCAGCTCTATGTGCCCATGCTCCGGCACACAATTCACCTAGCAACAGTCCTAAAGAACAGTTTAGCATAATCTCTTTCCGCAATGCAAAAGAGAAAATCCTTAACCCACACAACAACCAAATGACACCAAAATTATACTTCTACGAAGACACAACAAAAACCTACAATCGACAATGAAGTGACCAAAGGTAGTATGTTGCAACACCACACCAGTTGGATGACGTACTCACCAACCAAATGGAAAAAAGGTCACAGGAGAATGATTACTAATTATATAATATTATGAAGTAGAAAGGTACTAAAAGAAAAATAATTGTCCAATAATATATAATAATAGTAATAATACTACATTAAAAAAAAATAACTATAAATCAATTAAATTGATGACCTCCGAAGGTCTGGGTTCCTGATGATGACGTTGATATCTACAGCACTTTAGTCACTAATGATCCAATGGTCCACACAACGAACGACACGTTACAAAGTTACGTAAAGTTACAAATATTGTCCATTAGGGTGACCCCTGAGTAAAGCACAAAGTCCACACTTGTCACCAGATAGTGCTTTGTCTTCACTGAAATATCACAGGGATGTCAAGCAAAAAGTCAGACCACACGCATCAAAGTTATACCACAACTGTATACTAGCTCGTCGTCAGCACAAGGCGAGGATTTGCCAGCTCCACTCCAATAACATCTCACGAGTTCATGAAAGATACCACCGTTTGCAAAGGTGTAGTGCAGCCTTCTACGTGAGAAAAAGTTCAGTACAGTTTATGATGATGGACTGCAGTGTTTTGTATAAGGCAAAGATCGTAACGTAAATCTAGTACTGTTCAGCTTCTGGCAACCTCCGTAACGACCGTGTGTAAAATATTGATACTGTAATGCACCAGTTCCCGTGTTCGGCATGCACCCAGTTCCACAAGAAGACTCAACCCCTTGATTTCTACAGGTACATCGTCTCCTGAGCCAGTAAACACTGTGTGGTGGCAACACTGTCCCACTGTTGGCTTTCAAACGGCGCTGCAGCGGCCTCTAGTCTTGACTAGTCAGACGCTGAAATGAATGCTACCCAGGCTGCCATCAACTTGTTCGCCCAACCTGTACTAGCAGCAACATCTTCGTCCTCTCAGCCCTGCAGACAACAAAATTAATGTCAACGAACCTGCCACAACCTGGTTCACACCGCAGACGTTGGCCGACAACGGCGTCGTTTTCTTAACCAGAAGAGTGCTCAATGTCGCCCTGACATTTTTGTTAGCTCTGACACAGCGTACTGTTCATAATAAATCCCCCACTTCACTGTGTATCGCTAATTCGTGACCCGTGACTCACTATTCAAAAAAAGTACCTGACAACTACGTGACTGAAAAAACAGGCCTACAGTGTATGTGAACTAAAATAGATTTCTGACCTGGCGCTGCATTGACGTGCAAAGATAATCAAACATGAGGACCCAAATACGAGCTCCCCACCTGACACAGGGTATTTTGTATTAAATACACATATGCCTTAGTCCTCAAAAATACTACACACGAGAGAGAGAGAGAGAGAGAGAGAGAGAGGTGGAGTGGAACACATTTAAGTAATAAGAACACTAGCAATGTTCCCAACTCTGTCTAATGTATTCAAATAATTATCACCACAAAATCACAACAATATATGTAGTTAGCGAAGTGTAACACATTGATGAAAATCTCAGATAACCGAATGCCTTATCTTCTCACAACTAAATATCCTCTTGCATTCGACAATACGAGTCGGCCATCATCACCCCAAAACCTCCTCGCTCGCTTTCCTCTCTCTTCTTCACTGCCCAATCGGAACGCCCCTTGCATTCACCCCTGACCTGCTGACCTCGCAGTTTCGTGTTGTTAAGTTAAGTGTATGAGAACACCTCTCACACCCGACTGACATTATGTACCCGCCCCCAGCGGAGCACCGCCAGTCCACAGCTGTGTTAATCACACTGTGACACATACCTTTATGTTTGTCTAATATTTATTTACTGTTTACAGGCCTCGGGTTTCCCTTCATTATGTGTTATAAATGTTTACTTCTTAATACATCATTAAATCATTACTGACTCCATGAAGATGAACTAATAACTGCACATAATAATTAGGAGTCACCGAACACTTTCGTTGTCTGCGTTTGTTGTGTCGTTCTAAAGCGGATATTAAATAAATATTTATTGCACTTTTTCCCCCCTTTCTTTTATCTCCATGTTTATTATTATTTTGATATCATTGTCTCTTCCACAAAATTTATTTGTATTGGTGCCAAAATATATGTAGACGCTACATCTGCTTGCACATAACTGAAGGATTGAAATGGTATGACAAGATCATAAATGAGGAACTGATGGTAATAACTAGACAAATACCATTAGGACAGGATATGAGGATTCGACGCTGAGGTTGGATAAGACACTGTTACGCACGGATCATTATTATTTTTCGTTTGTATAAACATTTTTCATATGTATGATCATTTTTTTGACTGATAAGGGTGTCGATAAGGGTGGCAAGTTACCACTTCAGCTCAAATCCACCCTTATCAGACACACATTTATGAAACCAGCTGATAGCATTACAAGGCGGTCCTAGTTATGAAATCCACAAGATAAGAAAAATAGAGGGGGCACAAAAGAAAAAAACATTGAGAGGGGCAATTAGGCATAAACGTGACGGGTATAGAGTTTTGGGAAGGCCATGAATATATGGCACTTGGACAGGAACGACTGGCTTGTATTTATAATTGTGTAAACAATAAATGACCGTTCGGCATGATTAGGAGAACGAGCAGGTCGTGGATCATTCAGTCGGATAAATTTAAGTCAATACTAAAGGCTGTTAAATAACAGAGGGACTTCTACGTAAGATGTTGTTAAAAGTTATTTAAACCGAACAGAAAAGTTTAGTTGTTATAATAGGATTATATATACAGTTATCTACCTGACTTGTCCTGTGTCATCCTGTCACGTAGCGTTTAAAGGATAAGAGAATTATTTAGAGGAAATAATAGATCTGATGTGGAAGATTTGGCTCAAGGAATCCCTGCTGGGTTTTCCCACTTCCGAAGGGTGACGAAGAGGGTAAATTCTCCTAACTCGACAGGTCTGGAAAAGATTGTAAGGAGATATTTGGTCTCTCGCTACCGTCGTCCCCTTCTCAGTTATCTATTATTATTATTCTTTAAATTATATTATATTTTACGAGCCCCCCCCCTCCCTTATAAAGGAAGATAAACATAGACAATATTCAACATCTAATGGAAGGAACAAAGCGTGGGGTACAGTATATACACCCAATTGGTTTATTGCAATAAAGTGAATAGATGGTGAATGATAGTATTGTCGATGGAATTAGTGTCTGCTGTATGTATTATGTGTCTCACAATTCAAGTGTTTTTCATCATGGATGACTAAACTAGGCATTGATGTAGTGAGGTTCCTTTTTCGTGGACTTAGCTTTTCAGCCCCTGGCTGATAGTGAAGTGTGGTTAGTTCTCCGGTCTCCTGACGTTGCCCCGGTAGGTCTTGAATGGTTCGGATTTGCCTTCTCTGTGCTCGACTCCGTATTCTGCGCTGAGATTGGACTGTCGTGCAAGGCTCCACCATAGACTAAAGACAAATACGACGGCGTCATTAATTTTCTAGCTTTAGAAAGCAGTCTTTCCCTAAGCCGTCCCTCTGCCAGTCATATCAGATTTTAGTCTCTAACATCATATGTCTAGAGTCTAATCTTGAATTCAAGTTTCTCCTGTCTGTCCTTTATTATATTTCTCTGCCCCAGTGGCAGTATTATAATTCTTTAGACTGATTTATCGTCAGCTTAACCCGATGAATTATTATAAATGTCAGTTAAACCCACCAAATTTATCATAGAAATGTCGGCAACAGTATTCTAGTTCTGTGCCTCTAGCCTAATCGTCATGTCATTATGATGAATTTAACAAATAATTGGACATCCGTGTTTTTAGAATTGTCTGACAACATTATCACACACTTCATGTCTGGTCGCCTCGTCATATAATTTATAATGAATATATGTCACGGTCGGTCAACATTATCGTTACTATTAATTTCCGTTAGTCTAAACGTCGGGTCGAAAATAATCAAATAATATGGAAATTAATAGCTATATATATATATATTCCCGTTATACATTATTATGAACATGTACATATCCCGTGGGATCATAAAATATACCCGATCACATGTGGCTGGATGTGATCGTAAAACAAAAATATGAATAAAGTAAACATACCAATCTTGCGTCGATTTTGCAATGTACTACACATTTCATCACATTATATTCTAGCGAGATTTCACTTACCTACTCAAAGATGGACGCTAACCCGCAATTAGACACGTGGCTTCAGTGCTTTTAATGCGAGAATTCGCCGATAATTGGGTTAGACCTAGCTGTCTCAAGGGTTCCGGGCAAGTGAAGAATGCCCGTGTTTGGCGCACTTTTAGCGGGACATTTCCGCTTGGACACGTGATCCATAGCGTGCATCATGTGACCTTAGCCTCGTTTTAGACGCTCCAATCAATAATGTTAAAAGTCACGTGATGTTTTCCTAAGTGGCCTAAACTGGTTCTCCCAAGTTCAAGCAGTTCTAAATTAAAACGGATTTCTCGCTACCGAGGTCATTGGTCAACAATGACGTCGTATCTAAAAATAGCGAGGAGAAAATACTGAATGCTAGGAGAATTTCCGCCAGTGACAATTCCCGGGACTTTGCGATCATGCATTGAGGATGAGAAAAAAAAAAACGATGTCACGTAAATAATAAAAAAAATGAAGAGAAGATTGGGCAAGTTGTCACACAAGCCCCTCCTCAAGTTTGACGTTCCGTCCAACTCCTCTTGTCCTGTCTTCCTCTTCTTTTCCAGTTTCTCATATCTCCTCGGTTGCGTCCGGATGTCTGCTCAAAAAATCTGCCCCTACGTTGTTCTTCCCAGGTATGTATTCTATGTGAAAGGAATATGGCTGCAACAGGAGTGACCATCTCATAAGCCGGGCATTAAGGTTCTTCGACGCTGCAAGAAATATCAACGGTTGGTGATCACACTGCACCGTGAACTTTTTCCCGTATAAATATGGTTGAAACTTCTGCACAGCCCATATTAGCGACAGACATTCTCGTTCGATGGTAGAGTAGTTCTGTTCAGCAGGGTTCAATTTCCTACTAGCATATGCGATGGGGAATAGAGTTGCAGAAGGTCTATCACTAGGCTGCAGGAGAGTGGCTCCTATCCCTATATTGCTAGCATCTGTTCGCAGCGTAAAGTTCAGAGTTAAGTCAGGCAGTCGCAGAATTGGCCTAGCTGTGAGTTTCTCCTTCAGCAGCGTGTAGGCATTTTCGCACTCCGCTGTCCAGGTTACTTTGTCCGGGTTCCCATTCTTGGTTAATGCGGTCAATGGCGCACTCAGGGTATTAAAATCTTTAATATATCTCTGGTAGAAGCCACATAGAGACACAAATGACCTTACATCCTTTTTAGTCTGGGGTCGTGGGGCCCGCTGTAACTTCTCAATATTACGCGCATCTGGGAACATGCATCCATGCGAGATAGTGTGTCCCAGGAATTCTAGTTGCTCGCAGGCAATTTGACATTTTGTAGGGCGAGCGGTGAGTCCTGTTTCTCTAAGTCTTTCGAAGAGTAGGGAAACTGCGTCCAGGTGCTCCTCAAAGGTGTTCGTGGCAATAAGTATGTCGTCCATGAAATTACTTATCCCAGGGTGGTTCAGGGGTTCCAGTAGCTTCCTCATCATACGAGTAAAGACGCTTGGGGCGTTGCTTAGCCCAAATGGCAATACATTAAACTCGTAATGGCCTTCAGAAGTACTAAATGCTAACATATGTCGAATTTCCTCTTTTACCGGGATCTGGTAGTACCCTTTGCTAAGGTCTATCTTCGAAAAGTATCGTGCTCTACTCAGCTTGGTGAAAAGCTGATTCTGATCCGGTAAGGGCTCCGCTTGAAATTCCGTTACAGCGTTGAGCCTTCGGTAGTCTATGCAGAGGCGATGTTCTCCTGTGGATTTTCTAAGCAACACTACACTCGCACTATAAGGCGACTCTGATTTTGAGATAATATTTTCCTTAAGCAGGTACTCGATTTCCTCACTCAATGCCTTTGCTTTAGCATAAGGAACAGGATAGTTCTTAACTCGTACCGGGGCGAGGTCTGTTAGCTTCATATCAAATTCTATCAGGTTGGTCATGCCAGGTTTATCCGTGAGTGTACTAGGGTGTTTTCTCAACAACTGTTGAACCCGTGCCTGCTGATCCTCCGTTAAAGTTGAACTAATCTGAACATCTTGATGAGTTTCGCACTGACGAAGAGGGTATTCACAGGAGGTCAGGGGTTCTGCCTCAGTTTCCGTCGCAATAGCCAGTGTCAGGAAATGTGCTGGTTCTGCACCTGGTCTTTCATAATATCGCTTCAGCAGGTTTATGTGGTAAATTTTCTGCTTCCCCTTTATGGCAATCTTGTAATTGGTGCGCGACATTTTCTCAACAATTTTATATGGACCTCTCCACCCGATTTGCAATTTATTATTGCTACTGGGCAGGAGTAATAATACCTGTTCTCCTACTTCTAGCTCCCTATCCTTCGCAGTGCGGTTGTAGTAACGCGCATGTTTACGACGGGCACGGCGTACATTTTCCTTTGCCAGTTCCCATCCTGTTTTAAGGCGTTGGGTCAACTCCTTCACGTATTGGGATGCAGAGGTGACCGTCTCATCAGCTTTATCATCTGTCCAAGTACGTAACAGTGCCTCTAAAGGTCCTTTTATAGGTCTACCAAACAGCAATGTGGCAGGAGGCATCCCAGTAGAATTGTGGGGTACTTCGCGGTAAGCAAATAGTGCTGCGGGTAAGTATTGATCCCAGCTCTCTGGTTTTTCCTGCGCAAGTTTCCGAAGGATGGAAATAAGGGTCCCGTTAAACCGCTCCACCTGGCCATTTGCCTGGGGGTGGTAGGGAGAGGTGTGGATATGTCGGGCCTGAAATATCCTAAACACTTCCTCGGTGAGTTTTCCTCGGAATTGGGAACCATTATCTGTCAGGATCTGTGACGGAAACCCTAGCCGAGTAAATATGGTGAGCAGAGCCTCAGCAACATGCTTAGAATCACAGGCGGGCATAGCAATTGCCTCTGCCCACATGGAGCAACAATCCACTAACGTGAGTATATAACTGTTTCTCTTTTTGCTACGAGTAAGTGGACCCACAATATCCACCGCTACTCGTTCGAAGGGTGTGCCCAAGATTGGCATTTCTCCCCAGAGTGGCTGGGGCCGTCCAGTGTTTCGGCGCTGTCCTCTGGCACTGCGGGCATGATTTCACATATCTCTGGATATCGGCGTTGATACCTGGCCAATAATAATGACATGAAATACGCTGAATCGTGGCACTTATGCCCATGTGGCCACTAAACGGAAGGGCATGGCCCATTTCTAGGACCTGGGCTCGGTATGCTGATGGAACCACAAGTTGCCCATGTTCCTGTCCTCCATTTCCTGCTTTCCGATGCAACAGCCCATTTTTCTTGTAGAAGTCTCCCTTTTGGAGAGGAGTGTGCGCTCTCGGTAGTTTTTTGTAGCAGGGTGCTAGAGATTGATCCTCCGTTTGTGCCTTTTTTAATTCCTCAGGAAGGATGTTGGGTGGGGATTCCAACTCCGTATTCCGTTTGGCCTGTCCTCTAGTGGTGACAGCCGCCACAACCAGAGGGTGAATGGGTTCTCCCAAGAACACATACCTACACCCTAAGATCAAGGGATAAATAGGGTCGTCCAAGATCGCTGCACGGATTTCCCCAGTCACATATTTTGATTTGACCTTAATCTTGGCTATGGCCAAACGCATAGGTGCTGCACTTTTAGTAGGTCCTTGTATTTCTATAGTGTCTTCTGTCATCTGGTCAGGCTTGACTAGGGATGCACAGACAACTGCGTCGAATGCAAGGCCTGTATCATAAAGGCAGGTCACCTCTTGGTCATTTACGAGGACTGTCTCAACGACCGGGGATGTCGGGGTTTGTCCAGAGGTTCTTCCGGTCCATTTCCCCTTGCGGCACTTTTACGTAAGCAGGCAGCATGATGAGGTGGGTTTTTCCGGTTGCACTCCTGCGTATTGTGGGTGATGGTTCTACAGTGCTTACACCATTTTTCCCCTTGCCTCTGCTGCTGGAAATTAGATCTCTGAGTAGTCTTGTAGTCTGGCTTGTCATGCTTTTTGAAGTTAGTATACGGTGGTTTCACTTGGGGGTCCATGTGTGACTGAGCTGTCTGTCTAGGTACGTAATCTGGTTGTTTCCGTCTGGGTGGTGGATTCTCTGATAGTGCTGCCTGATATCGTTCCGCTAACTGGACTATGGATTCTAAAGTGCTGGCCCCATTCTCTGTCAGGAATCTTCTCATGTCGGAAGTCATGGTGTCCTTCAGTTGTTCGATCATGACCATTTCCTTCAGGCCTTCCCAATCATGAGTAAAATTCCCTAGGGCACCCCACTTCTCCACGTAGGAATCCAGTCTCGCAGCAAACTGAGCAAAGTTCTCTCCGACTTCCCTCCTAGAGTTAAGGAACCTCTTCCTATAGGCGTCAGCATGTAGCTCATAACGAACCAATAGTGCCTTTTTCAAAGAGTCGTAGTCATCCTGTAAACCTGGAGGAAGCTTGCTATACACGTCATAAGCAGTTCCTCTAAGCCCTTGCGACAGTTTCAGGTTCCATTTGCTCTTCTCCAAACCAAACGTGGTGGCAAACTTCTCAAATTTGTCGAGATACCTATCGATCGAGTCGGCTTGTTCCGAGAAAGCTTCAAATGGAAACGTCAAAGGTCCCAAAGTTGACATGAGTGAGGATGGCAAAGGTCCGGTGCCCCCTGCGTGCAAGGAAGGCATATCATCTGACCGTGGCGATAGGTTGCCTGAGGAGGTAGATGCGGTCGCACCGGCTACTGGTTCAACTCTTTGAGCTTGTCCCTGCATCTCTAACTGCTTCATCTTCAATGCATGCTCGCGTTCATCTCTCTCGCTTCTTTCTCTAGCGTCTACAGCTTTTATCCTCTCATCTATTTCTGCTAACTTTATTCGCTCTTCTCTTTCAGCTTTCGCTGTTTCTCGAGCGTAATACTTATCAGTCTCGACACTGACATAATTTGCAAGGTCCACCCCACTATAACCTAGATCTCGACCGGCCTCCCCCTAGTGCTGCCTTAAGCTTAACTATTTCAGCCATCTTTTGCAGTTAAAGTCCACACTGAGTAAGCTAGTGCTACCTTCCAATAGTATTTCTAGCAACAAGTAAATACTAATTATTTATCCGACTGCTGTAGAATGAAATTACTACAGTTATGGAGACTTAAGGTCTGTAATTCAATGAAATACAAAATCAAGAACTAACTTAATTAAACACAACATATATAAAGGGATTCACCAATCAATGCCTGAATTTCTAGAAAAAATGTTTTCTGTCTTTCTAGAGCTCACTGTGTGAAAATACATGTGTTAAAATGGTATACTGTAATGACTGAATGGATGATACTATCCCAGAGGTATGATAAAATACATAAGTTCAAATCCCGGACCGAGACACCAGTGTCACGTAGCGTTTAAAGGATAAGAGAATTATTTAGAGGAAATAATAGATCTGATGTGGAAGATTTGGCTCAAGGAATCCCTGCTGGGTTTTCCCACTTCCGAAGGGTGACGAAGAGGGTAAATTCTCCTAACTCGACAGGTCTGGAAAAGATTGTAAGGAGATATTTGGTCTCTCGCTACCGTCGTCCCCTTCTCAGTTATCTATTATTATTATTCTTTAAATTATATTATATTTTACGAGCCCCCCCCCCCCCTTATAAAGGAAGATAAACATAGACAATATTCAACATCTAATGGAAGGAACAAAGCGTGGGGTACAGTATATACACCCAATTGGTTTATTGCAATAAAGTGAATAGATGGTGAATGATAGTATTGTCGATGGAATTAGTGTCTGCTGTATGTATTATGTGTCTCACAATTCAAGTGTTTTTCATCATGGATGACTAAACTAGGCATTGATGTAGTGAGGTTCCTTTTTCGTGGACTTAGCTTTTCAGCCCCTGGCTGATAGTGAAGTGTGGTTAGTTCTCCGGTCTCCTGACGTTGCCCCGGTAGGTCTTGAATGGTTCGGATTTGCCTTCTCTGTGCTCGACTCCGTATTCTGCGCTGAGATTGGACTGTCGTGCAAGGCTCCACCATAGACTAAAGACAAATACGACGGCGTCATTAATTTTCTAGCTTTAGAAAGCAGTCTTTCCCTAAGCCGTCCCTCTGCCAGTCATATCAGATTTTAGTCTCTAACATCATATGTCTAGAGTCTAATCTTGAATTCAAGTTTCTCCTGTCTGTCCTTTATTATATTTCTCTGCCCCAGTGGCAGTATTATAATTCTTTAGACTGATTTATCGTCAGCTTAACCCGATGAATTATTATAAATGTCAGTTAAACCCACCAACTTTATCATAGAAATGTCGGCAACAGTATTCTAGTTCTGTGCCTCTAGCCTAATCGTCATGTCATTATGATGAATTTAACAAATAATTGGACATCCGTGTTTTTAGAATTGTCTGACAACATTATCACACACTTCATGTCTGGTCGCCTCGTCATATAATTTATAATGAATATATGTCACGGTCGGTCAACATTATCGTTACTATTAATTTCCGTTAGTCTAAACGTCGGGTCGAAAATAATCAAATAATATGGAAATTAATAGCTATATATATATATATATTCCCGTTATACATTATTATGAACATGTACATATCCCGTGGGATCATAAAATATACCCGATCACATGTGGCTGGATGTGATCGTAAAACAAAAATATGAATAAAGTAAACATACCAATCTTGCGTCGATTTTGCAATGTACTACACATTTCATCACATTATATTCTAGCGAGATTTCACTTACCTACTCAAAGATGGACGCTAACCCGCAATTAGACACGTGGCTTCAGTGCTTTAAATGCGAGAATTCGCCGATAATTGGGTTAGACCTAGCTGTCTCAAGGGTTCCGGGCAAGTGAAGAATGCCCGTGTTTGGCGCACTTTTAGCGGGACATTTCCGCTTGGACACGTGATCCGTAGCGTGCATCATGTGACCTTAGCCTCGTTTTAGACGCTCCAATCAATAATGTTAAAAGTCACGTGATGTTTTCCTAAGTGGCCTAAACTGGTTCTCCCAAGTTCAAGCAGTTCTAAATTAAAACGGATTTCTCGCTACCGAGGTCATTGGTCAACAATGACGTCGTATCTAAAAATAGCGAGGAGAAAATACTGAATGCTAGGAGAATTTCCGCCAGTGACAATTCCCGGGACTTTGCGATCATGCATTGAGGATGAGAAAAAAAAAACGATGTCCGTAAATAATAAAAAAAATGAAGAGAAGATTGGGCAAGTTGTCACACATCCCTACCTCTAAAACACCAGCTCTCTTCTCCATTTATGGGAACTATTTAACTATGTACTTCCATCTTGTCACAGCCATTACCGTTCCTGGGAAAACTCTATAAAGATACATACGGAGGACACCTGTTAATAGTTTTACGAGGCAGTCCTTATTCAGGAATCATCAGGGTAAGAGACACAGGGGGAGACGGAAGAACACGCGGAGAAGAGAACTGGGGACAGAATGAAAGGGGTGAGGAATACATGGAGAGACCTTGAGCTGAAGGCACGTGACAGGAAGATATGGCAGACGTTTGTTGAAGGCCAATGCTCCTTGGGGAGTTGAAAGGTGGTGATGTTGATAATGTTGAAGGCACGTGCTCCACGCTGAAATGAAAGAATAATACTTACTTACTTACTTAGTCGTTCCCCTTCTACCGTGAGGTGTAGAGGTTTGGAAGAGAGAGCGCCAGACTATCCTATCGGCTGTCTTCCTCCTGGCCTGGTTCCATTCTAGTCCTCGGTCGTCTTCAAAGATTGTCTAATGTTGTCGTCCCAGCGGACTCTGGGTCGTCCTGGAGGTATGGATCCCTGGCTCTTAGTTTCCCATGCTTGTCTTGGTAGCCGTTCTTCTCCCATTCTGCAGACATGGCCAAACCATAGAATAATGCGTGCAATTATTTCTGAACTCTGGTGCATTTGTTGGGGATGTATCATCTGTCCCATTTTCTCTAAATACACGCTCTCTCTCTCTCTCTCTCTCTCTCTCTCTCTCTCTCTCTCTCTCTCTCTCTCTCTCTCTCTCTCTCTCTCTCTCTCTCATTCTCTCATTCCGTCGTTCTCACTCGGAAATGTTTTATAATTACCGGTTACCTGTAATTCCTGGAGGTCTCTGGCACAAGACGAATATAACCACTGTTGCCCCAGGGATGCATGCCGTATAATGCGAAATTGTGCATGAGGCTGGCAACCTCTTCAATGTAATGTTAAACAGATTGCCACAGAAACCACCTCTACAAAAGGTTTGCAGACTTCCTGCAATGGGAAATGGCTGCAGTTGTGGCTCGATGCTTCATAATGAGAAAGACAAGGGAGAAGAAAAATTACCATTGTCCCATTTGTTTGTTTTGAAAAGTCGTTACGCGCTTTAGCGATTATTCTAGACCTTGTTTTAATTTTCGGTCAATGGCTTTCTTCTCTGGTCTGAATATAACTCACTTAAAAGCAAGAGCCATGAGCCTAAAACGGAAATGAAAAGTGAGCGTAGGCAAATGGTTCACTTTAAAACACAGTACAGTATGTCCTCAACCAACTAACATTTCTCACAGGTTATTGGCCAGATAAGGTGGCTCATATCTTAAAATTACAAACTTATAAAGTGTATATCGTAAGTTGAGGACACATATCGTAAGTTGAGAACATACCTTGTATTAACATATGTGGGGGAAGAACCGTCTGCAACTGAGATAAACGCTGTATCTTGAACTTACGTGCTGCTGGGGCAGATAAATGACTTCGTTGTAAGCCATTTTCCGGGGACAACCGCTTATTATACGCGGACATATATGTCTGAGACCTTGATTTCCTGTTTCCGGGAGTTTCCTGACATACGGAGATAGCACGGTTAACTAAGCGGGATTGTGCTGTAATTTTACTGTATACTTCTTGTTAGCTGTATTTTGTTTCGTATTATGTCTTTACAAACTTTAGTGTTGATTAAATATAAAAAAGGTAAGTCCCATAGAAGATACTGCTGTAGAGGAGTGAAATGTTAGAGACTTCGTTATACAATGTTCAGCATCGAGAGGTGTGGTGACTAGTTTCCTTCAACTCGCTGCTTTTTCCTTCCCTAACTCAAGTGCAAAGTCAGGTACCTGTTTTCAGCTGGGTAGACTGGAGCGTTTCGATACCATTAATCGAACCCAGCACTTTTGCCGCGAAAGATCAGCACGCTAACCACTCTTGTTTATCGAACGCTCTTTAGGGTTGATACTTGTAAATTTCCAGGTTTACAGTTACTGACATCTGCAGCTTCCTTTCCAGAGTTACAACGGATAATATTTGTGAATGAAGTTTATTCATTATCTTGTCAGCTCATACCATTTCCATGATGTGATTGTTTACATTTAATTTATAAAATGCACTGTTCATTGTGGTTTCCTTGCTTTACTGCTGTGAACTATGTTTCATCGTCTCTGTCTACGTATGCCGTCAAGCATCATTGGGAGAAGCGGCTTTGGTTCTTTGCGCGAGCTATGTTTGTGAGCCTTTAAGGATGTTGCAGTACTGTGCATTCTTAGAGTGAAGTAATTTCTTCGTTGTTTGTTTGAACGTAGGTCTACAGAAATCTTACTTGGATTACTTTGCTTGAGGTGTTACTGCTATCATCTCCAAGTTTGGCCTTTTAGATTGAGGGATTATGTGGTTATTGTGTTCCAAAGTTAGTCACACTTTTTCTTCCTCGTTCGCCTTCAGTCTTCTACATTAATGACTCTAATAAAGGCAGTGGTCAGCACAAGGTTTCTGACATCTCCAAACAGTTTTTCGTGGAGAGAAATGAGTTGTTGCAATATGCCGCTCTGTTCACTGCTGTAAGTTGGGAAGCACTGGAGCAGATGTTCAGCCGTCATGGGGCTGGTGCCACAGGTGCAGAGATCTGTTGGACCAATCCTGTACTTGTGATATAGATGGTACCTCAACATGTTGTTGGTCTCATAATTCTGCTTTCTCTTCCCCCCCCCCTTTTTTTCTCTTCCCCCCCCCCACCCCCACCCTTAATTTTGTTGGAAACATTTTGAAGTTACATTCGGAAGTCAAAGTTCAAACGTTGTGTTTTGAGGTTAAAGGTTAAAAAAAACATGGCTTGTTATGTAACTTTTTATTTATATCACATTGCTTCCTGTGTTCTTAATACACCTTGCTTCTCCCCTCCACTCTGTTTGTTAACCTATTTTGTGACTCTCCCAAGCGTTTCGTCTTCTAACACCATGCCCCCAAACAAAATCACAACCTCATGTTCTCTCTGTCCACAAAGACATCGTCCAGGAATGTGGACCCACCATTGCAGCTGGCTAACTTGCAGGAAACTTGCACCAAGCATTCAGGTGATCATGCAGCGGTTTATGTTGCAATTTGTTTCACACGATGAGATTGCCAGCCCAACGCAGAGTATAGTATTTGTTTATCAATAAAATCCCAGCTTTTTCTGTCACTAACGTTAAGGGATGCAACTTTGGTTGAAAGTTAGACATTAATTGTATTGTTTTCCTTATGTGTACTCTCCCTAAAATAATAGCACTCGACAAAGAAAAGTGCGCAAATGACGGTGCGCACAAAAATATTTATAGAATGTGTGATCCCGTATACTCGCCGTATACTGGGATCCTCGCTGCTGGTACGTAGTTCGTGAACTGTGGTGATGCACAGTGGTTTTAAAAAAATACCTCTGAATAAGTAAAATTGCCGTTAGGTATTGGTACTTTTGAATTGAATTCCCGTCTTATGACGGGCTTTTACACTAGTATTAAAATGTTCCTTGACTACACATGCAGACTCGTGTGCATTGTAATGTCTGTTTTCCCTTAATCCCATGTGCAATATAGTCAAGGTATGTTTTCTTATATAATACACTCACTTCTATACACTATTTAAATATTTTTGTGCCATATACTTGCATTCTGTTAGCTGCCTGGGTCCTGCTACCCATTATATTCATTGCTTTAAAGCAGCGTTTCTCAAACTTTTTTGTGTCTCCGGACCCCTTTACTTTCTTAAAAATTATTGAGAACTCCCAAAGACTTCGATATTTACTTTATTAGAAAACGTACATATTTATACATGTAACCTATTACATTAGAAACTTCTAGAAAATAAAACTATACACACGCACACATTCCGTTAGCCGTCAGAGCGATGACGTCATCACACGTTATGTAGCCTCTTAAAAACGCCACTGTACACTCGCGAGAGAATGAGAGTGAAAAAAGGCAAATAACGTTTTAGATTATTATGAAAATAGTTTTGACCTCGCGGATCCCCTGAATGGGCCTCAGGAACCCCCATTGGTCCGCGGACCACACTTTGAGAACAGCTGCTTTAAAGTATATACAGTATTCGTATTCTCAGTATGTCCATAACTGTTGTTGTTTTAAAAAAAAATATTTTTTCTCAGTGCTTAAAGGCCGTGTATGCACAGCTAATGTAGGAATGCATCCGTTTGGCCCAATCCTGACAATACAGCCTCGCCTTGGCACTTTAAGTGATAACACCCCCCCCCCCCCAAAAAAAAAAAAAAAAACCCAACGTTGTAGTTCAACAGCGTCACCAAATTTCTTTCGGGTGGGAGGAGTTTAAGAATGTTATACTATGTTGCTGCATGAATCATCCCTTTTGAAAATAATCGGCCAGCGGCTCCTCAGCTGGTACTGTATATTTTTTTTTCCAGCCCTAACCCCGAGGTAAGTTTCATCGTTAATCAGATAACCCTGGATGCGCGTGAGAGATAACGGGACTGATTCCGGTTATTGCTCCACATAAGTTAGTAATCAGGTCATTCGTGCTTTAGCTTCTTCTCATCTTTGCGTTACATTTTTTGCTTCGGCTGGGACTTGGTAAGGGCTGATGTGTAACCTTGGAAGGATGTTGAGGTGTTGTTGAATATTATGAGGCATAGCCTACGCGTTGTCAGGCGTAATAGTTTGTCATCGGTGTTGAAAGTTGGAAATGTTCGTGCTTAACGTAATAATGAATTTGGCAGGTTCGGTGATTCACCTTCAGATGTAGTGGATTTATTCAAGGGTTGAATGATGAGTATTGAAGTGTAGTGTATTTTTGAGTCTTAATGATTAGTATTCAGGTATGGTGTATTTTTCAGTCTCTAAATGATTTGAGTTGAGATTTAATATATTTCAAACGTGATGAATTTTTGAGTTGCAATGGATTATCAATCTTGGTGATTAATGCTCCAAGTGTAATGAATTTTCATGCTTGATAATGAATTTCCACGTGTAAAAGAGCATCAG
Source organism: Oreohelix idahoensis (assembly GCA_024509875.1). Classification (NCBI taxonomy): domain Eukaryota; kingdom Metazoa; phylum Mollusca; class Gastropoda; order Stylommatophora; family Oreohelicidae; genus Oreohelix; species Oreohelix idahoensis. The sequence continues at coordinate 234,556 of JAMPIV010014179.1, read as the reverse complement.
ACGGCAAAGGATCCCGTTACACGACCATAGAGGCATAAAAAAAAAGGTAAAGGAACCCGTTACACGCCCATTGAGGCATATTGGGAATATGGTGTTAGGCCCATATTATCTTGACCGTCGGCACACAAGGGGTGATGTGGTCGGCATCACGCCGGCCGCCTTAACCTTCCCAGAAGTTGCTCTGGTACCCATTTGGGGCTGGGTCGACCCAGGAGCCGTTTGTGGCCTAAAAAATTCCCGCCTCATCTGGGGATCGAACCATAGACCACTGCGCTAGGAAGCCAGTGCACTAACCACTATGCTACCGCGGCTCCACCATAGAGGCATATTGGGAATTTAGTGTTAATTTTTTGGAATATTTTCTTGACCATCGGCACACTAGGGGTGATGTGGTCAGCATCACGCCGAATCGGGATATTTTCATGCCGGTTTGTGAATATTCAGATTAGTCATGGCTGTTCTAATGAATTTTAGTTAAATATTTTACGCGTGTTTCAGTCAGTTGTGGATGCTCAGATGGACCTTTTGTGACAGTTTAGGCTTAAGTTAATGGGGCTGTTATGTGGGGGCGTCAGTTAATGGAAACCTTAGCATGGGCGTAAACTGAAAGGGTCTCACTCATTATGGTCGTTAAGTTGAAGGGAGGTCTACCGTGGTGGAATTAATTAATTTTGGATGTTAATTATTTGGAGGTTTTGCATGAGTAGTAGCAAGTTAGGCCATTCTTAGTATGGGGTTAAATAAATGGAAACGTTGGTATGAATCTCAGTTGATGGAGGCTAATTATGCGTCCTAGTTGTATCTATTTGTTCTTCACGTCTGTAAGCATCTCCCCTTTCAGCCCTGGAACATTGACCATCATAAGGTTCCCTCCAAAGCTTTCTGTATGCACTCTTAGATATTTCGCGTGGATTGATGTCTCGATTTCTTTCTTTCTTTCGTTGGTGTCTCCCCGTACTTGTTGGTGTCTCCCCGTACTTGTTCTTTAACTTGAGGATTCCAGAACAAGGACATCCTCATAATGCTAGGTATTTGCCTTTATCCATCATTTTTTTTTTTGTTTTACGAACATTGAGTAAAACATACTGAGAACACAGTCTGTGCTTATTCATGACAAGAACACCGCCTGGTTATCTGATAGTACGAATTCTAAAGCGTGATGTTTTCTGTGGCAAAATTCAAGTTAAGGGTCTTCTGTAAGTTTCAGGTGTAAACGTTCCTAAAGTTGTCTCTGGGGGTCGGAGTGGCTAAGGGGTATAGCGTCTACCTCTAATTCTAAAGACACAGGGTTCGGTTCACAGTACAGGGAATATATTTGATGGAATTTTTTTTCAGAACCGGTCGGTCCTAATGATGTCATACTCGAACCTGATCTCACGGGTAGTGGGATTGAATGCCTAGCCTTCTCTGATAGGGGCGAAAAAATAAGAGGTCCCGTGTGCAAGTTGTGCACTTTAAAAATCCCTCGGCAATTGAAAATCGTAAAGAATAGACAATACCGCCGCTTCTCTTGCAAATTTTACAAAATTAGGAAAACCTATCCACCACACAAATATTAGAATGTGTGATTTCTGTAGTTCGCATAATCGTGATTTAAAGCAAACAGATGATTGGCCTGTTGTGCCTTTGGAGGGTGGAGGGGCAAGACAATCCACACATGTTGATCATAAAAAAGTACATATTACACTAGATTGAATAGATATACAGTAGAACTCCATTTATCCGAACCCCATGGGACCGAGCATCGTTCGGATAATCAAATGTTCGGATAATTGGATTACATAATGTATCGAGTACATGTACACATATTTCTAAAAATAATTAACCATCACAAGGAAAATACACTATAAAACATATTTACTTGTACTGTAATAATAATACCCACACTGTATTAGATCACTGTATCACCAAAATCTTTTATTACACTGCAGTGCATGTACTACTTGTATTAATTATTTTTGTTAAGAAAGAGAAATGTTTTCAAAATAACATTACAAACGATTCAAAACCAGGCGCAACTTACGTATACATGTACTTGCACAGATGTAGCCCACTATTTAAAATAATGAGGAATCCTCTTTTGCACCAAACTGGATAGTCTCCTTTTGGCTGCTAAGTCCCGCATTCTCTTCAACAGCAGAAGCTGTGTAGGACAGCTGTCATCTTCTTGCTCGTACCAAGCCATCGCTGTTTCTAGTGCTATAAAGGCCTCTTCAGGACTTGGTCGACGTTTTGGTTTTTCTTCATAATCTACAAGTACATCGTGTACTTCTGAGGAGTCTTCATCATCGGTCACTACATGTATTTGGTTTTCTTCTTGCACAAAAGACAAAATTTCTTCGTCATTCAAAAACTGAAAACCAGAATCATTATCATCATCTTCTAGCCACATGTGTGCATCATCTTTGTCACAGTCCGAAAATCCGGGCATTGCTTGAAACAGTTCCACAACTTCATTTATACAATCATCATTTGTGTCCACTGCAGTAGTTTCATTTCCTCCTTTTTTCCCAAGCAATCTACTCCAAGCCTTGTTGAGATTATCTTGTGACAGTGTGGTCCAAGCATCAGCTAACATATAGCAGCAGTCTTTGAGATTAAGCTTTTTGGAAAACGCCACCACACTTTCTTCATCTTCAGCCAACAATAAACGACGCAGGACTTCCTTCTTGTACATCTTTTTAAGCTTTGCTATAACACCCTGATCCATTGGTTGAATCAGTGCTGTTACATTGGGAGGCAGAAAAATTACTTTAAAAATTTGCATCAACTGCATTCAATGTATCCGTCTCTGGATGAGATGGTGCATTGTCCAGTAGAAGAATTACTTTTCCAGTTTTCTTTTCTTGTTCTCTCAACCTCTTCACATTTGGGATGAACTGATTTGTATACCAATCAAGAAATATTTCCCTATTCATCCAAGCACTCTTCTGTGCTTTGTAACACAATGGGAGACATGTCACATTCTTTAAACAACGTGGTTTTTTTGGCTTTGCCGATCATTAGCACCGGTAAACGATGACTTCCACTGGCATTCGCGGCTACCAAAATTGTTACTCTCTCTTTGCACTTTTTAAACCCAGGGGCAGCTGCTTCGCGCTGAGATGCAAGTGATTTTTGAGGCAATGATTTCCAGTATAAGCCAGTCTCATCGGCATTATACACATCATCGAGTGAATAACCTTCTTCTTCCAAAAAAGCCAAGAAAGTTTCTTTAAAATTTTTAGCGGCAGTTGCATCGCTAGATAAAGATTCCCCTTGAATCTCCAATTCTCGTATGCCATGACGAGATTTAAAGTTTCTTAACCATCCCTGGCTAGCCTTAAAGTCAGGAGGACCGTCAAGTTGATTGTTGAACTGAAGTGCCTTTTCACACAACAGAGAACCAGAGATAGGTTCCCCTTTGCTTCTTCTTTGCACAAACCATATATACAAAGCCTCTTCCAAGTTCACATCTTTCGCATTTCTCATGGTTTTACGTTTCTTCGACCCATTTTCACTATCAAATTTCGATGCAAAACTCATAATTTATCCTTGTTACTTTTGATGTCAGAGACGGTAGCTTTCCCAACATTGAAAATCCTCGCAAGTGAAGACACAGTTTCACCTTGTCCTAGTCTCTTGATAATTTCTGTTTTCGTTTCAATTGACAAAACATTGCGGTTCCTTTTATATGCTTTAGGCCTACTGGAAGGTGCCATATCGCACAGAGAAATACTTGTACACCAAAATTATTCTGCTGTAGTAGCAGACACAATTATTTTAAGTTGAACTGTCTGTTTAGCCAGTGTTCTACCTAGAACGCACACGTACTTTGGATTGGTAAACCAGATATTAACTGACTTTATGATCTAACTGACTTCCTGTACGTAAGCGACCGACCATTAGCCATCCCATTCTCTACAAATTGTTCGCACACATTTGAAGTTTGCCGCATCAAAAGATTCAAAATTTTAGTCTAACGTGACTGTGGCATCTGATTTTTTTTTTTTTCTGGAAAAAGTGTTCGGATAATTGGATGTTCGGATAATTGGGGTTCGGATAAATGGAGTTCTACTGTATATGTATATCAGTCCTTGTCCAATAAACCGAATTACTGTAGGCAGAACGTCATAACTATATGCACGACTTGGGGACAGATTCAGCCAGCACTTAAATGACATCTCTCAGCAAAAGTCCACACCAGTTGCCACACACTTCAATAGTCCTGACCACCAGGGTCCCATCGACATCCAGGTCACTGCGATCCGATCCTGCTCCTCTGACACTGCCAGCCGAGAACAGCTTGAGAACCGTCTTATCCACCGCATGGGGTGTCTAAAACCAGCCGGTCTCAACACTTTCCACACCTTTGTCTGAGGTCACCCTTTCCTCTCTTGCTCTATTTGGACTCTTTCCACTCTTATCCTATTCTTCTATTTTTATGCCATCCTCCATAATATGTATGGATGTACACGTTTTCTAATTTGTCTTGATTTTTTATTTCATATTCATTTATCTCCTACTTATTCTGTCCTCTTCTATTTCCAGTCCCCACTTTTATTATATTTGGGTAGTTTTTTGTTCAGTTTCGTTTTTTAGTTTTTAGTTTCTTAGTATGTATTGTGTACATCCGGGGTCAGAAGTCACTTCCTTTTCAGCCATGCTTCGCCTTCAGGGAAGTACCTAGGTTTTATTTTTATTTTTATTTATTTTTATTTTTATATTTCTTTAAGTTCTTATGTCTCCTATCTAGCCTTCACTTTCTTTCTTTTCCTGACGAAAGCCTTGTGGCCGTAACGTAGACTACTTTCTTTGTCTTTTGTCCTCGTAAGACGAATCACCTTTTTTCGATTTTTTTTCAAACCCACCCATTTAACTATATGCACGCGCGGTTGGGGATTCCAACAGCCGACAGTGAGATTCTGCGTCTGACAATATAAAATATTATGGACTGTTAATTCATCCTTCCCTGAATTCAATTACGTACTAACCTTAATCATTTTATCTCTTCACAATAACCATGGACTGACCCATGTCCCTACTTGAATAAAATATATCTGTGCGGCAATACTATGCCCAACACTGGAAGGAGAAGGACACGTCTTTACAGCTTGACGGTCAACACAAAAAGGGTCCTGTATCTTAGTCACGGTGCGTGACCTATCAACGCTAACACGTCATAAATCGATCGTGTACATAGCTCTCAGTAGTCCGTGAATTCTTAACATCAAATTATATTAAACGCTGTGACCCTAGAAATAGCACACTGCCAACCATAGCAGACGACTTCAATAAAATACCGTAACAGCTTGGGACCGGCCTAGGCGGAGTAACAAGAAGAGACATGGTCCGCAACCAGGCGATACGTCAAGGCCTAAAATGCCACCCCTGCAGACCCAAGTAGAACAGTCCCAACTAAGATGGTTTGGCCATATCTCGCTTCCGAAATAATATGATTCCCTTTTATGTGATACATCTTTGTTCAGCATTGATGTGATTACTTTGTAATTACTTACTTAGTCGTTCCTCTTCTACCGTGAGGTGTAGAGGTTTGGAAAAGAGAGCGCCATACTATCCTTTCGGCTGTCTTCCTCCTGGCCTGGTTCCATTCTAGTCCACGGTCCTTCAGCGATTGTCTAATGTTGTCCTGCCAGCAGACTCTGGGTCGTCCTGGAGGTCTGCATCCCTGGCTCCTTAGTTTCCCATACTTGTAGTAGCCGATCTTCTCCCATTCTGCAGACATGACCAAACCATCTTAGTTGGGACTGTTGTACTTAGGTCTACAGGGGTTGGGTTTTTAGACGTATCGTCTGGTTGCGGGCCATGTCTCTTCTTGTTACTTAAACCACCTTCCTCAGATACCTCATTTCTGAGGTGATTTGTAATTTATAGGGTCATTAACGTTATCGTAGTGCTTATCACAATAAACACAGACAAAACCTCCACAACACTGTTCTCCCTCGCCCCCAAGGACAAATCAGCTAACATACACCTAGGGACAACCGTGATCAAGGAAGAAAGCTACCCCACCTATCTTGGGGTGACATTTGACCAAAGGCTTACATGGAATAAGCATATTGAAAATGCAGAAGGAAAGGCCCGAAGACGACTAGGCATACTCAGAAAATTAGCAGGTACCAACTGGGGAGCAAATGAACGAAATCTAAAGAAGATTTATAATGGAGTAATAAGACCACACTTAGAGTTTAGCTCAGCAGCATGGTCATCAGCTGCTAACTCGCATCTGCAGTCTTTGGACAAGGTGCAAAATCAAGCGCTCAGGCTCATTACAGGAGCCATGAAAACTACACCAATAACAGAGATGCAGAAGGTTGCTGGATTACAGACATTGTCCCATAGAAGAGACACAAAAACCATGATCCAGATGGAAAAGTACAACAGTATGCCAATGCACCCAATGAAGGCAAGACTAGATGATCTGGCATTGGGACGTCTAAAGTGTAGCAGCTTTGTGCATCGGGGGAAAAGACTTATAAGACAGCATCAAGAAGACCTATCCATGAAGACAACACCACTGAAGCCCACCCTATACCCTGTACCATGGGAGCAGGCCAGCAGTGCCCTCCAAATTAATACATCAGTCAGTGGTCTCACAAGTGGATGTGAGTATAATGATCTGCAAAAACGAACTGCTACATTGAGTATGATCCAAGAAAGCTATCCCGATCAATCATGGATACATGCCTATACACATGGATCAGCAACTAATGCTGTTAGGAATGGAGGTGCCGGTATCTTTATCTCATATCCTGACAACCACTATGAGACTAGGCACATTCCCACTGGTAAATTCTGTTCCAACTATACAGCTGAGGTTCAAGCTCTAGAGCAAGCTGCAAATATGATTTATAACACCAACTCTGACTGCCACCAGGTAGTCATCCTCACAGATGCACTGTCTGTCCTGCAAGCTCTCAAGGGTGGTAAACTCCCGCATCTGAGAAATGAACTAAACAAGGTAGCTGCCAAAAAGAGAACCATACTTCAGTGGGTACCATCTCATTGTGGTGTATCCGGAAATGAAAAGGCAGATAAACTTGCAAAAAAGGGAGGAGAATGTGAACAAGAAGATAATGAAGTCACATACTTTGAGAAAAAGAGAGCTATCCAGACTATCAGAAGAGAACAGAACCAACCCAAAGACGACTATCACACTCTCGACCGGCAGGGACAGATAACTATTTTTCGACTCAGGACAGGGCATAACAAACTGAATAAACACATGCACAAGCTACGATTGTCTGCTTCACCACTGTGCACATGTGGATTAAACGAACAAACTGCTGAGCATGTTCTACAGGACTGTCCTCTGTATGACCAGTTAAGAAAGATATACTGGCCCAATGACTCAACACTAAACTCAAAGCTATATGGAGTTAAAGAGGAACTTCAAACAACAGTCGAATTCATCATGAGAACTCGTCTGACGGTGTAATCATCAAAGATGCGATCGCAAGAAGAAGAAGAAGAAGAAGTTATCCTAGTCTGAAGGGATACGTCATTTACTTGCAACAGTGTGCTTTTTTTTCATTTTAGGTTTTTAACAGTGGTTTATCAAGAAGGCTTGGCACAAAATAAACATTACGAAAAGATGAATTTTCCTTCATAAAATTACACAGCTGTTCAAGCTCGAATTCGAGAATATTTTTTTTGGAAATTCCGCTGTCGGTGTAAGTTTTTCTGGATTACCTAGCGAAGAAATATAGATTTTACCAGGTAGTTTACCTACCTCTTAGAGTACAGGTGCTGGAACGAAAACTTTAGTTTCAAGAGCTACATTATTTTTAAAAAAAACTTCAGTGCGCTGCAGGAGTTGTAACGTAAAATTTCATGACAAGAATTACCTCATAGAACTTTACTGGAAGTGCTACACCTTACACCTATAGTGCCGGATTTACTTGACTACATTGCCGAGATTTTACAAGTTAGACTACATTGCAAGAGAGGTATAGATTCAATTTTTTTTCTTAATGAATGTAGCTATGTAAAATGTCTAGGGTTATGATATGTAATGTGGTGTGAAAGTTATAGATACACCCACAGATATTTAAGCAGACTAATAATATTTAACAAATATTATAATACACTGAACTAACTCAAGAGTGTAAAATTTTTGATAGAATTATATTACATTTATTTGTTCTGGATCAAGTTTTATGTTGACCAGAACTTTTTTTAAAAGAAGGATTTAAAAATTATGAAAGAAATGCATGGAATGTTACATAATAAATGCAAGAGTGTACATATATAAGTACTAGACTAGTTAGTTTTATTAAAATGTTCTAGTAGTCATCTACTTGGGAGGATAGTTAATGCTTGTGCTGTTGGGGTGGCCTCATCACACCTGTCTATATTGACTACACAGTGTCCAGTAAATTACAGGAATTTTATGGGGTATTAGTAACTAAAAGGCGTTGGTGAACTTCCAGCAGACCAGAGGCTCACTCAACTTGCATATGTAGCTCTGGTGCTGAAATCTGGTGGTCCCACCTCTCCGTGCTGGCGGGCAATAATAGTGGTCTCTGTCACAACGTACTGCACAGATACACTCGAGTAAAATCACCAACTGAATGGACACCGCCTTGTTGACAACTGAAACTCACAGCTCTGCAATCAAAGTATTGGCTATGTGTCAAAATTCTATTCTCTACCCACGTCTGGACACAACACGGACACAACAACCACATCATACAGACAGGTCAGATCTCTCTGACCAAACAGCACATTTACCATGGTGGTTTTACATCAGATAGGTCCTCCCAGACTATAGATTCTGAAAAATATTTATTAGTTTCCTTCCCTAAAAGTGGATAGGTAATATGTTTCATTATTCTCAACACTTGATCTGTCTTTCCTAACCCTTGCTGGAGTTTATGTATATTGTTGGTCCCTAGACCCTGACTTGGGCGGGGGGTCTAGAGCAAATCCCTACTTGTTTGTAAGGCTAGATTATGATATGGCAGTATCAAATCACTCGAACATTAAACAATATTCAAAATATACAAAGAAATAATTTCAGTCTTACCAGATTATGAATAAAGAACACAGAAATGCTAGCAAAACTCAGCTGAGCTGCTGGCTATAGTATGGCGTCCCTGAACTTATTTCACTTTCTTTCATTTGGAAATCACCACACTTTAAAATACTGTGTCTATCATCGAACAACTATTGAGGAATGGCCCCACTTGCGCGTCTGAGCGCCGATAAAATGATTGTCTGTGGCCAATCACTGCCTAGGTTTATTTCAAATTCAAATTTCCTACCCTAAAGTCATTTCAGTCATGCTTCAGTCAAGTATGGATGTTTATCTGTTAGTCTGTCCGTCTCTACTTGTTTTTTTTCAAAACGTACTTGATTTTTGAACCAACCTTTCTCTCCCCTCCAAAATTTTGTCGTTAAAAGTTATATTTAGACACAGCTCCCACCAATGTCCCTTCGCTTCCCTACTAAGTAGATTTGAACACCTGCGTCTCATGGTCGTGTTTTTGTGTGCAAATAGCGACACTTTTTATTCCATACAGTCTGTCGCTGATGTGAACAACACTGTCTTTTGTCATTATCTTCAATATTATCTATCCGTCTGTAAAATTAAGAACATATTAGTTCACTGCTCCGAATGGGCCATCCGGCCAGCTAATTTTTATATTCCTAACATTAATATTACGAAAAAGATACTTTTTAATTTTTGTAATATTCCAAACATCTGCGTTCTGCCGCTGAATTCAAATCAAAGGCTTGGTATCGCAAAAGCGACCAATAAATGACTGTGGCGTAACATATCCAAGGTCCCTTCTGTCGAGTTCCTTACTTTATGTCAACTTGGGAAACGTGACTTTTCTCCGTTTCCCCCCCAGTTGCGTCTCCTTAGCCTTTCTAGTCTCACGCAATCTTTCCAGTCATATTTTTTCCTTTTATCCGCCGTTCCCCTCCTGTCTAGCAAGTCAATTTTTATGGAGGGTGATGACCCGCGGTCTGGGCGATCATGTACTATCAGCAGCCTACGCATTATGTTTTTATCCTTACATGTTATCTTTGGAGGTATTTTACCGTTGTATCTCTGTCAATTTCACTACAATAATCCAGTGATAATTTTATAATAAAACACGTATTAATGTGTATTGGGTCCAGTGGCGGCTTTCTTTAATGAGCTGTAGAGCTGCAGCACTCCCAAAGAAAAGGACTGCATACTGCTGTCTCTACTACATTATAATACATAATACGGACAGACCAAAAAATTGAGGTTACACCGGAGGGGTTAAATAAAAAAAATATATATCTAACACCGTATGTGCTGCAAACGATTTCAGCTCAAGTGACCTTGACCTCTTATAAGCGAATGCTTGTCATACACACAGCTAGAGACGAACTACGATTGGTTTGAATTTTTTATCATGAGCTGCAAAGGATCGCAGCTCGTGTAAATTATCTCTAATTAAAGGGAAGTTACAATGAAAATTTTAAACACGAGAAATAGTGCATACAAGTCTGTGTAACCGGTTTGAGACTCGGGAAGCTGCTACGACTGCCAATGATTACTCCTAGTTGCTGTAAACTTTTAAAATAACTTTTCAGAACTTCTTGACAGATTTTAGATGAGATAAGACACTAATCATTTGTGTCTGGGTTGATATTTCACATGGTGGTCACAATTTGTGAGTATTATGTATAGTATTTGAAATGAATGAACAGTGCAGCACCCCCAATGACAACCCCCTGGAACCGCCACTGATTGGGTCACATACGGGACATTTCATAAACAAGTAAACAGCTTTCAAGCTTCTAAAGACAGTTACATTCTAAAATATATATTCAGTCTTAGAAGCACGAGTAAAGTATAAAACTTAGTGTTCCGCTGAAGAAGCTCTTGGGTCTTAAAGGAGTTAATATTACACTGCAAATCCAGTTACATTCGAAACTGTAAAAAAAAAAAAAAAATATGGGGAGAGGGAGGGTGGTGTAGTGGATGTAACGTTTATCGTAGCTTCCATCTGTATCTTCATTATATTAGCACTTGTACCAATGCGCCTTTCTTGTTGGTGTTTGTACCAATGCGCCTTTCTTGTTGGTGTTTGTACCAATGCGCCTTTCTTGTTGGTGTTTGTACCAATGCGCCTTTTTTGTTGGTGTTTGTACCAATGTGCCTTTCTTGTTAGTGTTTGTACCAATGCGCCTTTCTTGTTGGTGTTTGTACCAATGCGCCTTTCTTGTTGGTGTTTGTACGAATGCGCCTTTCTTGTTGGTGTTTGTACCAATGCGCCTTTCTTGTTGGTGTTTGTACCAATGCGCCTTTCTTGTTGGTGTTTGTACCAATGCGCCTTTCTTGTTGGTGTTATGTTTTAAGCCGGTCCCACAGACAAGGACAATTCTTTCGTTCGTTCCTCCGAACCCCAGGGATTAGAGTTTTCACGCTCACCCTTGTGCAGTTGGGAGCAAGTTCCAGGGCTTACTTGCAAACCCAGAGAGCTTCCCCAACTCTGCGGCTCAACATTGGTAGAGTTCGTAAAACATACCAGACCTATTATTGGCGGGTGATGCAATGGCACAAGTTGGATGAACCTCTTCTCTAGGAAGGATCGCAAGGAGAGTTGAAGGATTAATGTTGAATGTATTTACAGCTCATCACGAAAGTAAATCTTTAGTTATATTGCGGGTTTTTCATGCGGCACTGTCATGTTTTTTATATATTTTTAATTGTATGTTTTGAGGAGGATTGTAGATAGTGACGTCAGAGTCTGTTTGACAGAGAACCTCATTAATGATTCAAAGGGCGATAGTCTTTAAAATAGCATGCTGCACTAATTAAGTCCACACGCTTGCAAACCTGATTGTGTGGATGTGAGTCAGAGCGGTTTTTATTTTGGAAAGGGGGGGGGGGGGGAGAGAAGGGGGGTAATGGTAGGGTAAGGTGGAGGTATTTTGTTTTGTTATAAATTATTTAAAAAAAAAAAAAAACTTAACGAGCGGATGATGCTAGCACGCCCTGTCACCGGAAACACTTTCAGGCGTTGCACTTGAGTCCCTCTGGTGCGGAAGTAAAATTAGCACGCGTTATGTTAAATATCAAAAGTCTGTTCACGTGATTAGTACAGTGTTTCTCAAACTTCAGTCATTCACCAACCCACCTTCACGACGTCTGTCGTATCAGAATGCTGACTCTGCTGTTGTCAACACATTAAGGGGAGTTTCACCTAAAATTATATTTTTCTTATTTTTGACTTTACAAGCTTCAATTTTTTTTGGGCATGCTTAGGACATCAAAGCATCTAATAAAAAATGCTTCTTAATGAAAGTTGTTAACTTGTGAAACAATCCCATCAGCTTTTCTGGAAAATACGGAAACGGTGCGCATTGCACTGTGAAAGCTAAATTGAACACCACATAAAAACACATGTGTCTTTCAACCATGTCGTGGTGCATTGTTCAGTATGTTAGAAATATTCACACCAGGTTTTCCTCCACAGTGATGCTGTAAAAATTACTTAGTACAAATCTTGGAGAAAGAAGAGATGCCGGTGTACAGGAGGGAAGGTATCTGGTCAGGTTGCCAAAGAAGGAAGATTTGCAGGAGTGCATAGATTGCAGAAGAATGGTGTTAGTGCCAATGCCAGGATAAATATTGGATAGGAGTATCCTTGAGAGGGTGGAAAAGGATATCGACAGATTTTCTTATTTCATGGAATCCCCGTCACCAGAGCATACAGCAGAAAGAGGACACCATAATTCATTTCCCTTTTTATTGACGGGTTACTTGCTGTTGTTGTTTATATTTTCCTTTATTAAAGAGAGAAAATTATTTATTTATTTTATTTTCATCTGCAACAACCTAAGAGATCGCGTACCATCAATGAAACGATACCGATACTTTTGTGAAACATTGTTCTAGCAAATATATTCTTGTCATCAGTTCCACGTTGGTAACCTTGTCATACCATTTTAATCCCTCTATTCTACGCAAGCACCCATTTATGAAAGTCTGTAGCTTTTTGGTTGTTGTTTTTGCTGTTCTCCGTGTTTCAGAGCCATATAATAGTACTGACTTGACATTTGAGTTGAAGATTCTTATTTTTGTGTTGGAACCGATTTCTCATGATCTCTAAATATTTCCCAATGCAGTGAAAGCTCCTTTTGCTTTTTGTATTCTTATTTTGATATCACTGTCTGTCCCTCCAACTTTGTCCGTATTGCTGCCAAGATATGTGTACGATTCTACATATTGTAGTAGTGTTTCTTCATGTTCAACCATGTTATCATTTCTTGCATTTATTATCATTATTTTTATCTTTTCCCGGTGTATTTTCAGACCCTATTGCTATGACCTCTCATCGAGTGTTTTCATTTTGTCCTGCATCTGATTACGGTCATGGGACAAAAGAGCAAAGTCATCAGCAAAATCTAGATAATCTAACTGTTTAGTCAGATTCCACTGGATTCCATTTATGCTGTGTGTCATCGATGTTTTCATAATCCAGTCTATTGCTAGTAAGAAAAGAAATGGAGACAAGAGGCATCCCTGTCGCACTCCCATTCTTATCCCAAACGGTTCTGTAAGTTGTCCTTCATGAAGAATTCTGCATGTCATGTCTTCATAAGTTTTCTTTATTAAATTAATAATCTTCAGGGGAACTCCATAATGCCTCATCAATTTCCAAAGTGATTCCCTGTCTACACTGTCACATGCCTTTTCGTAGTCCACAAATCCAATGTATAGTGGTGAATTCCATTCCAGACTTTGTTCAGCTATTATTCTCAAAGTGTGTCACGAAGTGGCTTTAAAGTTTAGAGTTTGTCTGAGTATATAGACAAGACACTAGTTATGAGAAAGTCTGAGAAGATAGATTTAGATGAGAACACAGTGAATGTGGAAAGATGAGACATAGCTTCGAGGGTTAGAACCGAAATTGACTCTCCCTCGCCTCTTGTGACTTATGTAATAGCTACTGTCTCACCACCTCTGACTACCAGAAAGGAGATAAGGTTTCACTAAAGTCCACAGGCTCAGCTATACAGACAAGCATATAAGTACAGTATAGTTAAAGATAAACCGATCCAGTGTACATTTTATAGTTTATTAAACAACAAATCAAATCCACAGTAAACAAAATAAAGTGCGAGTTCGCACCATCTGGAAAAAGAACAATTTAAATGAAAGATAATATAAACAAACAATTCCACTCTCTCTTTCACACCTGCCTGGAAAAAAAAATAAGGATTTAAAAAAAATCTCCTTGGTGGGGGTCTCTAACTAAGAGCAACCACTCCTGTCTACACTATATTTACTAACCAACACTCTATCCCACTGAAGGTGGATACTAAATAACTACTGCCTCAACCGTTCTAGGCTGTCATACTCAATTGATAATGCACCACAAGCACTGCTACACTAATTGACTTTGCAGCGCTAACTCAGAGGCTGTCCTCTAAGTCTTTATATATGAATCTACTGTTCCTCTCTGCACTCCTTCCTTTCGCCTCTGCCTCGGTTCAGTGCCTCTCTGACGCCACCGTCTTCGTCTGAGGATCTGATGAGTTGCTTCTCCGTCACTCGCCTCTTCTTGTTTGCAGTTTGGAAAGGTATGTTTTCCCTCTGTGGTGGGTAGATATTAATTATGTATATATTTGTGTAGCAGATGTGAAGCCAGCTATGCAAGCTCCTAAGGAAGTTTACTTTCTAACTATATGTCAGGAAACCTGTCTTGCTTCCACCAATGACTACCACCCACTATATATTATCCCCAATTTATTTGTCTGTTGGTATTTGTCATCATGACTTCAATAGTTTGTCTTTTGGGACTAGTATTGGAGATGTTCTCAGTTCCTGATATTAAGACAATTAAATTCCCCTCTGAATGTTATTTTTACAAAGTTATTTCAAGATGAGGGGACATAATGTTGAGCTCAGCTGGCCAAATCAGCTTATCTTGAGTGATGGCGGCAGGAAAGGACTCCTCTGCTCGAATTCTCCTCTGGGCTCTGGAGACACCTCACTGATAGCTAAATGGACCAAGGAGTATGCTGTCCGACTCTGGATTCAGCAAAGCTCTGACCAGGTGCTGCTCAGTACCATCAAGACCACGGTCCCTGAAAACAAGAAGGATGTACCTTCTACTTCATAACTAATTGATACTCTAGTTCTGCACTGAGCACAATACAACACAAACATTGAGTTCAGAGCGTTAGGCCAACTGTCAGCTTCATCTGAAATACTTTATACCAGTATTTACCTCCTTAATGGTCACTACGCCTCTGCACTTCCAGCATTATTTCTGTCTAATCAATCATCCAGGTGTCAGTGTACTATTTGGCCATTCCATGCCGTTTTACTTCCCTCCGACACCCTCTGTTCAGGCTGGAGCATTATAGGCTTTATCTCCTGTTTGCCACTGAACTACACATATATATATACAGGCATAAATTAACAATTTACATTCAATTTTCATTAAAAGATACTGAATGGTTCAAGCTTACCACAATTTCATGGAAATAAACACAGATACGTTGATTAGCAATGAATTCTGGCACAATTACTGGCACAAATTCCCATCTGCTTATGTTCCAGGCTTTTATTTAACACAAATATGAGCTGGCTTCAACGCACTGTTGCTTTATCAAGATTATTTGCACTAGTGGTCTCGAACTAACGCTCCTAAGTGAGTATATCAGCGAGTCTAGCCAATGAGGCCACGTTTCGACAAGTGTTTGAAAAAAATGTTACCTTTTCACGTCTCCCCTAACAACGAAAGATAGTATTTATAGCCCGACCAATCGTGGTTAGTCTTTCATTTGTTGCGCTCCAATCAATTTGGAGTTTACATGGTAGGCTAATTCTGTAACGTAAGATTTTTTTCAAACACGTTATAAAAAAAATTTTATGAGCAGAAATGATTCCATGCTGTCAGGCATCCCCACTATTTTATTTTGGGTATAATTTATTAATTCCTGGACTATTTGCGTAACGTTTTACATATTCTTTGTCAGCCAGCCCTAAGGAACCCAAATATCCAAATTTAAAAGAGCTACGTGGCTGCGTTCAAAATATGTATTTTCTACCTCCTGTTTCGAAGATGTGCTGTCTGGGTACTGTTATGTTTTCAACCGTAAACCCATCTAATGTTATCTTTTCTAATAAGAGTTTTTCAGGATTTATAAACCTAACTCTGGGATGGGTAATGTATTTTATCACTGTCCGTCTGAAAAAAAGTTAGTGCATGTAGTCTTACACGCGTGATGGCAGCATTTGTGTATCGCGCGACGCGTGTTGCATGCGTTCCTGATTTTCAGCCCTCCCTCTCTCTTTATCCTTTAGTCCATCTGTTCGTTCGTTCCGCCGTGTATAAAATGGAATGAATGAAATATTTAAATTAGGTCATTGATCCGCTGGGTATCTCAATGTTTTTCCAAGAAATACAGCACACGTTTCATTGAAGAACGCGGGTAATAATATAGTAGGCTTTTACTATCAACGTGAAAGCGTTACAATTTGCAGACGAAGCAGAAAACAAGGGGGATTTCGAGTACCTTCTTTGTGACAGCACTGTTATTTACCATTGCTCTTTTCTTTATTAATTTTATTTGTTAGGCTTCATATTTACCTAATAATTTATATATGTGGATTAGAATATTCCACGACAGTGTGTTGACCGACTTAATGTCTGTCTGTCTGTCTCCCCCCCCTCTCTCTCTCTCTCTCTCTCTCTCTCTCTCTCTCTCTCTCTCTGTGAGACACTATCTATCTTGGTATAACTTAATAAATGAACTTCATTTGTGTGCAGTCAGCACCATTTTAATTCTTCTGCTACACGCAGAAATGAACCTGCATGTTACAGAGTTGTTGTCGGATAGTATCCCATATTTTATGACTCACTTTTTCACGGTTAGTCAGCCAAAACAAGGGTTTACTGTAATTCAGAGTAAATTATTTAAATCGCTTGTGCTGAAAAGTATGCTGTGTTTATTTGTTTCCCCTAACGGACTATGGCCTAATTTGCTTACTTTAATCCTATCAGGGTTTCTCAATATTCCTTTTTTATTGAATGGTAGTAGAAATAACGTGTTCGCATGGTTTATCCGTGTGTCATCGATCTGACTAAAACTATGAAAATGTATCATTTTAGTCAGCACGATAGCACGTCTATGACATTCATTCATTCATTACCTTTAATCTATTTCTGGAGCATAGGTCATCACTCAATCTGTGCTAATCCCTTCTGTCACACGCCATCTGTTCATATAGCTGTCATTTTTATGTCTGTCAATGGTTTTCTTCTCTTCACGCTTCTGGGTCTCTGTGTATTCTTTTACTCTGGGATTGCATATCAAGAGCTGTCATGTTACATCAGCTGCCACATGCCATCCGTTCATGTAGCTGTCATTTATGTATGTCATTGGTTTTCTCCTCTGTGTACTTCTGGGTCTCCCTGTATCCTTTTACTCTGGGATTCCAGATCAAGACCTGTCATGTTACATCAGCTGTCACTTGCCATCCGCTCATGTAACTGTCATTTTCATGTCTGTCAACGGTTTTCTTCTCTTCATGCTCCTGGGTCTCTCTGTATCCATTTACTCTGAGGATTCCACACCAAGGACGGCCATGTAACATTAGCTGGTTTCCTCATTGTGGACCGTTTTCAACGCCAACATATTTACCTGACTTCTTGTTCCACTGGTATTTGTCATGGCACGTGTGTGATTTAAAATAGATATTACTCTTGATTTCCAATTTCTCTTTCCCCCCCCCCTCCCCCTCCCCCCAATGTGTTTACGACTTCCTCTATCTCTTTTACCTTGGGGATTCCAGAATAATGAATGACATGTAGGGCTATCAGGTTTGTTTCTGAATTCTTTCTCTTATGCCACACCAGCGTCTTATTCCCGCCTCATGTTCCCTGTGTGTTGTCTAGCTCTTTCCGTCAGTTTTGCATAGCGATCATGTCGTAAGGTGGTTTTCAAAAAGTGGTAACATGTCTTACTTGGACAAAAGGGGGAAAAGCGAGAGCTAAGTTAAGAACATCTTCTTCTCTTCTTCTTCCGTCCTTAGCCGAAGACCGACAAAGCAGTCAGGGGCCAGTACGCCACGAACAGGCGTCTTAGGGCAACAAGAAATTAATTGCTGTTGCCTTACGCCTAATGGCGTTTATTGGCACAACAAAGAATTAGTTGTTGTTTCCGTAATCAGAACGGCTGGCAAGCGGGTGATCAGCCCGCTGTGAAGTTAAGAACATGACAAGTTGATAAACATGATACACCGGATGCATCATGTTTATCTATTTTTCATGTTTTTCACTTAGTTCTCGCTTTATTTCCTTCCTGTTTTTCTTAGTTTCCCCACCGACGAAGACCTTGTGGCCGTAACGTAAGGCTATTTTCTTTGTCCCAGTAAACGTATTACCCTTAACCCACCGTTTACCACAGTCCTCCTTATGATCTTTTCATCCCATTTTAATCCCTTTAATCTGAGCAGGCACCACATCATGTTTATCTGTTCTTCATGTTTTTCACTTAGTTCTCGCTTTATTTCCTTCCTGTTTTTCTTAGTTTCTCCCCGACGAAGACTTTGTAGCCGTAACGTAAGGCTATTTTCTTCGTCCCAGTTAACGTATAACCCTTAACCCACCGTTTACCACAGTCCTCTTCATGATCTTATCCCATTTTAATCATTTTAATCTGAGCAGGCACCACTTCTTTGTTGCTATTTTGGTTCTGCTCCGTGATTCAGAACCGTCCAGTAGGACAGGCTTCAGATTTGAGTTGAAATTTTTGTTTGTGTTGGATTTGATTTCTTTCGGTTTAAATATATTTTCCTGTGCAGCGAAAGCTCCTGTTGACTTTTGCATTCTATTTTTTTTTCTGTCTTCGATCTTTGTCTAGTTTTTTCTGCCAAGATACGATTCGTGGATAAACCACATATTCAAAAACACATCTGATTGGCATCAATGCCACATGAAGACTGTTTGTAACTAGGTGTATCGCGTCATCCTATTCTGCGCGATGCGTCTAAATGAGTCTAAGTTGGGGGTGCCACATGTTGCAATCATCTAGACTGAAAATATACCATCCAAGATAATTACACACCATGGGGCAACACCCAACTCGTATATGCGTGAGTCCACATCATACAGAGATATTCCTCCTGGCGCAATCTGGTTATCAGTTGTCACATTTATTCTCATGATCTTTGTATTTTATCGTGTGCATTATCGGACCCAGTTGCTGCGACCTGCCATCAAGTATTCTTATTTTGCCTTGCACCTAGTTATGGTTATTGGATAGAAGAAATCGGCAATATCGAGATCGTCGGGCTTTTTTGTTAAAAACTCAATGAGTGCCATTTCTGTTGGTTATTGTTGTTGCTTTCATAATAGAATTTATAGGGGTAAGAAGAAAAATGGTGTCAAGGATCATCATCCCTGGCGCGTTATATATATATATATATATATATATATATATATATATATATATATATATATATATATATATATATATATATATATATATACTCGTATATATATATATATAACGTGTTTGTAGTGTCCATAGCACCTTTCTATATGTCTTGTCCTTGTTGTGTCTACTTGTAACTGTGGCTGACGAAGGGTGAAACCCGAAACGTCCCGTATTTCACGTGTACCGTTAATTTGTAAAACTGACTAAATACCGTTTTATTTGTTAATATTAAATTTATTTCCTTACTGTGGTAAAGTGGGATGTTATAAATATTTATAGGGGACTTAGTGTACTGACTGAGATCAGCTGTGAAGGTATCTATATCTAATAAGAGTAGTGTATTATAGATAACCTTACTTACTGCCACATATGTATACCTCAGTCAGAATTATTCTGGAATAGTGTGATGACTACGTATATGTCTAGGGTATGTGTATGATGAAGTGTAAGTCATAACAACAACAGACAGATAAACAATTTGATTTATTCCACCACACTTGACAACACTGTGACACTCACATACATAAAACACTCTAAGAGGATATCTTAAAGGAGTCACTGATAACTTTTCAAATAACAATATGTATTCAGTGCTGTCATGAATGTATATGTGTCCTGATTCAAATACAAAGGGAACCAGGAATCACAATCAATTTTAATTACAAGTTATATGTACAGAATTTATTAATATGATTCTTGTAGTGACATATATTATTAATGGTATCCTATGTGTGTCAGTTGTGTAGTGGTAATATGAGGTAATACTGGTTTTGTTTTTGTTCAAGCTCTGTTGGTATTTGTCATCATGACTTCAATAGTTTGTTTCTATTGGAACTAGTATTGGAGATGTTCTCAGTTCCTGGTATTAAAACAATTAAATTCCCCTCTTAATTTTAGTTTATAATGTCATTTTAAGATGGGGGTACATAATGTTGAGCTCCATGGCCACACTCTCTTATCTTGCGTGATGACTGCAGTAAAAGACTCCTCTGCTCGATTACTTTAATGAGTTCTGGAGCCGCCCCACTGGTTGCTATATGGACCAAGGAGTATGCTGTCCACCTCTGGCTTCAGCAAAGCTCTGACCAGGTGCTGCTCAATAACTTTAAGACCACGGTCCCTGAAACAAGAAGGTTGTACCTTCTACGTCAGAACTAATTTATACTCCATTTCTACACTGAGCACAATACATCACAAACATTGAGTTCAGAGCGTTAGGCCAACTGTCAGCTTCATCTGAAATACTTTATACCAGTATTTCCCTCCCTAATGGTTACTACGCCTCTGCAATTCCAGCATTATTTCTTTCTAGTTAATAATCTAGGTGTCAGTGTACTGTTTGGCCATTCCATGCAGTTTTACTTTCCTCCGACACCTTCTGTTCAGGCTGGAGCACTATAGGCTTTACATCATGTTCGCTACTGAACCACACATATATACAGACATAATTTATCAATTTACATTCAATTTTCATTTAAAAATATTGAATATTTCAAGCTTACCACAATTCATGGAAATAATAATAAACAGTTTCGTTGACTGGCAATGAATATAGCACAACTCCGATCTGCCGATGTCCCAGGCTTTATTTTATAAAAAATATACACTGGTGCTCAACGCACTGCTTCTTAGTAGGTTTATTACAAGATGTGGCAATGAACAGACGCTCTGAATTGAGTATATTCGCAGCTCTACCCAATCAAACCATGTCTACACATCTTTTCAAAAAAAGTACTCCTTTTCACGTTTCCCCTGACAACACAAGATAGTATTTATAGTCCGACCAATCGTGTTTAGTCTTTCATTTGTTGCGCTCCAATCAAATAGGAGTTAACATGGTAGGCTATTTCCGTAACGTAATGTTTCTTCAAACACGTTATAAAAAAATTTTATGAGCAGAAATGATTTCATGCTGTCAGGCACCCCCACTATTTTATTTTGGCCATAACTTGGTAATTCCTAGACTATTTGCGTAACGTTTTACATATTCTTTGTCAGCAAACCCTAAGGAACCCAAATATACGAATTTAATGGAGCCAATATGCATTTTCTTCTAGGATAGTCGTGCTGTTACTACCTTCTCACTTCCAAACTTGAGGGTGTCTGGGTACTGTCATGTTTTCAAACGTAAACCGGTATAATGTCATAATTCCCAATAAGCGTTTTTCAGGATTTTAAAACCTAACTCTGGTATGGGTAGTGAATTTTATCACTGTCGATTTGAAATAAAGTTAGTGCATGTGGCCTTACACGCGTGATGGCAGCAATTGTGTATCGCGCGACGCGTGTTTAGTGTTGCATGTGTCCTTGCTTTCTGCCTCTCCCTTCTCTCTATCCTTTAGTCCATCTGTCTTTTAGTTACGCCGTGTATAAAATGGAATGAATGAAATATTAAATTTAGATCATTGATCAGCTTGCGTATCTCAAGGTTTTTCCAAGAAATACAGTACACGTTTCATTGAAGAAAGCGGGTAATAATACAGTAGGCTTTTACTATCAACGTGACAGCGTTACAATTTGCAGACGAAGTAGAAAACAAGGGGGATTTCGAGTACAGTCATTGTGACAGCACTGTTCTTTACCATTCTTCTTTCCTTTTATTAAATTTATTTGTTAGGCTTTGCATTTTCGTTTTAATTTATATATGGGGATTAGAATAATTCACGACACTTACCAGTTTTACAGCAGCCCCCTTATTTATTCACTTACACTATGTTTAAAATTTTACTTCTTGGGCATTTCTCAGATTCTGTTTTGGAACTTATTTCTCGGACATTTCTGGGATCCCGTTTTTGGAACTTACTTCTTGGACATTCGTCAGATTCCGTTTTTGGAACTTTACTTCTTTGACATTTCTCGAATACCGGTTTGGAACTTACTTCTTGGTCATTTCTCAGATTCCGTTTTGGATCGTACTTCTTGGACATTTCTCCAATCCAGTTTTTGAACTTATGTCTTTGATATATCTCAGATTTCATTTTACTTCTTGAACATGTCTCAGATTCCGTGTTGGAACTTACTTCTTGGACATTTCTCAGATTCCATGTTGGAACTTACTTCTTGTACATTTCTCAGATTCCGTGTTGGAACTTACTTCTTGGACATTTCTCAGATTCCGTTTTGGAAATTACTTCTTGGACATTTCTCAGATTCCGTTTTGGAACTTACGTCTTGTACGTTTCTCATGTTTTGTTTTTGGTGGTGCAGTTCGTCATCAGAGTTTGTGTTAGAAGCTGTACTTAGTGCCAGCTAAGATTATCCGTTTGAAGCTGCTCTTAATTGATTTGTTAGAGAATGTTTGAAGCTGTACATAAAATCTGCTGCTATTCTGTGTATTTAAATATATTTCCTGAGTTTCATCTGCATCGCTTTCTCACACAGTTATCCCTCCCTCTCTCCCTCTCTCTCTCTCTCTCTCTCTCTCTCTCTCTCTCTCTCTCTCTCTCTCTCTCTCTCTCTCTCTCTCACCTCTCTATCTTTCTTCCAATAAAATGTTTCTCTGGCCTCATTTTTAGCTGTGGGCTGACCTTCTCCAGACCACGCCCCTTTTCAGAGTCTTACATACCATGATTTATATGATTTTTAATATCGTCTTTAAAAAATATTTTCAACACTTGCATTACTTTCTTGCTCTCTCTCTCTCTCCTCTCTCTCTCTCTCTCTCTCACTTTTTTTTTGCCTCGCGCGCTCCGTTCAACCTAGACACAAGGCCCGTCGGTTACATTAAGAGGCATGTCCAAATATAAAAGGCATTGTGGTCTGGTTAATGCAGCTCTCCATGCTTTCTTGTCATGACAGTTAAATATAAGTCTTCTTACAGAAGCATCTTCTGTTTGAAATTCTCTTATAGGATGATGTCATTCAATTCCTGCAGTGTCTTATTTTAGCCAAATTTCAATAGTCGTATTTAGTAGACATCTGAATAATTTAGGATTCATCTAAATCATGGGTTCTCAACCTTTTTTTTTTTTTTTTGCTGATGATCCCCCATTCTGAGCATCATCCTCCTCTGTGGCCCCTCATAGTCACTGTTAGCTGGAACAAAGGCACTTATACCATCTTACTGTGGCCCCCTAGAAATATGACATGGTCCCCTTGGGGCCATATGGCACACGTTGAGAGCCACTGATTTAAATAATGCAGTACTTTCAGAGCAAACTGATCTTTCTCGAACCAGTCGTAAGCATTTGAGAGCTGTGAACACCGGCTGCAGTTCAAGTGGCTTCTTTTCGCTTTGTACACATTACGAATTAATTACGATAAAGAAGTGGTAAGTGCAAAGTTGCTCGTCCCACGCGCTTAAGAAAACGAGATAAAAAGGTACATTATTAGCAGAAGTGATCTAATTAAAAACTGTTTACTAAATATAGTTCATGCGTATTCTGAATGTTATATATGTATATTAGCGCAGCGGTATCAAATTTATTTACTGTCACAGGCAGTGGCGGATCTACATTTTTGGTGTCATGAAGCTTGAACTCTTGGAAGGGGCCCAACATACCGAAAGATAAAAGCCGTTATTAAATATAACTTCAAAGAAAAATGACATTGTGAACAGAAGAGTAAGATATACTCCTTAGCGAGAAGAGATTTAAAAAAAAAAAGTAGTTCCATACCAGATGCTGCCGTAGAAGAGTGGCTTCGAGAGGTGGGGTGACCAGTTCTTTTCCTCGCTGCCTTGGCTTTCCCTAATTCAGGAACAGAGCCGGGTACCCATTTACAGCTTAGTAGTACATGTGAGAAAGACAGACATTGGTACGTGTGAGATAGATAGACAAACGGTAGAACTTGTTATTCAAGACTGTCGGATCCACGAGAGGAACATATTAACAGCTTGACCTTGTTAAAGATGATTTATCATGTATTTTACATGTTGACCATGTTTAGTTCTGTTATCAGTTAATCTATGCGCTAACAGTTCTGTTCGTGGCCAGCATGATGTATTTTGCACTTATATGAATGTTAGTGAAAGTGGGAAAAAGGGATATCATGATAATCATGGGCGACTTTAACGCGAAAGTTAGCATCGAAAGAACAGAGGAAGAGAAAAAGGTGCGAGGTCCATTCGGTATAGGACATAGAAATGAAAGAGGAGAACAACTAATCGAATTCTGCTTAGAAAACAACCTCTCCATTACAAATACCCTATTTAGACAACATCCCAGAAGGCTTTATACATGGACCTCACCAGATGGCAACAGCAGGAATCAAATAGATTACATCTTGATACAACAAAGATGGAGGTCAGGTATATCATCTACAAAGACACTCCCAGGAGCAGATTGTGATTCAGATCATGAGCTACTAATTGCAGATTTTAAGTTAAAATTGAAAAAAAGTGACGAAAGGTGCTCGACCTCTCCTCTCGATGTAAGCGCCATACCACCTGAATATAACATAGAAGTACAAAACAAAGTCGAAGCACTGATGGCTGTACAAGAGGATATGACACCGGATGAGCTAGCCACACATGCGAGAGATATTCTCATCACATCAGCAGAAAACATGATCCCTAGAAAAGTGCATAAGAAGCAGATATACATCACGGACGAAACATTGAGGCTCATGGAGGAAAGAAGAAAATTGAAGCAAACAGGGGTAGAACGGAACAGTGACAAATACAAAAACTGCACAAGAAACATCAGGAGAGAGATTAGGAAAGACAAGAAACAGTACATAACGAATACCTGCAATAGAATAGAAGAGCTGCAATCTCAGGGAAAGGATAGGGATATGTTCAAGGAAATCAGAACGCTAACAGATGATTTTAGACCATCATTATATGTAATCAATGATAAAAATGGTAACATATTAACAGAAAGTAAGGATATATTGGAGAGATGGAAGGAGTACTGTAGAGAAATGTATGAAGATAGTACAAAGACCCCAGACATGACGATTGAAAATGAAGAGAGAGAGCCAGAACCTATATTAGATGAAGTACGTGCAGCAATCAAAAGCCTGAAGAAAGGGAAATCACCAGGATGCGATGATATACCAACTGATTATCCAAGCAGGAGGAGAGGCCAGTATCCTCGTTTATCATGCATTATGTGTGAAGATCTGGAACAGTGCAAGCTGGCCCAAAGCATGGAAAAGATCTGTGTATATCCCTCTCCCAAAGAAAGGCAATTTAAAACTGTGTACCAACTATCGCACTATTGCTTTAATAAGTCATGCCAGCAAAATCCTCTTGCGGATTATCATGAAGAGGATAGAAAGAAAGTTAGAACATGAAATACATGAAGTACAGTCGGGTTTTAGACAAGGCAGATGTACGAGAGATCACATCTTTAATGTGAGAAACATCCTCGAGAAATGCAGAGAATACAATGTAGATCTTCATGCCTGTTTTGTAGATTACACCAAAGCTTTCGACTGCGTACAACATCAGAAATTGTGGAACATCATGAGAGACATGGGGTTTCCAGCGCATTTGATCCATCTAATTGAAACATTATACCATGAACAACAAGCAGCTGTCAGAGTAGCGGGAGAAACA
Source organism: Oreohelix idahoensis (assembly GCA_024509875.1). NCBI lineage: Eukaryota > Metazoa > Mollusca > Gastropoda > Stylommatophora > Oreohelicidae > Oreohelix > Oreohelix idahoensis. Next base: position 208,611 of record JAMPIV010014179.1, on the reverse strand, counting down.
TCAGGATTGTTTGAGGTGAAAAGGGGAGTAAGACAGGGTTGCATCCCCTCTCCATACTTGTTTAACATCTATGCAGAAAATATAATGAGAAATGTTCGGAGTGACCAAGAATGTGAACATTGCGATCCGTTCACAATTGGTGGAAATGCGATCCCAGAACTCAGGTACGCAGATGACACAGTTATTCTTTCAAACAGTGCCAAGGGACTAGAACAGTTAATCCTGTCTGTCAAAAAACACAGTGAGGATCAGAACTTTTTTCTGAACACAAAGAAAACAAAGATAATGTCCACAGACAAAACAAGATGCCAACCAAAAATTACCATCAATGATGAGGAAATTGAAAATGTCACAAATTTTGAATATCTTGGCTCCATAATTAACAACAATGGAGACTGCTCAAAAGAGGTCAGAAGGAGACTGGCCATAGCAATGCAGAGCTTAAATAAAATGAAGAACCTGTGGCATAACACCAGCCAATTAATAAAAGTAAAACTTATGAGAACGTGCATCTTTCCGGTAGCAACATATGGATGTGAATCATGGACCATTCATTACTCGAACGTTAAAAAAAAATCGAATCTTTCGAAGCAAAGTGTTACAGAAAAATTCTCAGAATATCGTGGACCAAGAAGAAGAAAAATATAGACATCCTTCACGACCTGAACATCGAGGAAAACTGGCTCATAAACAATATCATGTCCCGGAAACTGAAATATTTTGGCCACATTAAACGCCATAGTGGCTTAGAGAGAGCAGTGATGGAGGGTATGGTACCTGGAAGGCGAGGCAGGGGCCGACCAAGACGACGGTGGACACAGGACATTGAAGACACCTTGAACATGACATTGGAGGAGGCAGGAGGGCTGGCTAGAGATCGAGAATCTTTCAGGCGGGCTGTGATGAGAGCGACGTTCTGCAAAGGACATGCTACATGATGATGATGAATGTTAAATGAACGCGATATTAGTCTGACGTCACTTGGATATGATGACGTGGTTTTTTTGCTTAACATAATTTATGCAAACCGTTAAACGATAGCAACCCATTGGAGGAAGACAATGTATGGCGACGAGGGAAGCCCGAGACAGACAGAACTTTATTAGAGAATTAAATGTGGTTATATAAAAGTCCTTTTTCCACACAATCTGCATGAGGAAAGTTATCCGAATCTTTTGGCCGAATACCATTGTGACGGGTATGGTGTATGTGGGTGGATGTAGAAAGTCAGACAACACTTATACACCACTCGTCTAGCTCACTGTCTAAGGAGTAACTCCAACAACCATATCAATCTCCGTGAATTTATAATATCACAAATAAGTCACAATGGGCGCAGGGCCATTACAAATATTGGAGACACAACAAATTCCGAGTATTTTACAATCACTCTGATTCTCGGAATATCTACAGCTACAAAATAGGCTACTTCATAAATCCACTGTACAACTATGGCCCTCTACACGCGCACTACTATAGACATCCACCCTTCTCTTCTCTACGCTCTTCGCTGTCGCCTGTCTACTCTCTACTGACTCAACTCTCTACTAACTCAACACACTACTGACCCAACACACATCTCTCTCTGTGACTGACCCCTTTCATTCGTATTCACCAAACACGTGAAAACCTTCCACACTCCACTGAGCTTCATTCACGCATGCTTATAGCTAGCAGCTCGTCTTAACCTCTGCTCACAACATTGCTTGTAACTAAAATATTATAAGGCAAGCATTCCCAACTCACAACAACTCAAATGACCAACAAACTCCCGCTGGAGCATGGGAACATTCACACATGCAAAATACCCTCAAAACACTCCGTGACATCCATCACCAACCAAGAACTGCTAACTCGGAGTAACCAAGAGGACATGTGTCATGAAATATTCTAATCCACATATATAAATTATTAGGTAAATATGAAGCCTAACAAATAAAATTAATAAAGAGAAGAGCAATGGTAAAATGACAGTGCTGTCACAAGGAATGTACTCGAAATCCCCCTTGTTTTCTGCTTCGTCTGCAAATTGTAACGCTTTCACGGTGATATAAAAGCTTACTGTATTATTACCCGCCTTCTTCAATGAAACGTGTGCTGCATTTCTAAGAAAAACATTGAGAGGCCCTGCGTAATGACCTAAATTAATCCTAACATTAATTATACTGCGTTACCAAAACGAACGAACAGATGGACAAAAGGATAGCGAGAAGGGAGAGGCAGAAAGCCGAACACTAAACACGCTTCGCGCGATACGCAAATGCTGCCATCACGCGTGTAAGTCTACATGCACTAATTTTTTTTCAGACGGACAGTGATAAAATACACTACCCTTTCCCAGAGTTAGGTTTATAAATCATAACAGACTCTTATTAGAAAAGATAACATTAGATGGGTTTACGGTTGAAAACATAACAGTACCCAGACAGCACATCTTCGAAACAGGAGGTAGAAGAAATTGCATATTTTGAACGCAGCCACGTAGCTCCTTTAAATTAGTATTTTTGGGTTCCTTAGGGCTTGCTGACAAATAATATGTAAAACGTTACGCAAATAGTCCAGGAATTAATAAATTATACCCAAAATAAAATATTGGGGGTGCCTGACAGCATAAAATCATTTCTGCTCATAAGATTTTTTTTTAACGTGTTTGAAAAAAATTTACGTTACAGAAATAGCCTACCATGTAAACTCCAAATTGATTGGAGCGCAACAAATGAAAGCCTAACCACGATTGGTCGGGCTATAAATACTATCTTGGTTGTTAGGGGAGACGGGAAAAGATAACATTTTTTCAAACACTTGTCGAAACGTGGCTCATTGGCCAGTCTCGCTGATATACACACTTGGGAGCGTTAGTTCGAGACCACTTGTTTAAATGATCTTGATAAAGCATCAGTGCGTTGAAGCCAGCTAAAATTTTTGCTCAATAAAAGCCTGGAAGATAAGCAGATGGAAATTTGTGCCAGTTTGTGCCAGAATTCATTGCTAATCAACGTATCTGTGTTATTCGTATGAATTGTGGTAAGCTTGAACCATTTAATATCTTTTAATGAAAATTGAATGTGAATTGTTGATTTATGCCTGTATATATATGTGTAGTTCAGTGGCAAACGTGAGGTAAAGCCTAAAATGCTCCAGCCTGAACAGAGGGTGTCGGAGAGAAGTAAAACGGCATGGAATGGCCAAACAGTACACTGACACCTGGATGATTGACTAGAAAGAAATAATGCTGGAAGTGCAGAGGCGTAGTAACCATTAGGAAGGGTAATACTGGAATAAAGTATTTCAGATGAAGCTGACTGTTGGCCTAACGCTCTGAACGCAATGTTTGTGATGTATTGTGATCAGTGTAAAAAGAAAATATAAATTAGTTATGAAGTAGAAGGTACATCCTTCTTGATTTCAGGGACAGTGGTCTTGATGGTACTGAGCAGCACCTGGTCAGAGCTTTGCTGAATCCAGAGTCGGACAGCATACTCCTTGGTCTTTTTAGCTATCAGTGAGGTGTCTCCTGAGCCCAGAGGAGAATTCGAGCAGAGGAGTCCTTTCCTGCCGCCATCACGCCAGATAAGCGAATTGGCCAGCTGAGCTCAACATTATGTCCCCTCATCTTGAACTGACTTTTTAAAATTAACATTAAGAGGGGAATTTACTTGTCTTAAAATCAGGAACTGTGAACATCTCCAATACTAGTCCCTAAAGACAAACTATTGAAGTCATGATGACAAATACCAACAGAGCTTGAACAAAACAAAAACCAGTATTACCTCATTTTACTACTACACAACTGACACACATAGAACATTTGTAATAATATATGTCACTACAATATTCATATTAAATACATTCTGTACATAACTTGTAATTTAAATTGATTGTGATTCCTGGTTCCCTTGTAGTTGAATCAGGACACATATTCATTCATGCCAGTAATGAATACATATTGTTATTTGAAAGTTTATTAGTGACTCTTTTAAGATATCTTTGTAGAGTGTTATATGTATGTGAGTGTCACAGTGTTGTCAAGAGTAGTGGATTAAATTAAATTGTTTATCTGTCTGTTGTTGTGACTTACACTTCACCATACTCATACCCTAGACACATAACGTAGCATCACACTATTCCAGAATAATTCTGACTGAGATATATAGATATGTGGTAGCAAGTAAGGTTATCTATAATACACTACTCTTAATAGATATAGATACCTTCACAGCTGATCTCAGTCAGTACACTAAGTTCCCTATAAGTATTTATAACATCCCACTTCACCACATATATTGGGGTCTCGCTCTTGGGATTTTGAATCTTTAACTATTAAAAATATTGGGGGTAATTCACTTCAGGGAATATAAGAATTAAAAGGTATCCTTGGGTGGAATTAAATAAGGTTGAGCTCACGGTGCCTGTGTTGTCCATTAGAGATTGAATTGTTGGTTAGACATTGTATAAATTTACATAATAGACAATGGCGGACCTGGCCAAATTTCGATCTGCTGCGGTTCAGACTGCAAAAGAGTTAGGATTAGATGGGCAAGTTATGGTTGCCTATGTCACGACGGAATGTGACAAATTTATTGAACGTGAAGAAAGAAGGTTTGAAGCCGAAAGAAAGTTAGAGGCTGACAGGGAAATTAAGAAGTTACAGTTTGAAGCTGAGGCTGAGACTAAGAGGTTGCAGATTGAGGCTGAGGCTAAGAAATTGGAGGCAGAAAGAGAAGACAAACGATTAGCTGCAGAAAGGGAAGAGAGGAGATTAGCTGCAGAAAGGGAAGCAGAAGATAAAAGATTACAAAGGGAACATGAGTTACGACTAAGGGAGTTTGAGTTTCAAGGCCATGCTCCTGAAAATGGTGCCAGTCCCTTTGCCTCTGATGCTACGGTTACTCAGGGAGCCTCGACCTCAGCTATGAACTTTCATTTAGATCATTTTGTTGAGAAAGACGATGATATTGAGAGCTATATAAATAGGTACGAACTATTAGCTACCACGTATGGGTTAGAGAGAGAAAGGTGGAGCTTAAAGTTATCTCAGGGACTTCGTGGGGCAGCTTATGAAGTTTTTGCAAAAATGAGCAGAGGTGATCAGGAAAATTATGACATGCTAAAGCAGGCTCTTTTGTTAAGGTATGAAAAGAATGCAGAGTTTTACAGGAAAAAATTTAGGAATGCTAAACTACTGTCAGGTGAAACCTATCACCAGTTCTCTGCACGCATAGAGACATACTTGGAGAAATGGACTTCTCTGGGGAAAACCCAAGATCTTAAGGAAATGGTCCTTATAGAGCAACTAAGAGAGTCCATGGCTCCAGACCTGAGAAAGTTTCTCATGGAACAAGGTGCAGAGAGGCTGGGTGAGTTGCTAAATGTTGCTGAAAGGTATCAAGCAGCTCAAGCAGAGGTAACAGGTAATAAAAAGAAACAGGTGGATAACTTTAGGGCACCACAGAACTTTAATAAATTTGATCCTAGGGATCAAAATAAAGGTAAGCACCAATTTGATAGGCCACGGTATGACAATAAAAATAAATTCCCACAATTCGATGAAAGGAAATATAATGAAAGAAAATCTTTCAACCAAGGAAAAAGGTGGTGTAAAAATTGTCAGATGGACAATCATGACACTGACCATTGTAGAAGGAAACCTGTGTATATGGCAACCCTTCAGGTCAGGTCGACCTCAAGACAGGAGGAGGATATTATGTTGGATACCACTCCAGAAGAGATGAGGAAGGCACAGGCTGGGGATAAAACACTCAAGCCTTGTTTCAGAAAATTGTCAACTTGTCATACAACTCCAGGCAAGGGAGATTTTTACATGAAAAACAAGTTGATGTATAGGAAGGCCGGAACTAGATCCCATGGTCACGGACAGCTGGTTCTTCCAAAAAGATACAGGACAGAATTAATAAGGAGCCTACATGTGAAACCAGATGGGGACCATGAGAAGATAGGTACCATCATTCAAAAGGTGGCTCACAATTATTATTGGCCCAAAGCAAGATGGGACATTGAGAACTTTGTAGAAAGGTGTAGCATAGCACATGAGGGAACACCCACAAGTGGGAACATGGATCAGGACCTGGACACGCCATGGGGCAAAATCAGGCCTGACAATAAAAAGAAAAATAGATTTGATAAAGTGGACCAAATGGAATGGGAAGCCCCTTTTCACGGACAAGCTTCACTTAACTGTTTTACAATGGCCACTATGCGGAGAGTGCAAAAAGATGTCTTACCCCAGGATAAGCCGACAATCCCTCAATCGGACTTAAACAAACTGGAGGAAGAGGATGTAGAGAGGAAATCTCTCATCAAGAATTTTAAGTGGGGAGAAAGCCCCAAAAGAAAAATTGGTAGCGGTCGTTTTGTGAATGATAATTCTGGGAGGAAAAATCATCACTATAAAGCTTCGAGTGGAAGAGATCATACCGGTGCATGGACAAATAGGTCCACACAATTAAAGGTCCATATGTAGCTTTGTTAAGAACGTGGACTGATGAAAAGGCAGAGGAAAACATTACATCTTCATACCAATATGTGAATGAGCTGACCACTCGGTTGAAAACTGGCTGGAAACTTGCCAATGAAAATTTGAAACAAGCCAGGAAGAAACATGCTGCCTATTATAACAGGAAGGCGAAAGACAGAAATTTGGCTGTGGGAGAGAAGGTACTGCTTCTTTTGCCCGGGAGTCAGAATAAGTTACAAATTGGATGGCAGGGTCCATATACAGTTCTAGAGAAGGTGTCTAGAACAAATTATAAGATAGATAAGAAGGGGAAAGAAAAAATCTATCATGTGAATCTCCTGAAGAAATATTTGGAAAGAGAACATCAGGAAGAGACACACTTGTTGACCTTGTCCATCGCCATGGAGATGAAAAAGGAACCACTTTCATCATTTGAATATCCATTACACCCCTGTGAGACAGCAGCACAGGTGAAAATCAGTACACATTTAACGAAAACTCAGAAAGAGAGAGTGCAACAGGTTCTAAAGAATCATGCAGAGGTGTTAACAGACCGACCAGGGCATACAAACCTATTGGAATATGATATGAAACTCATAGACTCCACACCTGTCTGTATGAAACCATATTCGATTCCGTTTGCTAAGGAAAAAGCTTTGAAGGAAGAGATAGACTATCTATTGAAGGAAGGAATTATTTCGCACAGTGAGTCTTCGTATAGTTCCGGGGTGGTACTCTTAAGGAAGCCCTCTGGAGAACATAGACTCTGTATAGATTACAGGAGACTGAATGCTATTACAGAAGGACAGGTGGATCCATTGCCGGATACAAATCAGCTGTTTGCCAGACTAAATAAAGCTAAATATTTCTCAAAAGTGGATCTGAGTAAAGGATACTATCAGATTCCAGTAAAGCCTGAGGTTAGACCATACCTAGCTTTTAGTACCTCAGAAGGACACTATGAGTTTAATAGATTGCCATTTGGATTGAAGAATGCGCCTAGTGTCTTCTCTAGAATGATGAGAAAATTATTGGATCCTCTGAATAATCCCTGTATAACAAATTTTATGGATGATATCCTTATAGCAACAGAAACATTTGAGGAACACATTGACTCTCTGAACATGCTGTTTGATCGACTTAGGGAGGCAAATTTAACAGCCCGACCAACCAAATGTTGCGTTGGATGTAAAGAATTGGAATTTTTGGGACACACAGTTTATCAGGGAAACATGACCCCTGACCCAAAGAACTTAGAGAAACTACAGAAAGCCCCGAGACCACAAACCAAGAAGGACGTGAGATCCTTTGTCTCATTATGTGGTTTCTACCAGAAGTATATCAAAAACTTTAATTCCATATGTGCACCGTTAACTGAATTGACACGTAAAGGACATCCAGATCGCATTACATGGACTCCACAATGTGAAATGACTTACCAAGAATTGAAGGAAAAGCTCACAAGTAAACCCATTTTGAAATTACCTGACTTAAGTCAAGAATTCATAGTAAGGACGGATGCAAGTAATATTGGGTTAGGTGCAACTTTACTACAGAAATCAGATGCATTGGATGGGGAATTAAGCCCAGTGGCATATGCTAGCAGAAAGTTGAATAAAGCTGAAATCAACTACTCAACTAGCGAAAAAGAATGTCTTGCAGTAATATGGGCAATAAAGAAATTCAATATTTATCTATATGGGAAGGCATTTAAGTTGCAAACTGACCACAAACCTTTATCGTTTTTAGCACAGGCTAAGCATGAGAACTCTAGGTTACTCCGATGGTCTTTGCTTCTGGCTCCATATAATTTTAGCATTGAATATATATCTGGAAAAACCAATCTGGGAGCGGATTTTTTAAGCCGCCATCCGTGTGATGAGAATCACCGTAAACCCCAGAAATAATAATAAAAATCTCTATGTGTATATAGAATAAAGGACTGACATATAATGTCTGTTTTAAGAGGGGAGGTGTCATGAAATATTCTAATCCACATATATAAATTATTAGGTAAATATGAAGCCTAACAAATAAAATTAATAAAGAGAAGAGCAATGGTAAAATGACAGTGCTGTCACAAGGAATGTACTCGAAATCCCCCTTGTTTTCTGCTTCGTCTGCAAATTGTAACGCTTTCACGTTGATATAAAAGCTTACTGTATTATTACCCGCTTTCTTCAATGAAACGTGTGCTGTATTTCTTGGAAAAGCATTGAGAGGCCCTGCGTAATGACCTAAATTAATCCTAACATTAATTATATTACGTTACCAAAACGAACGAACAGATGGACAAAAGGATAGCGAGAAGGGAGAGGCAGAAAGCCGAACACTAAACACGCTTCGCGCGATACGCAAATGCTGCCATCACGCGTGTAAGTCTACATGCACTAATTTTTTTTCAGACGGACAGTGATAAAATACACTACCCTTTCCCAGAGTTAGGTTTATAAATCATAACAGACTCTTATTAGAAAAGATAACATTAGATGGGTTTACGGTTGAAAACATAACAGTACCCAGACAGCACATCTTCGAAACAGGAGGTAGAAGAAATTGCATATTTTGAACGCAGCCACGTAGCTCCTTTAAATTAGTATTTTTGGGTTCCTTAGGGCTTGATGACAAATAATATGTAAAACGTTACGCAAATAGTCCAGGAATTAATAAATTATACCCAAAATAAAATATTGGGGGTGCCTGACAGCATAAAATCATTTCTGCTCATAAGATTTTTTTTTTAACGTGTTTGAAAAAAAATTTACGTTACAGAAATAGCCTACCATGTAAACTCCAAATTGATTGGAGCGCAACAAATGAAAGCCTAACCACGATTGGTCGGGCTATAAATACTATCTTGGTTGTTAGGGGAGACGGGAAAAGATAACATTTTTTCAAACACTTGTCGAAACGTGGCTCATTGGCCAGTCTCGCTGATATACACACTTGGGAGCGTTAGTTCGAGACCACTTGTTTAAATGATCTTGATAAAGCATCAGTGCGTTGAAGCCAGCTAAAATTTTGCTCAATAAAAGCCTGGAAGATAAGCAGATGGAAATTTGTGCCAGTTTGTGCCAGAATTCATTGCTAATCAACGTATCTGTGTTATTCGTATGAATTGTGGTAAGCTTGAACCATTTAATATCTTTTAATGAAAATTGAATGTGAATTGTTGATTTATGCCTGTATATATATGTGTAGTTCAGTGGCAAACGTGAGGTAAAGCCTAAAATGCTCCAGCCTGAACAGAGGGTGTCGGAGAGAAGTAAAACGGCATGGAATGGCCAAACAGTACACTGACACCTGGATGATTGACTAGAAAGAAATAATGCTGGAAGTGCAGAGGCGTAGTAACCATTAGGAAGGGTAATACTGGAATAAAGTATTTCAGATGAAGCTGACTGTTGGCCTAACGCTCTGAACGCAATGTTTGTGATGTATTGTGATCAGTGTAAAAAGAAAATATAAATTAGTTATGAAGTAGAAGGTACATCCTTCTTGATTTCAGGGACAGTGGTCTTGATGGTACTGAGCAGCACCTGGTCAGAGCTTTGCTGAATCCAGAGTCGGACAGCATACTCCTTGGTCTTTTTAGCTATCAGTGAGGTGTCTCCTGAGCCCAGAGGAGAATTCGAGCAGAGGAGTCCTTTCCTGCCGCCATCACGCCAGATAAGCGAATTGGCCAGCTGAGCTCAACATTATGTCCCCTCATCTTGAACTGACTTTTTAAAATTAACATTAAGAGGGGAATTTACTTGTCTTAAAATCAGGAACTGTGAACATCTCCAATACTAGTCCCTAAAGACAAACTATTGAAGTCATGATGACAAATACCAACAGAGCTTGAACAAAACAAAACCAGTATTACCTCATTTTACTACTACACAACTGACACACATAGAACATTTGTAATAATATATGTCACTACAATATTCATATTAAATACATTCTGTACATAACTTGTAATTTAAATTGATTGTGATTCCTGGTTCCCTTGTAGTTGAATCAGGACACATATTCATTCATGCCAGTAATGAATACATATTGTTATTTGAAAGTTTATTAGTGACTCTTTTAAGATATCTTTGTAGAGTGTTATATGTATGTGAGTGTCACAGTGTTGCCAAGAGTAGTGGATTAAATTAAATTGTTTATCTGTCTGTTGTTGTGACTTACACTTCATCATACACATACCCTAGACACATAACGTAGCATCACACTATTCCAGAATAATTCTGACTGAGATATACAGATATGTGGTAGCAAGTAAGGTTATCTATAATACACTACTCTTAATAGATATAGATACCTTCACAGCTGATCTCAGTCAGTACACTAAGTTCCCTATAAGTATTTATAACATCCCACTTCACCACAACATGCACACCATCATAGCTGGCAGACGCTGGACCTGGGTTGGCCACGTCCTCAGAAGAGACCCCGATGCCATCAGAAGAACAGCAACGCTATGGACCCCTGAAGGAAAGCGAAAGAGAGGCAGACTAAAAACAACTTGGAGAACTGTGGAGGCTGAGATGCAAAGAATGAACCCGAGCTGGAGCACTGCACGAAGGATGGCCGCCAACCAAGCAAAGTGGAAACAGTTTTTTGCTGCCCTACAAGACGCCACCAGGCGTGATGGCCGCTGACTGCTTTGACAGTTGACGGCTAAGGATCAAAGATGAAGAAGAAGATGTACGAGCGAACAAAGAAGAAGATGATTTATCTATTGTGCACAGATGTGACTTTCCTTACACCCGGACCATGATGTATTCGGCAAATTGTGGTACACATTTCACTTTTACATAACTCTGGATGGGCCTTTAGGTAATCTTATATGGTGCATGTAATCGAATGAAAAGGTAAACATTTTACGTGTCATAGATCAGTGGTTCTCAAGCTTTTTGGCCGAGGTACCCACTAGAGAGCCGGCGTGGTCTTGTTGTACCTTATAAGCATATCGTAGGCGCAGAACGATAAGAAAGGAATGCTTTTCGGTTTTATTTTAATTTTTTTTTTAAGAGTTCTACTATCCCTCTGTCCTCATAACATTATACATATGAATATCGTAAATACTCATGTATTCTTTAGAATCGAAATGATTTCGCAGTTATTGATGGATGTTTTACTAACATTTAAGCACTTGAAAATTCGTCATTTTGGATGCAAAGTCCGAAGTAGCCCCATGTATCTTTTGTTGCACCCCCGGCTGAGAACCACGCTACCGGATGAAGCTGTGCGTGTCAGTTCAGGATATATTGCCATGTTGTGGTCTCTCAAGCGTTTAATCGTAATACGGGCAGACTAGCCGTAGTGCCTTAATTTTAAGTAGTAGCATCTTTTCCATTGCTGTTACTAATTTAATATTTAGCGTCGTTCGTGGACAGTTTACATAGAAGCTGTCCCTCTCAACGCACCTTGTAGTTCCCGAGAGAGGGCGGAGGGGGAATCTCTTATAAGACAAAGGAAGAAAAGGGCGGTATCCCCCTCAGGCATGTCCTTCAAGGCGACTAATATGAGGTTGTGCATGAGGCTAGCAACCTTATCTAGCACAACACATTGCTATAGAAACCACGGCTGCAAGATAATATGGATGCTCCTTGCAGTGGTGGATCCATCATCATCATCACCGTTCAGCTTCCCAAGGAGGCATACGCCTTCAACAAATTTATGCGAAGCCTTCCTGTTCCGTGTCGTCTGCTCAGGGTCTTTACGTCTTCCTCGTTCCCTTCATGTCTGTCTGCAGATCTCTTCTCCATATGTTCTTTGGTTTCCCTCTACCTCCCAACCCCCCACGGGATTCCAGAACAAGGACTGACAGGTAATGCTATCAACAGGAATCTTCAGTGTGTGTCCTATCCATCTCCGGCGTCTTCCTCTCATCTGGTGTTCCACTGGCACTTGTCTGGTTCTTGTCACCAGTTCCACATTAATGATCTAGTCATACCACAGGGAGCGAAAGTAATAATAAAAAATTATAATGATGTCTCTCATAAGAGGACTTATTTGATTTTGACTGTTGTCGCGTGGAAGTTGAAAGTAACTGTCAGTTATCGAAACATTAATCTAACACTTAGTTTGAACATTATCGTCTTTATTTCTTATGTAATGGACTGCCTTGATGACCTTCGCGGATGTAAGACTGCAGCTTGCGTGTCCTGTTTTTATTACCGTGACACACGTCGTGACGATAGGATAACGTTGACACTGGTAGCAGACGTTATTAGACAGCCATGTTGAATCGTAGCGTTACTCATGTTATTTCTACCGGGATTTCGGTTTCGCATATCTTAATTGTCGCTTTCGTGTGTTTCAGTTAAGAGGATAGTTGTTTACATAGTTGAACAACGATTGTGTAGTTAGTTTAAAAACAGCCGTGTAAGTAATCTAGATGTAGTAAAGGCTGTAATCGTAGATTTAATAAAAGCAATGAAATCCATTATATGAACGATGATTGTGTCACCATTTCTGATTTCAGTATGAACAGGTTTGGGAATATTTGGCCTACATACGCGATAACAATGTTTAGTCAATTAATAATCTAGATTTTTTTTTTTTTTAAACACAGAAATTATCAAAGTACAGTAATTATCTTCCCTTGTATCAGAATTAATTTCTGTGATAAACTTGTCCACATAATAATTCTAATTAAAAATCATTAACGTTCTAAACAGATTTGAAAAAAAAAGAAATAAGATTTTGTAGATATTAAAATAGTGTTTGCTTAGATAGTGGAAGTAATGTTAGCATATAGGCCTACTGAATCAATTCGGAAAATGTGTCCTTTGTGTGGATACAAAAATACAGACATGTATTTGTGGTGTTGGATCACTTGTATGCATTTGGATAAAGAAAATAAAGCAGAAGGATCAATATGAACAATCACTTACCTTAAGTAGAGGAAATAGTTTAACCGTATTTTTAACAAAATTAGTACCGTACCTTATTTATTAAAACGGATTTACACGCAGTGTGTACTTTTAGTAGAGGACGTTCGTAAGATGTCAGAACAGTCCATACACCTGTGGTAGAGATTACTATAAAGACATATTTGGAGATGTTACTAATTTTAGTAGAGGACATTCATAAGATGTCAGAAGAGTACATATACCTGTGGTAGAGATTGCTTATAAAGACATATTTGGAGATATTACTACTTTTAGTATAGGACATTCGTAAGATGTCAGAAAGGTACATACACCTGTGGTAGAGATTACTATCGAGACATATTTGGAGATATTACAGCCGTGTCAACGTAAGGTATGGGGAAACAGTGAGACATTTGGAGAAATCGCGGTATCATAGCCTTACGGTAACTATTCTATTTATTGACCGCGGTGACGCACAACTGAACTTATACCGCTGTTGTGAACACACACAAACAGTGAGGGAAAATATACAAGGCTAAACTTAGAAGATGTCCGGAACTAATAAAAACACTGCAAAGGAAGAACAGGGAGCAAAAAAGCAGGTAAGTGGATACGTGGGCCAGATGTGTAGTATCTTGCACGTTGATATGCGGGCGGGATGAAAGAGGCGTAAGAATAATACACACAGTCATCTGTATACTGGACTTGGTGAAACGTTTGTAACTAACAGTGAAAGGCAGCACCACCATCTTTTCGGGAAAATGCGGAAAAGACGCGCATAGCACCGAGTAAGCCTGTTCAACCCCCAATTAAAATAATACTCATGCTTTTCAATTTATTTTCATGGTGCATTGGCCATTGACCACAAATCATGATAATTTGACTACAAAGATCCATTAAAGTTTAAATGGAATGGAGTGGCTTAGAGGGGTCAGAATGGCTAAGAGGTGTGGCGTCCGCCTCGAATTCTCTAGGTGCCGGGTGTGATCTAAGATAGGAGATCGAAGCACTGATGGAGTTGCCCGTGTGCTATGAAGATAGTCATTAAAACCAAAAACCAATTAATGGTGCATTGGCCATTGACCATAAGTCATAATAAGTTTAACTACAAAGATCCAATGATAAGTTTAACTACAAAGATCCAATGATAAGTTTAACTACAAAGATCCAATGATAAGTTTATCTACAAAGATCCAATGATAAGTTTAACTACAAAGATCCAATGATAACTTTAACTACAAAGATCCAATGATAAGTTTAACTACAAAGATCCAATGATAAGTTTAACTACAAAAATCCAATGATAAGTTTAACTACAAAGATCCAATGATAAGTTTAACTACAAAGATCCAATGAAGCTGAAATAGAAAGAAATGAAATGACAACAGGGGAAATAGTCCCGTCAGCAGGACATGCAGCAGAAAGAGAACAACATAATTATGTCCAGTCATGTTTTGGCGGGTCACTTGCTCGTAATGTATCTAATATCCTTGGGGCTGGTCTCTCGCGGTAAAGGTGCCGCCGTTCGATTCTCGGTATCGACACGCCACAGACTACCCCAGCTGTAGGGAGGTGAGGTATTAGAGACTTCACTTATACCAAATCCAGCTTTATGAGGCGAGGTGAGCAGTCCCATTCCTCGCTGCCTTTGTCTTCCGTAACTCAGAGCAGAGGCAGGTGCCCATTTTTACAGATGGGTAGGCTTGGGCGTGATGAGATCTGATTTCGAAAACTACTCGCCTTTTTTTTTTTTATTATCAAATAAAGTGACGTGTACACATACTCTTGACGTTGCAGTTCATCAAGAAGTATCGCTGTAAGAAGGACACGATATAATCGACATGACCAGATGTACCGACACATAATGCAACTCTTTCACATTTACGATTGCTTTCTTCCTCTGCTATTTTTGCTCGTTTGTCCCTAAAGAAGGCCTTGTGGCCGTAACGTAAGCAGTTCTCTTTGTTCTTAGTGGAAGTAAGACACGCTTCTTATATTTCGTATAACTCATATTTACGAGGCGCCGTGTAGTAACCAGGAGTTTCTGATGAGACCACGAAAGAACAGTACTACTGGCACACTCAAGCATGTCGTACAAGGCAATTAATATTAGGTTATGTATTGAGCTGGCAACGTCATCATGTAAAACATATTGCTACAGAAACCACCACTACAAGAGCACAAGGATGTTTGGTTCAGTCTTACTGTAAGAAGGCCAGCTGCAGTTGTGGATTCTTGCTCGATAAGGAGTGAAAGGGAAGATGATGATGATATTTACGAGAAATCCTTCTTCTTCGTTCGTCCTGATATGGACGTTGGTTGCATTGTGTCGCCGTTTACAGCGAAGCTGCGATATTTGCGCCTTTTCGGCCCGACACATCCGACTTCCGCAAGGCATTTTTTGGGACCGGGTTTGCCTTCCGTTTTCGATCCATACTCTCTCGGCCAGACTGCAGTGATGCAGCCTGTTTCCAGGACCACCACTTGGAGGTGGAGTAGTGTCTTGGTCAGCTCTGGTTCGCTGACCCTGACGCAAGCAGTCAAGCTATGAGTCGCTGACTGCATTCATCTCTTTTGCTGCGTCTTCGGTCCCATTTACGAGAAATGAAGGAGAAGATGCAATGAAGTGGAAACTAAGTTCTGAACATCGCAAGAAAGCGGCCTGCATGGAGAGAGATGTGAGCAATGGCTTCTGAATGGCTGCAGTTACAACACATTAAGAGATAGTCTCTTTAAAAGTTAGGAAACCTACCCACCACACAAATATTTATAGAATGTGTGATTCCTGTATACATACATACGGATCTTCGCTGGTGCTACGGAGTTCGGCACTGTGCTGAGATATTTCCTAGTGTGATCTGAGGGAGGAGATCGGAGCACTTATGGAGTTGTCTGTGTTCAACGAAGATGGTCCTTGAAAACAAACCAAACCACAACGCAATAAGAACGACGTTGTTCATAATCTGGTATAATCTTATACCAGCCGCGTTGTTTGTGATGTCTTACAACTGTGCTGTTATAAGATATGTACAGAAGGCCGCCTCGTTATCAATCCTGCCGATATTTTTATCTTTAAACCTTGTATTATGTCGTGAAGTGGTCTGATTCACAACACGTTATTCTGAGTAATTCTGACCAAAATTGTGCGCCATACTTTATGACAGTATATCCTATACTAACCAATGTAACGCCGTCTTTATTCGGTTGTTTATAAATAACGATTAGGCATTCAGAATGGAGTCTCAATTTGTGCAGATCACTTGAGGATGGAATTTAAATACAACCTTATAGGGGAAGTACCACCTGGAAGAGGTTAGTAATTCAGTAATAGAAATGTTACTTTAGAGGTAGGTGTATTACACCAGCGCGGCTCCCAATAATAAAATGGTCTTAAGAAAGTAAAAGACAAGTAGCTAGATAGATGTAGATTAATTCAGAGCGTATTTTAAGCCTTAGATGAATAAAATAGCTCCAGGAATAACGTAGATAAATAAAATCTTAGTTTCCCTAATATTTACACAAAGACAGATTTTGCATACAGTTTCGGAACACAAAACACACTTTGGGTAGTAAGCTCCCTCTGGCGTCCGGCCTTGGGCTATATATAGGACGTGCCCTAAATAAAAAAAGCAGGCCATAAGAATTTAAAAACACAGTGAGCATCAGTGTGTTAATGCAGATTGCCTTTGCCTTTTGTATCTGAGAGCAGACTAATAGATACCCATTAACAGCTCGACTATGTGTGCCTGAGGGTAAGAAAGAATATATATATATATATATATATATATATATATATATATATATATATATATATATATATATATATATATATATATATATATATATATATATATATATATATATATATATATATATATAAAATTATATGTATTTCTATTGATTAAGTATAGTGTGCATTAGAAAGTGTGTAGATGTGTTTGAACTACTGTGTAAATTTCTGGAGGCAAAAGCCAAGCTTGTGAATATTCAAATAAATTGCGAATGGTGGCAAAAGTGTGTCTATAAGTTTAGAAAAGCATTTAAAGAATTATTTCTTGAAGGAATGGACCACCCACCAGGAACAGAGAAAAGGATGCAAGGAATTGTATTACTGTATTGTTTAAGCTATTACTTAGTATTTTATACAAGACCTAATCATTGTATGGAGGCGAATCATGGACAAATGGCTCTAACTAAGGAATGAGAGTAAGATATATTCATGGTGAAATAGATTATGTTATTACTGCTATTGTGCCCTGTGCGTCTGCTTGCACATTGTCTGAAAACTGTCTCACATCCCCTACATCTATAATAAAGGGATAGTGATAGAGAATATAGTAGTTAATCCAATATGTTTCAGGTTATTTCCTGTAAACCCAACCACACATAAAAAAGTCAGCCACTACTGAAGTGACTCCTGGTGCAAGCGCCTTTTGAGTTCAGAGGGCCAGTCATCAAGTACCTACTGCCTGGAGGAAGTTCAGTTAATCTTTCCTTCCAGGACAAGAGTGGAACCGGCTTCAAGTTACAAGATAAGTGGCCAAACAAGGCTACTATGTAGAAATGCCAGTCACACCAAGATTACAATATTAAATGATGACCCATGTAGGAACTTAGAGTAATATATTACCATCTTCTCTAGGAACTTATACAGCTTGATCCTACCTTTGATATCTATACACCCTTACTCTTTTCAGAGAAGGGGGTATTACTTTTAAGACCAGACTCTTATCTGGCACTATCCTGGTATCACCTGATACAACTTTGTGTCCAGGATATCTTTATTTATTTGAATAACATCTACCCTCTCGTGACATATTATTTGACCGTCAGTAACTTAATGATGACCAAAAATACGGAAAGTCCTCGGAAAGAAATAGCGAAGATAACATTAACGGATTGGGCCTCACTTGACTTCTTCGTCTTTCACCTTTCAACCCCCAAAAGGAGCAGAGGCCTTCAACAAACGTATGCCAAGTCTTCCTGTCCCGCGCCATTGGCTCAAGGTCTTTCCATGTCTCACCTGACTGATATGTCAACAATTAACAGAATATCATTCAGTCATGTCCCCTTTTCGCTCCTTATGGAGCATGGAGCTGCCACTCTAGCTGCCCCCCCCCCCTTTTCCCCCTTGCAGGAAGCCTGTACCAATGTTTTCGTGTGCTGTTGGATCGGTGAATTTCTGTAGTAGTTTGTTTTGTTGACGGTTGACTGGGCCAAGGACACTGTGGCTTTGATGTATGTTGTTTGTTGCGCCTCAGTACTTTCTGGCGATTTTCGCTGAGTAGCAGTAGTTTTGTTTCGTGATTGCTTTGGTAGTGTTATGACTGTATTCATCAGCAAGTCGTGTGCACTTTTAGCTATTATTGACATGACTGCAAGAAATGGTGGTATATCTATGATACATTATAGTGTAGTACGTGTTAATACATCTTGGTATCATAGCATGCCATTATAGTAATTAGTACAGTTCTCATTTGTGAGATCGGTTACATTTTTAACAGATTGCCTTTGTACATAAATTTACACTTTTCTATGCCAGTTGAATTTAAAAAATGTCAGCTGCGACGAAAAATGAAATAGATATAGTCTGATGATGCGAGCCTTCATAGTAATTCAGATTATGAGAAGAAAAACGTCATGCCCCTGATTATTATGAAAATGATTACTTAAAGTATAAACGTCTTCATACTTTGAATAATAAAAAGAGAAATTATCAAAAAATGATTCATCATTTATCCTTTGAAGTTTATTATTTATCTAGTTATTATTTATTATACGGACCTGTCCCGACTGGTGAGAAAACCCTTGCTGTAGATTAATTTGTTACAGCGATTTCTTCAAGGCTACTTTCTGCGCAGAATTTCAATTCGTTCTCTCTTTCCTTTAGGATGTATGTGAAAATGACTCAATTTTTTTTTTTAAAGTTTAGATAGAACGAAAACGGGCTACGAAAAGATTTTGAAAATAAGTTTTGCCGGTAAATTATTATCACGCAATGTCCAATTTAAAATATCGAAAGTTTCAGAATGCTGCGTACGCGTTTTATTTTTAACACCCTGCCTAATTAGTAATATTTTGGGTTACCAAATGATATAAGAAATAAGATATAACCTTCCCTCGCACGCAAAAGAGTTTGGTGTAGCGCGCGCTGCACTTCAGATCTATCGTAGTCTGCATTTGAAAAAAAGGAGGGGGGAGAGGGATCGAAATTCCCCACCGAACTTGTCTCATGCAATTTGTGTAACTCATTTTTTTAAAATACGAACGATTCAAATATTATGAGCGAAAAGACATTGACCGTTACATCACAGATCTCAGCACAGTGTGCAAACTGCGTAGCACCGGCGAAGATCCCAATGTGCGTATACAGTAATAATACATTCTATAAATATGTTTGTGTTGGGTCAGTTTTAAATTTTGCCAGAGCATCGGCCGTATGACTTTTTACGATTGCCAAGAGCCGAGGAATTTTTAACGCGTGCAACTTGCACATGGGACCTCCTATTTATTCGCCCTTATCCGAAAAGGCTAGGCATCCTATCTCGCTGCCCAAGAAGATCAGGGGGAGTGTGTCATCATTGGTTCTGAAGAAAAAAAATTCAAACAATTATATTCCCTGTGCTGAGAGCGAGCCCAGTACCTTTAGAATTAGAGGCGGACGTCATACCTCTGAGCTACTCCGACCCCTATGCATAAGGATAATGGTTGAAAGGGTCGCACTTGCAGAAACGTAGCAAAAACCCCCCCCCCCCCCCCCCAAAAAAAAATGTGCACCAGCACTGTGTTTTGTGGACAGTGTATGCATGTAACAGAGCGGTATACACCGTAAAATGAAAAATGACAGTTCACTTATAGACTAGTGTTAGGGGAACGGGAATAATTTTCATCATTGTTACAATCTACACGAGGGAACACCGCTATCACTCATTAGGAGACAGTGATAGCAGGCTCTTACTAAAATTGGAGATCGGTCATTGAGCTGGACGTACTCGTCGCGCTGGCGCACATCAGAGATCAGATCTGAGCTTAACATTATCCAAAGGTCATCAACCATTGCCTTTCAGTATGGTTACTCTCCCGTTGTGGAATTGCTGGAAATGATAGAGCAGATGTTCTGTCTAGAAGTGGCAGTAAAATGGAACATTCCAGCCACCCATTGCCCTACCGAGAAGCTAAAACACTCATCCACAACAAGTACAAAAATCAGTGGAAGGAGGAAGGGAATATATACAACAGAAATGATTCAATCCACCAACTAAATAGACCACCATTTTCCTCCTGAAAACTGGCCACTGCAGATTACTTGGTCATCTCTATCGCCTCAGGATATCTTACACATATGAATGTCCATGTGAAACTGGAAGCCAGACCCCCGAACACATTCTCCCAAACTGCCCAACCCATGATGGCCCACGACGTCTGACCTGGCCAAGGGGAGCTGATCTCAAGCAGAAGCTATGGGTCTGCCGCGCTGACCTGGAAAAGATTGTGAACTTCGTCCTGGCAACAGGCCTGCAGATTTAGCATGACTACAAACTGAACGCAAAAGAGGAAGAATAAGAGTGGAACACTCAGAGAGAACGACACGAAGAAATTCGGCATTGTTAGGGACAAGCCAAACAATCTTTAGCACAGCAGAGAGCTGGTTGTCCACATAATGTAGTGTTGTTTTTACAAATGCATTTCGGTTATGATTTGCCACATTTATTCTCTGTATCTTTTCTCTATAGACTTTCAGACGCAATCGCTGTTGATACCTCTCTTTTTGTCTTATGTCTGGTTTTCATTGTAGGATAAAAAGGCAAGGCCATCGGCAAAATCTAGATCGCAGCTTCGCTGTAAACGGCGACACAACGCAACCAACGTCCTTTTGTGGACGAACGAGGAAGAAGAAGAAGAAGAGCTATTTTGTCAGAGTTCACCGAATTCAATTTCTGATGTTTGATGTTTTTTTCATAACTAGTATATGGCCACTAAGAATAAAAAGAAAAATTGTGGCAAGAGGCATCCCTGCCGCACTCCCGTTCTTATCTCAAAGGGCTCAGTAAGTTGTCTGCCCTTCGTGAAAGAAGTTTATCTTAGTGTTGAAGACCTTTTCATAGTCTACAAATCCAGTGTAAAGTGTTGAATTCAAGTTGACGCTCTGTTCCCTTATCAATAGTAGCCTCTTCAATCACGACTGATTTTGTGGATGCGCCCCTGAGGTGATAAGCCCTCGGTTGTTTTTTTTTTTTTACCTGGTGTGTCTTTCAGCGTGTTATTTTCACTTCTGCTTGTTGTGATGTGAGAACTTTTTTTTTCGCCTAATCAGAGGGAGCATCGCCACTTGGTTCGATCGATAGATTTATCCTCCTAGGTTGCTGGATGACTCTCTTGCTCACATCTTTGAACCTCAGCTGCGGTCGCCAGGCTGTTCTCGTGCCATCTACCAGTTGTCTGTAGAAGATATATTAAGGGATGCGACCATATTCCATGCGCCGGCCATCGTAATCTGCTGTGTCTAAGCATAGTGTAGGCAGTAATAAGCGTTTTACGCTGAGTACTATTTTTCTCAATCCGCTCTCATTAAGTGCACTGCGCTACGGATGTCATTCATTTTCCTATTCGCTACTTACAGAGCAGAGAGCCACCACTGTGGTCCCCCTTGTAGGAAGCCTACACCAAGCAGTCACGTGCTCTTGCAGCTGTGGTGTCTGTGGCAGTTAATTTTACACGGTGAGATTGCCAGCCCCATGCCAACCTTATTTTGGTCACCTTTTAGAATTTTCTGAGGGTAGAGTTGTCCCATTCTTTATTTATCTTTTCAGAGAGCCCCGGAAGCTACACAGGGGCGTTGTCGTTGTTAGGTTAAGGGAAGAGGAGAAGGGGTAGGGGAGACAACATAGTTGCTCATACGTTTCCAAGGTGATTCTATGTCTAAGCGTTGAAAACCTTTGCATAGTATACAAATCCAGCGTAAAGTGTTGAATTCAGTTCCCAGCTCAGTCAGTACTGGCGTCTGATAATTGTATTAAGCTCAGCACTGTTTTACTCCATCCGCTGTCATTAAGTGCGCTACCCTGCGGATATGTAGCAGTAATGAAATAACTTTGGCTACTTTATGTCAAAGAAAAAAGCGAATGGATTAATACGGACAAGAAGAAGATTGACGTTGAGAGAGAGGACATGTAAAGGAATGTGGCGTGTGTTGTGTGTATGATTTGTGTTTTTTGTGTTTTAATTTTGGTAATCTCAAAAAGAACGTTACAATTCGTTCCGCACAGAATATGAGTCTCTTGGAGTTACTTCTAAGAGACTCATATTCTGTGCGGAACGAATTGCGACGTTCTTTTGGAGTTTAACTTAAGTTTAGCTAAAGAATTAAATTACAACTAAAGAAGTCTTTTAACGGCCGCATTCCAAAATTCCGGCGAGAGATGTTAGTGACGCTATGCGCTGTACCTGTACAGCAGGAACTGTTCTGCACCGGTGATCACCCGAATGAATAGAGAAGTTAATGAGGTTAAGCCCAGGTCTCCCAGTATGAGAGAAGGCTCCACGCTTAGCCCATTACATTGACGTCAGCATGTAAGCAGTATAAAGAAGGTATGCACGACAAAGAAACATTGGTCGGGCCTTCTGTCACGTAGAAGGTCGGTTTCGACCTCCACCTCTTCAGCATTCGGAGAGAAAGCAGATGCTGTGTCTGCCAATCTCGTTGCCATGAACGTAGACAGCAGGACTTCAAGGAACAGTTCGTGTAATAAATAACATACCGGTAGGAAAGTCTTTATCGCTATACTTAAAAAAAGAATTTAAAAAAAAGTGCGGCAGGGAATCTCCCAGACCCAGCAGATGGGAACTGGAAGTTAAACCTGCTAAAAAATTTTTTAGAGTAGTCATCGTTATCTGATGCAGGTGACGTATGGAGAGATCTGGGAGTTATTTGATGTTGTTGGTGTTGTTATTTAACTAGGGCTGCTGAGCCTTTCGTTGGAGTAAGCTGATGGGTATGGCTTTGTTCAGTTCCATGTTTTCCTACACGAATTTGAAAGAACATTTTCTAGATCATCATCAACGGAGACTTGCAGTGTTGTTTCTTAATCGAATTGAGCGAACAAGCCATGTGTGCTGTGTTGTGTTGTGTTGTGTTGTGACGGCATGGGATTAATAGAGTAAGGATTTTGTTTTCTTTGTTGCATGACTCGTTTTTTTAAAAAAGTTGTTCACGGAGAGACAGTTAAAACCCTTAAGTCAGACCGTGGATTTGTTTGTGTAACCAGACACCTTTTGAGTGTATTGATGCACTGACTAAAGACAGCCTGTTATCCAGTACCTTTTGACTATATTGATGCTATGACTAAAGACAGCCTGTTATCTAGTAACTTTTGATTATATTGATGCTATGACTAAAGACAGCCTGTTATCTAGTACCTTTTGATTATATTGATGCTATGACTAAAGACAGCCTGTTATCTAGTAACTTTTGACCATATTGATGCTATGACTAAAGACAGCCTGTTATCTAGTAACTTTTGACCATATTGATGCTATGACTAAAGACAGCCTGTTATCTAGTAACTTTTGACCATATTGATGCTATGACTAAAGACAGCCTGTTATCTAGTACCTTTTGATTATATTGATGCTATGACTAAAGACAGCCTGTTATCTAGTAACTTTTGACTATATTGATGCTATGACTAAAGACAGCCTGTTATCTAGTACCTTTTGACTATATTGATGCTATGACTAAAGACAGCCTGTTATCTAGTAACTTTTGATTATATTGATGCTATGACTAAAGACAGCCTGTTATCTAGTAACTTTTGATTATATTGATGCTATGACTGAAGACAGCAAATTCTCTAGTACCTTTTTGACTATATTGATGCACTGACTAAAGACAGCCTGGGATCTAGTAACTTTTGACTATATTGATGCACTGCCTAAAGACAGTCTGGTATCTAGTACCTTTTGACTATATTGATGCACTGCCTAAAGACAGCCTGTTATCTAGTACCTTTTGACTATATTAATGCTATGACTAAAGACTGCCTGTTATCTAGTACCTTTTGACAATATTGATGAACTGACTAAAGACAGCCTGGGATCTAGTAACTTTTGACTATATTGATGCTATGACTAAAGACAGCCTGGTATCTAGTACCTTTTTGACTATATTGATGCTATGACTAAAGACAGCCTGTTATCTAGTAACTTTTGACAATATTGATGAACTGACTAAAGACAGCCTGGGATCTAGTAACTTTTGACTATATTGATGCACTGCCTAAAGACAGTCTGGTATCTAGTACCTTTTGACTATATTGATGCTATGACTAAAGACTGCCTGTTATCTAGTACCTTTTGACAATATTGATGAACTGACTAAAGACAGCCTGGGATCTAGTAACTTTTGACTATATTGATGCACTGCCTAAAGACAGTCTGGTATCTAGTACCTTTTGACTATATTGATGCTATGACTAAAGACTGCCTGTTATTTAGTACCTTTTGACAATATTGATGAACTGACTAAAGACAGCCTGGGATCTAGTAACTTTTGACTATATTGATGCACTGCCTAAAGACAGTCTGGTATCTAGTACCTTTTGACTATATTGATGCTATGACTAAAGACTGCCTGTTATCTAGTACCTTTTGACAATATTGATGAACTGACTAAAGACTGCCTGGGATCTAGTAACTTTTGACTATATTGATGCACTGCCTAAAGACAGTCTGGTATCTAGTACCTTTTGACTATATTGATGCACTGCCTAAAGACAGCCTGTTATCTAGTACCTTTTGACTATATTAATGCTATGACTAAAGACTGCCTGTTATCTAGTACCTTTTGACAATATTGATGAACTGACTAAAGACAGCCTGGGATCTAGTAACTTTTGACTATATTGATGCTATGACTAAAGACAGCCTGGTATCTAGTACCTTTTTGACTATATTGATGCTATGACTAAAGACAGCCTGTTATCTAGTACCTTTTGACTATATTGATGCACTGCCTAAAGACAGCCTGGTATCCAGTAACTTTTGACTATATTGATGCTATGACTAAAGACCGCCTGTTATCTAGTAACTTTTGACTATTGCTGCACTGACTAAAGACAGCTTGGTATCTAGTAACTTTTGACTATATTGATGCTATGACTACAAGACCGCCTGTTATCTAGTAACTTTTGACTATATTGATGCTATGACTAAAGACAGCCTGGTATCTAGTACCTTTTGACTATATTGATGCTATGACTAAAGACAGCCTGGTATCTAGTAACTTTTGACTATATTGATTCACTGACTAAAGACAGCCTGGTATCCAGTAACTTTTGACTATATTGATGCTATGACTAAAGACCGCCTGTTATCTAGTAACTTTTGACTATATTGATGCTATGACTAAAGACAGCCTGGTATCTAGTACCTTCTGAATGTACCTTGTATTGATGCTATGACTAAAGACTAGTAGTCTTTTATGTATGTAAACCTTAAGATTTTCACTTATAGTAAAACACTGAACATTCTGCTGCATTGGGAAAGTTCAAGAATCTGAATTATCCGCAGGATTATCAGGGCAGCATATAAAGCTTGACCAACGGGCTGATCACCCGTTTGCCAGTCACTTCGATTACGGAAACAACAGCAGATGGATTGATTTGCCGTTGCCCTAAAGACGCCAATAGGCGTGATGGGAAACAATGGCAAAGAAAACCTATCTGCTGTTGCCCTAAGACGCCACTAGGCGTAATGGCCACTGACTGCTTTGACGGTCGGTGGCTAAGGATGGAAGAAGAAGAAGAAGATATAAAGCTTGGGAGCCGCGGTAGCATAGTGGTTAGTGCACTGGCTTCCTAGCTCAGTGGTCTATGGTTCGATCCCCAGATGAGATGGAATTTTTTTTAGGCCGCAAACGGCTCCTGGGTCGACCCAGCCCCAATTGAGTACCAGAGCAACTCTGGGAAGGTTAAGGCGACCGGCGTGATGCTGACCACATCACCCTAGTGTGCCGATGGTCAAGAAAATATGAGCCTAACACCATATTCCCAATATGCCTCAATGGGCGTGTAACGGGATCCTTGACCTTTACCTATAAAGCTTAATGAGGCCGGCAACCTCATCATGTCAAACAAATTGCCACAGAAATAACAGCTACAAGAGCCAATGACTGCTTGGTCCAGGTTTCTTACAAGGGGAACCAGCTACAGTGGTAACGCCACGCTCTGTAAGGAGCGCAAAGTAAAATGACTACGATATAACACTTACATCACTCACGTTGTGCCGACAAGGCATCACCGTTAAAAACTCGCTCATTACTTTTTTTTTCCTTCTGTTTTTTTATGTCTTATTTTTTTTTACGCGGCTCGTTTAACCAAGACTCAAGGTCCGTTGGTTATATTTATAGTATCGGTAATGTTAGTCCCATATCTTATAATGCCTTAAGGGAGTGAAGTGTAAGAGACTTCACTATACTTGGTCCATCATCAAGAGGTGAGGGGACCAGTTCCCTTCCTCGCTGCCTTTTCCTTCCCTTATATTAGGGCGCAGAGTTGAGAAGAAGGCGATGGATAGGACACACATTGAGGAAACCTGTTGATAGCATAACAAGGCAGTCCTTGTTCTGGAATCCACAGGGAAAGAGAGGCAGAGGTAGACCAAAAAACACATGGAGAAGAGAACTGGATACAGAGGTGAAAATGAGGAGGAAAATATGGAAAGAACTTGAGCGGATGGCACAGGACAGGAAGACTTGGCATGTGTTTGTTTAAGGCCTATGCTCATCGGGGAGCTAAAGGGTATTAATTGATTGATATTAGGGTGCATGTTCAGATATAAAAGACCTCGCGGTCTGTGTATTTACTCGCTCACGAGGATTTTCATTTCAGTGTGCAGAAATGATTCCGTAGCATATAACTAACTATCTGTGTGTGTGTATGTGTGTGTGTGCGCGTGTGTGTGTGTGCTTGGAGGTTTTGCGTTCTTGTGGCGAGGCAAGTTTCTTTCAACCTTGACGCAACTTGAATCGGTGTCGTAGATTAGTGATAGGGGAATTAAGACTTAGGTTGGTCCCTTCTGAATAGAAATAGAACATGTGATAGCTCAGTGGGAGATAATATAAGAAATAGATTTTTTCACGAGTGAGATGCTGGAAAATAATAGATTCTGTCCCTGACACACGAGAAGCTTCTCTCGGTCAGCTTATCTTTACAACAGATCTAGATTAGTCAGACAGTCTACTAGAATATATATATATATATATATATATATATATATATATATATATATATATATATATATATATACCACTCACATACACACCCACATAAGTGACGACAGTTAGACGCACAGACGTAAAAATTATAACAATGGAATATAGATATTTTTGGACGAGCTGACCGACACACTTGAATAAGTTTATGTAAATTTTATTTATCATAAGAATTTCACCACAACCATAAATTTGAATATCAATCACATATAAATACACATAGGTTAAAGAATTACTAAAAGAATAATAGACTCATAGGTGTAATCCTTTCCCCCTCTGTTGAGCCCACGTCCCGTTAGCAGAAAAGTTATAGCCCCCCAAAGAGTCACAGATTTATACGCTATGGTCTAGGATTTTCCTCTACAGTTAAGAACAGAGTTGATATATTAATCTATTCTAAGAGGAAAACATCATTAGCAACAAACTTGCATAAAGAAAACACAAAGTGGGTGCATAAATTATACCATACGGGAATCACACAGTCCTGCTTTCTCTCTGTTCATTCACCAGTGGCCAATGACATTCTTTCTTACCTACAAACTTGATGTCTTGCACCTTCAGGTGCAAACTTTAGGACACACACACAGTGAATCCGTGTTCTTTTTGATAAAGAGAACCCCAGCTCTGCAGATACAGGTTTCATCCAATGTTCCGGGGAGCGTTCACTTTACAACTATATTTTAGGATTACTGTTTATTTCACTTGAATCAGTTCAGGTAAGAAATTTTAAATGGGCTCACAATTTCAGAATCTCGAGGTTTCCAGTACTTAGGAAATGACAGGTTGGTAACTTCTCTCAATATAAAATTATTGGTCACACCACAATTGGTCAAACGTCGGAAATGTTACTGTTTGTAATTTCGCCACAGGGGCTTAATGTACATGAGATTTAGGGAAGAAATATAATCTGGCTCGATAAGCCCAGTTACATCATTTAGTCTTAAAGTTCGTGAGATGGGTACTTTGTCTCTTTCTGTATGCAAACACAATGCCAGACAGGTTTTAACTTGTAAACCCACGTATTTAAGTACAAAATGTTTCTTCTAGGTTATTCTCATATATACTGAAACCGCTGGTAGATTTTGGGATTGACCCATATACTGTATAAAAGAAAAAGAAACATACAGAAACTTAATCATAATATTATACACACATCCTATCCTACCCTCGCGTAAAATATAATATTCACTTCGGTTATTTAACTTAAATCAGAAACTATAAGCTTAGAGCTTGTCTCGTCGTTTAAAACTCCCGTGAAATAAACTCTAGTCATTTAAAAAAATCAATCATCATGAATTAGAAATACGTACATATTCCGTCAATACTCAAATGATGAATCAGTGCATTTACTTAGTTAAATATATTCTCTGACTGGTTACTAGCAATTTAATTAAATTTATTTATAGCTGAATGAGTTTTTAGCTAGAAATTATAATTTATTCTGCTATCCACTGTAACACAGTAACTTAGAGAATTAGAATGACTGGCCTAACTGGCAAAACACTCTGCACAAAAATCTAGTGAAGATATAATTCGAACTAACAATTAATCACTCGACAGTACTAGTCACTATATATTTACCTCACACAGAACTACTTAAGACTATTCTCCAACGCAAACTGAGATTATACTTAATAAAGTAGTCTAGAAACGAAGCTAGATATGTCTAGAGAAACTGCGGAGTCTGAATGAATGAAGTCTAAACTGCTGGGGTTTAAATATAGGAAAGAAAGAAATTAACCCAGACTTAATACATTTAGCACCTTCATAACCCTCCACTCCCAAAGGAGCATAGGCCTTCAACAAACACATGCCAAGTCCTCCTGTCACGTGCCATCATCTCAAGTTCTTTCCATGTTCTCCTCATCATTTTCACCTCTGTTTCCAACTCTCTTCTCCACGTACTTCTTGGTCTTCCTCTGCCTCTCTTGCCCTGGGGGTTCCAGAACAAGGACTGCCTTGTAATGCTATCAACAGGTTTCCTCAGTGTGTGTCCTATCCATCGCCATCGTCTTCTTCTCATCTCTTGTTCCACTGGCACTTGTCCAGTTCTTGTCATCAGTTCCACATTGGTAACCTTGTCATACCATTTTAATCCCTCTATTCTACGCAAGCACCCATTTATGAAAGTCTGTAGCTTTTTGGTTGTTGTCTTTGTTGTTCTCCATGTCTCCGAGCCATACAATAGGACTGACTTCACATTTGAGTTGAAGATTCTTATTTTCGTGTTGGATCCTATTTCTCTTGATCTCCATATATTTCCCAATGCAATGAAAGCTCCTCTTGCCTTTTGTATTCTTATTTTGATATCGCTGTCTGTCCCTCCAACTTTGTCTATATTACTGCCAAGATATGTGTATGATTCTACATCTTGTATTGGTGTTTCTTCAAGTTCAACCCTGTTTTCATTACCTGCATTTATTCGCATTATTTTTATCTTTTCCCTGTGTATTTTCAGACCCAATTGCTGTGACCTCTCATCGAGTGTTTTCAATTTGTCCTGCATCTGATTACGGTTATGGGACAGGAGAGCCAAGTCATCAGCAAAATCCAGATCATCCAACTGCTTAGTCAGAGTCCACTGGATTCCATTTCTGTTGTGTGTTGTCGATGATCTCATAACCCAATCTATTGCCAGCAAGAAAAGAAATGGAGACAAGAGGCATCCCTGTCGCACTCCTGTTCTTATCCCAAATGGTTCTGTAAGCTGTCCTTCATGAAGAACTCTGCACGTCATGTCTTCATAGGTTTTCTTTATTAAATTAATGATCTTCAGGGGAACTCCATAATGCCTCATCAATTTCCAAAGTGATTCTCTGTCCACACTGTCAAATGCTTTTTCGTAGTCCACAAATCCGATGTATAGTGGTGAATTCCATTCCAGACTTTGTTCAACTATTATTCTCAAAGTGGCTATCTGGTCTGTACATGATCTGTTTTGTCGAAAACCTGCTTGTTCATCTCTCAATTTCTTGTCTATGGACTCCTTTAATCTCTCAAGGATAATCCTGTTCAATACCTTTCCTGGCACTGATAGTAACATTATTCCTCTATAATTTGTGCACTCTTGTAGATTTCCCTTCTTAGGCAACTTAACCAGATATCCTTCCTTCCATTCTGCTGGTATCTCTTCTTTTTCCCAGACTTTACCAAGTAATTTATATAACATCTCTGTAGCCGTGTCGATATCTGCTTTGATGGCCTCTGCTGGAATGCCATCAGGTCCAGACGCTTTTCCATCTCTTAGAAGCTTTATGGCTTTCTTTATTTCTTCCTTCGTTGGTCTTTCACACGTTAATTTTGTAGCTCTTCTTCTGCTGGCTGGATGTCCGGCGGGTTTTGTGGAGCTGGTCTATTGAGAAGGTCCCCAAAATATTCCGTCCACCTCTTCATTTGCTCTTGTATATTGCTGAGCAGTTTCCCATTCTTATCTTTTATGAGGCAACTTGTTTGCTTGTATTTCCCTGTTAGCTTCTTTGTGCTGCTATACAGTTCTCTCATATTTCCTTTGGCTGCAGCATCTTCTGCCTCTCTTGCCAACTCCTCAATATACTTCCTCTTGTCTCTTTTGATACTTCTTTTTACTTCTTTGTTTGCTTCTGTGTACACTTCTTGAGCCTTGGCTTTGGAACTTCTGGTTTTGCTTGTGTTTAACTCTGCTTTCTTGTTTTTTCTATCTTTTATCTTATTGATGGTTTCTGTTGTTATCCATGCTTTTTTGTTGTCTTTCCCTTTTCCCCAGTATTTCTTCACATGTCTCCTTCCATACCGTTTTGACCTGCTGCCAATAGTCTTCTGTATTCTCTACATCTTCCAACTGTTGGAGCACTTGGAATTTGTTGGATACTGTGACCGCAAATTTGTCTCTTGTTTCTTGATTTCTTAGCTGTCCTACATTAAACTGTTGTCTATAATTTTGCATTGTTGCATATCTCTTGAGTTTCATTTTTACTTTGGCTATCAGAAGATGGTGATCTGATGCCACATCTGCTCCTCTATATACCTTTACATCCTGCAATGATGATCTAAACTTCTTCTTTATGCATATATGATCGATCTGATTTTCTGTTCTATGGTCTGGTGATATCCATGTTGCCTTGTGTATTCTCTTATGTGGAAACATGCTTCCTCCTATAGCCAGTTGATTTGAAGCACAGAAGTTTGCGAATAGTTCTCCATTTTCATTCATTACTCCTAGCCCATGTTTTTCCCATGACTTCTTCAAATCCGGTATTGACTGTACCTATCTTTGCATTCATGTCACCCATCAAAATTATGATGTCTCTTCTTTTTACTTTATCCATAATTTCCTGTAGTTTAGTATAAAATGCTTCTTTCACAGACTCTTCTTTGTCATTAGTTGGTGCATAACATTGGATGACATTGACATGAATTTTCTTTTTAGCTGTTTTGAAAATAGCTGTTATTATTCGGGTCCCACAGCTTCCCATTCAATGAGTGCTTTCTGTGCTTCTTTAGATAACATAAGAGCTACCCCTTCACTGTGGTGTGAACTTTCGTCTTCGTGTCCTGAGGACAGCACCAATTCACCTGTGATGAGTTTCTTCCTGTCTACCCCCTTCCACTTTGTTTCACACATTCCCAGAACCTCGATTTTGTATTCCCTCATTTCTGCTGCTACTTGTGCCACTTTCCCTTGTTCGTTCAATGTCCGAACATTCCAGGTGCCAAATCTGGAAGTTCTCCTAGAAGAAAGAAGGTTAGTCAGCAACACAGATTCCTTTCGGCTTTCTCTGTGTTGCATCATACGCCTCCCCGCGAGAGGACCTTCCCCTGTCTTGGATGGCTGTGTTTTATTTTCTTTATTTGACTTGTCCATATTTGTTGAAGTTTTTTGTGGTTTAAATTTTTTTTTACAGGATGGGGTAACCGGCCCCATGCCCAACCCTCCTTAGTCGCCTTCTACGACATGCTCGGCAGGGGACAGTGTTACTATTCTTTGCTCCCCTTTCGGGCCCCGGTAACACACTCTGCACAAAAATCTAGTGAAGATATAATTCGAACTAACAATTAATCACTCGACAGTACTAGTCACTATATATTTACCTCACACAGAACTACTTAAGACTATTCTGCAACGTAAACTGAGATTATACTTAATAAAGTAGTCTAGAAACGAAGCTAGATATGTCTAGAGAAACTGCGGAGTCTGAATGAATGAAGTCTAAACTGCTGGGGTTTAAATATAGGAAAGAAAGAAATTAACCCAGACTTAATACATTTAGCACCTACGTCCAGATTTACATATTTCCTTCTCATTCTGCGAATCAAACGAATTACTTCGCACCAGTGCCGAAACCAGACTCTCTCTGTTGCGTACGGACTCATTTGAGATCCGACGCAACGTAATAGACCCGACTCGTGCGAGATTTCCTCGTCTTACCAGATCACCCTATTACTGCCTGCAGACTATGGTCATAAACGCAATATGAGCGAGCTCGTCTTTGATCTCAAATCTTTCACCGTGAATAATTAACTTATAGGCGAACAGATCAGGGAAAAGTGATAGACAATGGTCTTCCTTATTATCCCTGTCGAGAACGAATTAACACGATTCGATCTCTCATCAAAGAACTTAGCTAACCGCAATAAAATGCGTTGCTAAATTAGAAAGGAAATGACAAAGGTTTGAATTGCTAACAAACTAGCGTATGCGAAAGAAAGGTAAAAGAGCGAAAGAAAGGTAAAAGACAAGTGTAGAATAAAGAAAAGATATATAAAATATATTAATCATAATATCTCTTCCACAATCGGTTATATCAGAGCGCAGTTTGCCCATTCAAAAATAAGTGAAGTATAGTGTGGATAAAAACTTCTTTATTCCCTTTTCACTTCTTGTGGAGCATGGAGCCACCGCTACAGCTAGTCGTCTTGCAGGAAGCCTGCATCAAAGCGTACACGTTCTCTTGCAGCGGTGTTTTCTGTAGCTGTTCGTTTTACGCGACGAGGTTGCCAGCTGTGCGCACAACCCTCGTATTAGTTGCTTCTTACGACTTGCTTGAAGTAGCGTTAGGCATATTCTTTCTGCTGAGGTTGATAAACACTAAGCCCTGTAAAGGACTACTAGTTTCTAACAGCTAGCATGGAGTAGTCCTGGATACGATAACACGTAATGACTCAGCTAGCGAGGAGTAGTCCTGGATATGATAACACGTAATGACTCACCCTTTTATAACAGGGGTCTTGGCCTGTCTTGTGTCATGGACCCCTTTGATTGTCCGGTGGAGGCAACGGACCCCTTTGATTGTCCGGTGGAGGCAACGGACTCCTTTCATTGTCCGGTGAAGGCTACGGACCCCTTTGATTGTCCGGTGGAGGCAACGGACCCCTTTGATTGTCCGGTGAAGGCTACGGACCCCTTTGATTGTCCGGTGGAGGCAACGGACCCCTTTGATTGTCCGGTGAAGGCTACAGACCCCTTTGATTGTCCGGTGGAGGCAACGGACCCCTTTGATTGTCCGGTGGAGGCAACGGACCCCTTTGATTGTCCGGTGAAGGCTACAGACCCCTTTGAATTCGGGGCTGTAGAGTCGAAGTCATGGAATCGGTTGTTTTTTAGTGGAGCCAGAGGCGGTAAAAAAAAATGTCTGGACGACTTCGAATGGTATGCCATATGACTAGGAAAAAACTGTAGTTGGAGTCGGACTTTTAAACTTTCAGAAGTCGGAAAATGTTTAAGCCGACTCCACAACCCTGCCTTTGATTGTCCGGTGAAGGCCATGTACCCTTTCTTAGAAAAACAAATGTACATAGACGCATAATTAAATACATTTTATTACAAATCTGCAAACTTACATATAGGTAATACTGAAATTAAAAATTAAAAAAAAAAGAGTCTGGAATATTTCTTTAAATGCAAAAATGCATGATAATTTTCCGAGTAAATATTTCCGTGAAAGTAAAATTCCAGAATGGAAGAAGATCGGCGTCCACGACAAATATGAGAAACTAAGAGGCCAGGGATCCAGACCTCAAGGACCACCCAGAGTTCGCTGAGAGGACAACATTAGACAGTCCCTGAAGGACCGAGGACTAGGTTGGAACCAGGCCAGGCGAAAGACAGCCGATAGGATAATATGGCGTTGTCTCTGGTGAACCTCTACACCCCAGGGTAGAAGAGGAATAACTAAGTAAGTACGTAAGTTTATTACGATGAAAAATTGTTAAATTTACATATAGGTCATTCTGACATTTTAAAAAAAAGTATGTAAAAAGACTTTATTTTTTAAAATGCAAAAATACATGATAATTTTCCGAGTAAATATTTTGGTGAAAATACAATTCAAGTTTTTAGGTTATGTACGCGGACCTCCTTAAAATCTATTCATGGACCCCTCTTTCTCTTCTAACCCCCCCGCCCCCCCCCCCCCCCCCCCCCCCCCCCCCCCACCCCCCCCCCCCCCCCCAGGGCTCCGTGGACCATAAGTAAGAAACCCTGCTTGATACGAACTGTGACGTATGTAGACTCCGATTTTTGTATGTTTATGTTAACGCGCGCGCAACATTTGACAACCGTTGATGTTAACGTGGGTGTTAAAAAAAAACCTGCCCGTTCTCGGGTCTCTTTGTTTATATCTATGACTTCTTTTTTTTTTCGGGTTAGGGGAAGGGAGAGGGCGGTACATCCACCCCCTCCCTCCCACCGTCCAACGTGGTAAAATCAGGTGTATGCTTGTGAGTTTGTTAACGTGCTTGGGAGAAATTTAACAGATGCATGTAAATATGTTTGCTGGGGGAGCATGGTCTAAAGCTAGCAAAAAAAAAAAAAAAAAACTTTTTTGTTGCAAGCGTGGACATAGTATCTGCACGTCATTTAACGGCATCATCATCATCATCGTCGTCGTAATCATTATCGTTAAATTTTTCTTTTCGCTCCCAAAGGAGCAGGGAGCCCACCACTGCATAGCTGGTCCTCTTTTAAGGAAGGCTACACCAAGCATTCACATGCTCTTGCCGTGGTGGTTTCACGTAACCTGAGTTTTAACGGCATATGGGGGTGTGAAAAAACAAAAATAGAATGAAATATATGTTTAAAATACTGGTAACGGGGCGCGGCCTCGCCCAAAACGAGACAAAACTCTAAATAAAATAAAAGGGGCAATCATTTTGTGTTGGTATTCTTTTAATTGCTTCCATTGGGGAGCCGCGCTGGTGTAACGGTTATAACGTTGCGCTGGCGACCAGGTATTCAGGGTTCACGCCCGGGCGTCAGCATTTGAAGAAGTATCAACGACCGGGATTTTGACTGAATAACCTGAGATAAACCCTCTGTGGATGGGAAGGAGTGAAGCTCCTGACCGGGTTGGAAGGAAAGTCCACAGGCTCCCCAGCCTCGCAATAACATGTCATTGG
The DNA here is from genome assembly GCA_024509875.1 of Oreohelix idahoensis. Lineage (NCBI taxonomy): Eukaryota > Metazoa > Mollusca > Gastropoda > Stylommatophora > Oreohelicidae > Oreohelix > Oreohelix idahoensis. Next base: position 172,625 of record JAMPIV010014179.1, on the reverse strand, counting down.
GCCGAAGAGCTGAAGGCCCAAGTGCCGCTGGTTAAGGGGGGGGGGGGGGGGGAAATTGCTTACATTACATCCCCTTATTTGTCGTTATCTGATATCTCATATTTTACTTTCGATCAGACGATGAAATTTGCCCTATGGGATACGAACAGATACCTGTCTCGAGGGGGTTAGGTCAAGTTGTTGTTAGGACCCGTCTGACGCGAGATAAAAGCTCCAATGAAACTTATCGCCGTTGTCCTTTGGGACAAATATTGAACGTAGCAGGATGTATGGCCACTTGAAACCCGGTAATGCTTACAACAGTAAGCACACGTTTCTTGCCTGAGCTGTCAGTATTATTTAATATTGTGTAATTGAGCATAGCCAACAGCCACGACCTGTAAGTAGCAGGAAGGAGTACCGTACGTACAGGCTGATTGAAAAGTCCCCCCCCCCCCCCCTTTTTTTTTTCCTGTTTTTTTTTTAATGTTTATATCCTCACTTGCATCTTTTGAATATACACGAGTCAATCAACCAAGGGATTCCAGAACAATGACTGCCTTGTAATGCTATCAACAAGTTTCCTCTACTGTGTGTCTTATCCATCGCTAGTGTCTTCTTCTCATCTCTTGGTCCACTGGCACTTGCCACGTTTTGTCATACCATTTTAATCCTTCTATTCTACGCAAGCACCCATTTATGAATGTCAGTAACTTTTTTTTTTTTTTGCTGTTGTTTAATATACTTGAAGCAATGTCGAAATAAACGTCAACTCAGTCATATTGTTTGGTTCTGAAACATGAGGAACAACAATAACGTCCGCACGTCCGAGACTATAGAAACGAGTCAGCACATCGTAGGCCGTAGAAACGAGCCAGGAACATGTATTAATAACAGTAATATGAGTATTAAGACCAGTAAGGGGCAAGTATCTTAGTAGTAGTAGAACTGAACGTATGAATTAATGAACAAATGTGGTAGCACCAAACAAGGTAACACTAGTGAAGTCATTGGGGAATGCGTACTTGGAAATACGTCAGCGCATCGTAAGTTGTAAAACGAGCCAGGAACGTGCATTAATAATAGTTATACAACTAAGACAAGAACATCTACAGCCAGAAATAGGAGATACATGTAAAGGGTTAACTGGGGTTAAGATAGCTATATGTAGCGGGAGGTTATTTAAAATTATTTATTATGTAAGAGTATGCCAGTAAAGAGTTCTGACCTTACAAGTAATACCCCAGTCTTAGAAATAAGCACTGGTGTATTGTTATCATAAAAATAGTCAGACTGTGAAAACCCTGGCCCAGTTGGTAAGACGTAGTACCAGGATTTAAGGTGTCTCCTCCCTGTGACTATCTTATGATTACTTATATTCTAGGGGATAAGTAAAATGTACATTCACTGACACCACAAATGGAAGAAGTGAATAAATCCTCAGGTACAGTTAAAATAGTTTAATAATTACACTAATATTCTATTTCTACTAGTTGGAAAAGAGCATTGAAATATACATATATATATATATAAAATTAAGTCACACAATTCCTATTATTGTCTATTTAGACTGCATTCAGTTTAAATATATCACTGTTCTTAGTCCTCTGATAAATGTCATCACTTGACTATTTACTGTGTTTCATATATTGTGGTAGTCAGTGTCCTAAGTGACACTTATCTGTTCAACTTGATACTGCTGACACTGAACTGTCCTTTGCTGATATCAGACTTGGTAGGCCCAACAGTAGGGATGCCAATGACCAGTTGAAGTTCACTCTTTGGGGTCCTGCACTTTTGTGGGATTGCCTCTGATGAACGACACAGGCTTCTGATACTGGACAGTCTGGTTTGAGTTATTTCATGGAACCCTCAGACTTCAGATACTGGACTTAAAAATGTTTCTGGCGATCCGCTCACAATTCATGGGTAGTGGCGAAACTCTGCCTCCAGTCTGTCTCAAACCTCTTTCGTTGTCTGTGTCTCAGTTTACCGATACGCTTTATATACGTATAGCGCGGACGTATCGGAGGGTACCGACGTCACAGCTTAAACCTAGGACTGAAAAATCCTTCCCGAACAGTGATTTCAACCGATCTGTGCGTCGACTGAAATTTTGCCTTTCTCATTCTCGGCCTATATAATATCCATATTGTTCCATCTTATCTAGTTTTATACAGTTGATAATTCTCTATCTTCCTATCCATGTAATTTCCCAAACTGTTATTTGTTGAATTTAATATTTAGAACAGAAGTGGGTTTACATGCTTTTCCGCGTAACTGTGGGCAGCCGAAATACGCATATATCTCCGTAAATGAGAACTTCCTACCGTTCCTTCTTATATGCAGTTATACACAATCCTTCCCTGTACTGAAATGTAAAATCCTTTTCATACTGATTCCCTTCTCCTTTTATTTATCCTTGGCGATTTTCTCTGTCTGATACACATTTCGCTGATACGCCGCCATTTTGAAAGCGGTCAATCGATTGTTGACGGGTTTATCAATCTAACTGAACCCGTTTGCAATGACTTGAAACCATTTTGCGACATAGCTCCCCCATATTTTAAGCTGGATGATATCTAGCTTAACTATTGGGTACAAGACAATTGCAAATCGACCATTCCGAGGTTAGTTTTCCTTCTTTCTATCCTCCTCAAGCTCTGTGGGATGGCGACTTAGAAAATCTGCGCCCACATTCTGTTTTCCCGGAATATATTTAATAGTGAAGGAATATGGCTAAATCAATAATGACCATCTTAGTAAGCGAGTATTTTCATGACGTGATGAGGCCAAAAATGACAGGGGTTGATGATCGCACTGGACCACAAATGGTTTGCCATACAAATAGGGTTGAAACTTATTGATGGCCCACACCAATGCTAAACATTCCCTCTCTATAGTAGAGTAATTCTTTTCTGCCGCGTTCAACTTGCGGCTGGCATAAGCAACAGGAAACAGTTCCTCATTCTGGGTCTGAGATTTTTGCAAAAGCGCTGCCCCAATCCCTACATTGCTTGCATCAGTCCGTACTATAAACTCTTGCGTCATATCTGGTAACTTCAGAATAGGCCTACTAGTGAGTCTATGCTTCAATTCTGAATATGCATGCTCACACTCTGCCGTCCACTTTATTGTGTCAGGTTTTCCTTTCTTTGTCAGATCCGTCAAAGGTGCACATAAGGTGTTGAAGTCTTTGATGTACTTTTGATAGAATCCTCCTAAGGATACGAACGACCTCACATCCTTTTTTGTCTGTGGTCTAGGTGCATTCCTTAACTTTTCTATATTTTTGGGATCAGGAGACATGTTTCCATGACAAATTGTATGTCCCAAAAATTCTAATTCCTGACATCCGATTACACACTTTGTTGAACGAGCAGTCAAACCTGCCTCTCTGAGTCTACCCAGTAACATTGATAGAGAATGTAGATGATCCTCAAATGTTTCCGTGGCTATGAGAATGTCATCCATAAAGTTGGTGATGTTAGAGTTGTTCAAGGGTTCCAGCAATTTCCTCATCATCCTTGAAAATACGCTTGGTGCGTTTTTCAACCCGAATGGTAGTACATTAAATTCATAGTGACCATCCGAAGTGCTAAAAGCCAGCATGTGTCGGATCTCGGGTTTGACAGGAATCTGGTAATATCCCTTACTTAAATCGACCTTAGAGAAATATTTCGCAGTACTTAGCTTCGAGAACAGCTGATTGGTATCCGGTAATGGATCAGCTTGGGTTTCCGTGATCGCATTTAATCTCCGGTAATCAATACAGAGTCGGTGTTCTCCACTTGGTTTTCTCAACAGTACAACACTTGAACTGTAAGGTGATTCTGACTTGGAGATGATTTGTTCTTGCAACAAATAATCAATTTCCTCCTTCAATGCCTGTGCCTTGGCATATGGTATAGGGTAGGTCTTCATGCAGATAGGTGTTGGATCGATGACCTTCATATCATATGTCAATAAGTTGGTGCATCCTGGTTTATCAGTTAACACATCTGCATGTGTTTTTTAAAACTTCTTTAACTTGCTCCCTCTGTTCCTGAGATAACTGAGTACTAATTTTGACTTGTTCATATGTCTCAGTCGGCCTCAATGGATACTCTATTGAGGTTAGTGGTTCATGCTTCATTTCAGTTGCGATGGCCAGAGTCATCATATGGGCTACCTCCGTTGATGTCCTGTCATAATATTTCTTTAACAGATTGACATGGTACACCTTTTCTTTGCCCTTCTTGTCAATCTTGTAATTAGTCCTAGATAATTTCTCTAGCACTTTATATGGACCCTGCCAACCAATCTGCAGTTTGTTGTTACTGCTGGGTAATAGAAGAAGCACTTTTTCTCCAACAGCAAGTTCCCTATCCTTGGCTTTCTTGTTATAGTATTCAGTATGCTTCTTTCTGGCTCTGCGAAGGTTGTCATTAGCCAGTTTCCAGCCCGCTTTCAGTCGAGACGTCAACTCATTTACATACTGAATTGATGAGGTGACACTTTCCTCTGCCTTCTCATCTGTCCAAGTCCGCAGCAATGCTTCCAGTGGACCTTTTATAGGCCGACCAAACAACAATGTGGCCGGTGCCATTCCTGTGGAATTGTGTGGGACTTCCCGGTATGCGAATAATGCAGCGGGTAAGTATACATCCCATGTTTCAGGTTTTTCACTTGCCAGCTTCCTGAGAATAGAAATGAGCGTACCATTGAACCGCTCGACTTGACCATTTCCTTGTGGGTGATAGGGAGAGCAATGATAATGTCTGGCTTGAAAAATCCTGAACACTTCTTGGGTTAGCTTTCCCTTGAACTGGGAACCATTGTCCGTCAATATTTGGTGTGGGAAGCCTAACCGGGTGAATATTGTCAACAATGCCTCTGCCACATGCTTAGAATCTATAGATGCCATGGCTACGGCCTCTCCCCACATAGAGCATGTATCAACTAGAGTTAAGATATAACTATTCCTTCTCTTAGTCCTAGTGAGGGGTCCAACAATATCCACTGCAACTCTCTCGAATGGAGTACCCATGATTGGCATTTCTCCTAGAGTTGCTGGTGCAGTCCCATGCTTGGGGGCTACACGTTGACATTCTGGACAAGATTTCACATATCGTTTGATATCTTCCGTGATCCCTGGCCAGTAATAGTGACAAGCTATCCGTTGACTTGTGGCACCAATTCCCATGTGTCCACTAAATGGAATAGCATGTGCGAGCTCCATAACTTTCTCCCTGTATGACTTTGGTACTACCAGCTGTCCATGTCCTTGAGGTCCTGTACCAGCTTTTCTATACAGTAGTCCATTTTTCATATACAAGTCTCCTTTTTCTGGAGGGTTATGGGCCTTTGGCAATTTGCCAAAACAAGGCTTCAATGTGTCATCTTCTGATTGAGCCTTTTTCATCTGTTCTGGCTGAGTATTGTTTGGATTTTCCTCCTCGTTTTTGGTGCTCGACCTGGTCTGGACTGCTGCCAGGACAACAGGTTTTACTGGGTCACCCAAAAAGACATACCTACACCCCAATATCAGCGGGTATATAGGGTCATCTATCACTGCGGCTGTTATCACTCCTTCCACGTAGCGAGATTTCACATTGATCCTAGCTATAGGAAGTGTCATGGTTGCTGTTCCCTTAGTTGCCCCTTGTATTTCCACGGTTTCTGTGGTAATTTGATCAGGGTGCACTAGGTTTGAACTCACAACTGAGTCGAAATCCAAGCCAGTATCATATAAGCACATGACTCGATTGCCGTTCACGGTTACGAGCTCACTCACAGGGGGATGACGGAGGCTATTCTGACTCCCTGTCAGTTCCATCATATCTGTCCTATTCCCTGTTGCTAAACATGCAGCGTGATGAGGGGTTTTCCTTCTACAATCTACAGTGTTGTGGTTGCTCATCTTACAAATTTTGCACCACTTATCTCCCTGTTTGTAGGGTTTCTTTTCCTGAGTCTGAGGGTTTTTGTCCTTATCATCAAATCTTGGCTTATTTCTGTACTGTTGGTCTTTTTGGTCAACCTTGGTATTTTGTGGTGGTGGCTTATATCCTTCTACTTGCTTTCTTTTTGTTCCTACCAGTTCAGCTTGAGCTGCTTGGTACCTCTCTGCACATTTCAAAGTGTCTTCCAGCCTCTCTGCTCCTTGTTCCATAAGGAATTTCCTCATTTCTTGAGACATGGAATCTTTCACTTGCTCTAACATAACCATTTCTTTCAGATCCTCATAGGTTTTCTGATACTTACCTAAACTACTCCATTTCAACAAATACGTTTCTAGCCTAGCTGAGAACTGGTTATATGTTTCTCCAGGTAGAGGTTTAGAAGTTCTAAATTTCTTCCTATAGGCCTCTGAGTTCTTTTCATACCGAATAAGTAAGGCTTGTTTTAGGATTTCATAATTCTCCTGATCTTCTTTGGGGAGTTTCAGGAACACATCATATGCAATACCTCTCAATCCCTGAGATAACTTTAAACTCCATTTCTCCTTTTCCAGTCCATATGTAGAGGCTAGCCTTTCATACCTATCCAGGTACGACTCAATTGCGTCCTCCTTTTCAACAAATGGATCTAGGTGGAAGTTCATGGCCCCATTTGCTGTGTTCTGAAAAGAGCTATTCTCAGAACGTGGTGAGCTGTTACCATGGATGCTAGTTCCAGCCTGAAGTTCAAGTTCAAGCTGTCTCATTTTCAGCTCATGGTCTCTCTCTGCTTGTAACCTCCTTTCTTCTCTCTCTGCTTGTACTTCTAATTTCTTGGCTTCTCTTTCTGCTTCCAATTTTTTGGCTTCTCTCTCTGCTTCCAATTTCTTGGCTTCTCTCTCTGCTTGTACTTCTAATTTCTTGGCTTCTCTTTCTGCTTCCAATTTTTTGGCTTCTCTCTCTGCTTCAAATTTCTGGGCTCTTTCTGCTTCCAATCTCTTTTCTTCTCTGTCCGTATACTTTTCACATTCCGTCGTGACATACTGGACCAGAGCATCACCACTCATGCCAAGCTCTTTTCCCACCTGCAGTGTGGCAGACCTAAACTTGACCAAGTCAGCCATGATGTATCTGTAGTCTAGTAGGGTAAGCTGTCTTACTCAAACTAAATTACTACAATATAATTAACTTAATTAAAATTAAAGTTAATTAACTGACTTCACCATATATGAAACAGCTTTCTTTATCTGTACTCAATGGTACTCCTAAAAAATTATTTATTTCCTACTATGTTAACTCTTTCCAAAAATTTTCAAAAAAAATGTTCCTACACAGCAGAAATAGAAAGTTGGCTCAGGAATATCAAAGATAGATCCCGGACACGAGCCCCCACTGTAGCGGGAGGTTATTTAAAATTATTTATTTATGTAAGAGTATGCCAGTAAAGAGTTCTGACCTTACAAGTAATACCCCAGTCTTAGAAATAAGCACTGGTGTATTGTTATCATAAAAATAGTCAGACTGTGAAAACCCTGGCCCAGTTGGTAAGAAGTAGTACCAGGATTTAAGGTGTCTCCTCCCTGTGACTATCTTATGATTACTTATATTCTAGGGGATAAGTAAAATGTACATTCACTGAAACCACAAATGGAAGAAGTGAATAAATCCTCAGGTACAGTTAAAATAGTTTAATAATTACACTAATATTCTATTTCTACTAGTTGGAAAAGAGCATTGAAATATACATATATATATATATAAAATTAAGTCACACAATTCCTATTATTGTCTATTTAGACTGCATTCAGTTTAAATATATCACTGTTCTTAGTCCTCTGATAAATGTCATCACTTGACTATTTACTGTGTTTCATATATTGTGGTAGTCAGTGTCCTAAGTGACACTTATCTGTTCAACTTGATACTGCTGACACTGAACTGTCCTTTGCTGATATCAGACTTGGTAGGCCCAACAGTAGGGATGCCAATGACCAGTTGAAGTTCACTCTTTGGGGTCCTGCACTTTTGTGAGATTGCCTCTGATGAACGACACAGGCTTCTGATACTGGACAGTCTGGTTTGAGTTATTTCATGGAACCCTCAGACTTCAGATACTGGACTTAAAAATGTTTCTGGCGATCCGCTCACAATTCATGGGTAGTGGCGAAACTCTGCCTCCAGTCTGTCTCAAACATCTTTCGTTGTCTGTGTCTCAGTTTACTGATACGCTTTATATACGTATAGCGCGGACGTATCGGAGGGTACCGACGTCACAGCTTAAACCTAGGACTGAAAAATCCTTCCCGAACAGTGATTTCAGCCGATCTGTGCGTCGACTGAAATTTTGCCTTTCTCATTCTCGGCATATATAATATCCATATTGTTCCATCTTATCTAGTTTTATACAGTTGATAATTCTCTATCTTCCTATCCATGTAATTTCCCAAACTGTTATTTGTTGAATTTAATATTTAGAACAGAAGTGGGTTTACATGCTTTTCCGCGTAACTGTGGGCAGCCGAAATACGCATATATCTCCGTAAATGAGAACTTCCTACCGTTCCTTCTTATATGCAGTTATACACAATCCTTCCCTGTACTGAAATGTAAAATCCTTTTCATACTGATTCCCTTCTGCTTTTATTTATCCTTGGCGATTTCCTCTGTCTGATACACATTTCGCTGATACGCCGCCATTTTGAAAGCGGTCAATCGATCGTTGACGGGTTTATAAATCTAACTGAACCCGTTTACAATGACTTGAAACCATTTTGCGACACTATATCGTCATCATAGTTTTCCTTTGCGCTCCTTATTGAGCCACCACTGTGGCTGGTCTCCTTGCAGGTAGTCTGCACCAAGCAGTCACATGATCTTGCAGCCGTGGTTTCTGTTTGTTTGGGGGCTATCCATAAAAGACGTCCACAGAAGGGGGAGGGGGGGGTTCAAAGTGGACGTCCAATTCACAAACCACATGGGAACTCTCACTCACATACAAATTTATCAAGAGAAACAAACCCTCTGCTCTTCGAAAGCTTCTTACTGTCCAGTTAAACCCAAATAAACGTTCTTCGGGTTTGTCCCTCTTGCCAGGCCTTCCAATCCTTCTAGACTCAAAATCTCTAATACGAAGAGGGTTTAACTTCTATGCTCCTGTTCTCTGGAACAAACCACCTTAGTATATTAACTCTGTGGGAACCGACATCACAATTGTTGTGATTTCAAAATTAGATTCTTTTCTATGCGAATTTATGAACAGTAGAGCGGTGGAATTTTTTTATAAACCTCCCATAGCCATTTTCCAAAGTGGCGGATTGTTTTTATTAACAGTTTGCCGTACACTTATTTTTTTATTAATATTTTTCTAAGTCATGGAATTTTGTTTCAGAAGCTAACATGACCAAAAAACAGGCTTTCAACCTTCATGGTGCTTGATTATTTTATACCACTAAGGTCACGACACTAATAATTTTACATTTTGGTATAAATTTAGTTTATTTTTACAACCATTGATAAATTATATTCTGAGTTTAAAGAATCTCGACGCACTGTTTGTTGCCTGCAATGTGCCAGGCCCTAGTGCATACATTGCTATTGAAAGGCGTATGGCACCATTATCTCATGACCTATCAGAACGTATTTTGCCACATGATCACTATGGATCACGCCTTGATAACCTTCCCGTTCCAAGCCAGCAATGTTCAGCAGTCACAATACTGCCTACAAATTGTCAAGTGCAATATTCTTACATGCTGTGGACACTACAGTGATGTATTTCGCAAATGATTCATTCCATCGCCAATGCCATTTTACAGAACATGTTCAGGCGTCAGCAGTGCATCATGTGCAGATAGCAGTGGCATATATTTTTTCACAGAATTGCGTTAGATGGTCTTGAACCACATCATGGATTTAAAGTCATGCCATTTGACGTTTACTGCCCCTCAGGGACTGACAAATTCACAAGCATGTATGCAGCTCATGCGGACAATACCGTCCATCTCATGCAGCTGTCAACGTGTACAAATCTGTGCATCAGACAGTTACAATTGATCCAGATGACGATGATGTTGGTGATGCAGACATTGCACCAAAGCAACGAGAACAACAAAGTTCTGACACTAGGGTCGTTATTGTACGCAGCCTGTTCAACTGGTTGCAGTCTGAATTCAGTGCTAAATGAACGGCAGACATTCACATTAATATTGTGGCAGTTAAGAGTTATCCTTCAGAATATTACTACGGTACACTTTGTTTTAAAAGTTTAAGACATCCCATTCTATTGTTACTGCTCCAGGTACATTTTTGTATGTACCTGCAAGGATACTTGGAGAGGAGATGGGCACCGCCAAGCAAACCTCTTGCCCACTGAAATGCTATGATGGAAAGTCAACTCAGTAATAATTTGCCGGATCGGCCGATGCCCGGATTAACAACGACCGCGCTCTCATTGCCCCTTGAGAGTGATAAGTCAGCGAATGGGGTAAAAACACCTGTTTTGAAACTTCCAAGAGAAAGTTTTGTTGTTGGAACTTGGAATGTACGCACGCTATATGCGTGTGGAAAAGTCAAAGAACTAACACATGAACTTGTTAGATACTCGTGGGACATCCTGGGCCTAGCAGAAGTCAGATGGACAGGATTAGGTGAATCAATAACGGATGATGGTCACAAAATTTGGTTTAGTGGAGATGAGTCTAAACATCAGCATGGAGTAGGTTTTATCGTACATAAAGATAGATTGAACTCTGTCATCAGCTGCACCCCAATAAATAGCAGGCTTATCACCATTCGTATTGCAGCACATCCAAAGAACATCTCTATCATACAGGTATATGCCCCCACTACTGACTATGAGGATGAGGCAATTGATACATTTTATGACAATCTGGATGAAGCAATTAAGAAAATTCCAAAGAAAGATCTTCTCATCGTGTTAGGTGATTGGAATGCTAAAATAGGGCCAGATGCATACGGTCACTGGGCTGGTACAGTGGGGAGATTTGGGACAGGTGAAACTAACGATCGAGGACTAAGGCTACTAGAATTTGCCAGCAACTATAAACTAACCATTGCAAATACACTATTTCCTCATAAGTTATCAAGAAGAACAACGTGGCATGCCCCAAAAACTGAGATACATGGCCAAATTGATTTTATTCTTGTATCCAAAAGATTCAAGTCCAGTATTAATAAAGCCAAGACTAGGACTTTTCCTGGCGCCGACATTGGTAGTGATCACGACATGGTATTGATGACGCTCAAGCTTAAACTTAAAAAGAACTATAATCAAAACAGATGTTCTCAGTTAAGATTCAATTTAGACAAACTGAAAGATCCAGAAATCGCGGGAATCTTTGAGGCAACTGTTGGAGGAAAATTCGCAGCTCTCAACTTTTTGGAGGATGATATCAACTCAATCACAGAGAACATGAAAGACGTGCTCATTGAATCAGCAACAGAAATACTTGGTAAAAGAAAGAAAATAAACAAACCATGGGTTACAGATGACATTCTGAAGTTATGTGATACACGGCGAGAAATGAAAAAGGTTAAGAAAGAGGTTCCTGAAGCAGCATGGCAATACAGTATGGTGAATAAAAATATTAGGAAGAAAATGAAACAGGCCAAAGAAAAATGGGTAGCTGATCAATGTGAGTCCATTAATACGGGGCTAATAAAAGGTAACAGCAAGGCAGCTTTTGACACATTAAGAAAACTATCAAAACCCCAACAGCCCAGGGTAACTGTCATAGAAGATAGCAATGGGGCTCTGCTCAATGAAAAAACAGCTGTAATGAGAAGATGGACAGAATATTGTAAAGAATTATATAACTGTAAACTTGACACTAACTTAGGCATATTAAACAACATTAAGTGCGAAAACAGGGAACTCGGAAATGCAGCAATATTACGGGAAGAAGTGGAAGAGGCTATATGTTCGATGAAAGGAGGGAAGTCACCGGGTGTGGATAATATCCCAGCAGAGCTCTTGAAATATGGAGGACCAGATATAGTAAAAAATCATGACAACAATTTGCCAGAAGATATGGAGTACAAAAAAATGGCCAAAAGAATGGACGCAGTCATTAGTAATACCGCTTCCAAAGAAAGGAAATCTAAAAATGTGCAAGAACTACAGAACCATTAGCCTTATTAGTCATCCAAGTAAGGTGATGTTAAGGATACTTTTGAACAGAATAAAACAGAAATCAGAAGAAATCTCGTCAGAGGAACAGGCTGGCTTTAGACCAAAAAGAAGTACCTCAGAACAAATCTTCAATATTAGATTACTTATCGAAAAACATCTCCAACATCAACACGATTTATACCATAACTTCATCGATTTCACAAAAGCCTTCGATCGAGTCTGGCATGAAGGCTTATGGCAAGTAATGAGAAAATTCAATTTTGATACCAACATCATAGATATCATTGAAGCACTATACAAGGACGCAAGCAGTGCTGTTTTTGCAAGCAACGACATTGGAGAATTTTTTCAAAACAACTGTAGGAGTTCGGCAGGGATGTATCCTGTCCCCAGTGCTCTTTAATATTTATCTAGAACATATTATGCAAGAGGCTCTCTACGATTATAAATCAACCATATCGATTGGAGGCCGACCTCTGTGCAACCTACGTTTTGCTGATGATATTGATCTGATAGCTGGATCAGAATCAGAACTTCAAGACCTTACCTCTAGACTGGAGAAAGTAACAAGAACGTATGGGATGGAAATTAATATAGAAAAAAGCAAGATATTGGTGAATAGCCATAAGAAACATGTTGCGACCAACATTACGTTAAATGGGCAAACGTTAGAAGAAGTTAACACCTTTAAATATCTCGGGTCCACTATATGCAGTGATGGAAGATCAATTAAAGAAATCAAGACAAGACTTGAGATGGCCTCAGCTGCCATGACAAGGTTGAATGTGATCTGGAAAAGTAACATCAGTTTTCCTGTGAAGATCAAATTATACAAATCACTTGTATTATCTATTCTCTTGTATGGGTGTGAGAGCTGGACACTCACTGCAGATACGGAGCGAAGGATTCAGGCTTTCGAGCATAAATGTTATAGAAGAATTTTGCGCATTTGCTATAAAGAGCACAAAACAAATGTCTATGTTAGAGAGAAGATAAACACCTATGCAGGCCACCAAGAACCACTTTTGTCAACAGTGAAACGTCGAAAGCTTGCCTGGTTTGGGCATGTAACTCGTCATGACTCCCTTTCGAAAACGATCCTTCAGGGAACAGTCGAAGGTAAACGGAGAAGAGGAACTCAGAGAAAATCCTGGGCTGATAACATCAAAGAATGGGCAGGACACGGTTTTTCCACACTTGTACGCATTGCTGAGGATAGAGAGCAGTGGAGGACCCTGTCTGCTGATGCTTCCACCAAATTTATAAAATTATGCTTTCATGATCAAATTTCTTACTTTGTTTATAAAGTTTTGTCATAATTGTTTTGCCCCATTAACTGTCAAAACTTTCATTTTTGGTTGACTGTTTTAATATTGAAAATAATTATTGTGCAGGTTTAGGAGGTGTCTTGAACTTAGGAAACCCACTGTATTATGATGTGCATAGTTTTTGCATATTTAAATTTTTACATAGCTTCAGTGTTTTTTTTTTTTTTTTTACTTACTGTAAGATATTAAGTTAAAACTGTTTCAGTTATACGGAACACTGAGATGAGACTTGTCTGTTACTATGTAATGTGCAATATTTAGTGACTCGTGTTTCATATAATTAAACTGACTTATCTGTATACAAATGATGTATTGTATAGAACTAAACTAAGTTTTAAGTATAGGTAGGTGATTAAAAATGTAAGCTTATGTGTTTACTCAAGACCATGTGGAGTGAGCGTCCACAAGGGGGGAGGGGGTAGGGGTTAATCAGAGGTGGACATGAGGGAGGGGAGGGTAACAAATTGCCAGAATTTTGTGGACGTCTTTTATGGATGGCCCTTTTACATGACGAGGTTGCCAGCCCCTTGCACAACCTCATATTAGTCGCCATGGGCGACATTCCTGAAAGTGCAGTAGGCGCATTATATCATTGTCTCATCGGAGAGACCCCCCACCCCCTCCACCCCGGGGGCAACTACACGGGGCGAACGTATGCAGGACTGAACAAATGTGGTAGCATTGAGCACGGTAACACTAGTGACGTCATTGGTCAGTACGTACTCGGAAATACGTCAGCGTATCATAGGCTGTAGAAACAATCCAGGAACATGCATTAATAATAGTGATACGAGTGCTAAGACCTGCGCATCTGCAATCAGAACTTGCAGACAAAGGGTTGATTTGATTGGTTGGTTTGGTTTGAAGGACTGTCTTCATTGCACACGGACAGCTGCAATAATTCTCCCATTGCAGGATGTATGTACCAAGCAATCACATGCTCCTGCAGCCATGGTTTCTGTGGCAATTTGTTTTACATGAAGTGAAGGATGATGGGCGGCAGGAAAGAACTAACCATATACGTAGAGTACTTTCAATATATGATACAAATAATATAGACCAGCGTTTCTCAAACTTTTTGGTCTCAGGATCCCTTTGAACTCTTAAACATTATTGAGGACCCCCAAAGAGCTTTTGTGTATGTGAGTTTTACCATGAGAGAATGAGAGTGAAAAAGGGGCATATAATAATGGCTTAGATTATTATGAAAATTGTTGTGACTTCGCGGACCCCCTGAGAGGGCCTCGTGACCGCCAGGGGTCCGCGGACCACACTTTGATATCCGCTGATATAGACTCATTGATTTAAACAGAAAGCGTGCTGGGTTTTTTCTGGTAATGTATAACAACTGTGCGACTTTTTTGTTATCTTCCTCTAATTCCTACATTGCACGTACGGTACATGTACATGTGAACTGGTTACACTGGTTAATTAGCATAAATATGTTCCCTCCGTCCCCTTTTAGAGAAAGTCCTCAATTTGTTCTCTTGTTAACCACTTTTATTTAAGATCACCCTTATATATTTGTCACAAATGTTTATTTCTCGTGAAACATAAATGACTAAGTAGTAATTAATGATAATTTGACATTCACTGTTATTCTGTGCGTTAGAATGTCTGGAAAATTTACTTTCTGCTTTTTAATACCTTTGTTAACATCAATATGAATAATAATGGAGTATTTTATGCAACAATTCTTTGTCATTGGAAGTAAGAAAGAGAGTTCTTCACTGTTATATAGAAACAATCCTGACATATGGGAGTGAGACGTGGACAATTAGTAAACAAATAGGGAAGGCACTAGAGGAAACAGAGATGTGGTTTTACAGAAGAATGTTAAAAATACCATGGACAGCCAAAAAGAGTAATGAGGATGTCCTGAAAGAGGCCAATGCGTAAAGGAAACGTATTTCACAAGTTAAAAAGAAGCAATCTACTCTTTTTTTTTTGGGGGGGGGGGGGGTGTTATGAGAAGAGGAAAGCTGGAATACTGTATATCGTAACAACAGGTAAGATTGAAGGAAAAAGAGATAGGGGAGGACAAAGAGAGCAAATACTGGACAGTTTGACATCCTCGCATGGAAAGAAGTCAACAGCAGAATTGATAAATTGTACTGGAGACAGGAAGTTGTGGAGATACATGATCTTCTACGCCACTAGGCACAGTACTTGAAGAAGAAGAACATCAATATAATTGATCCCTTATACTGTTTTCTTCCTTTTACTTGTTCGATCGGAAGTTCAGATGTTGAGAATGTTTCATTTTGTCTAGGTGTCATTTACTCGTATACACTGCAGTTTACGATAAATGTAAAACTCGTGAAACAAAATAAGTAAGTAGGCCAACTCCACTGCCGGCTTGCACGACTATTACATGTCCACAAGCGCCCTATTAATGTCAGAGTGACCAGATGCGGTTTCATCCGTATCTGGGCGGCATCGTGTCACAAAACTACACACTTAACCCTATTCCCACCCCCTCCCCTCCCCTTTTATTATATCTTCAGTCGAAATCCGCATACGGTCACAGTTCAGGGATTAGAGTTTGAAGGACAAGTGACATTAGTTGTTAAATTGTGTTCATCCAGTATTTGGATCTGGAAAGCTGACTGCTGCGGAAAAAAATATTCATTTATAGATGTAGATCTAATTGTTTGACAGATGTGTTATGTATAAACAAAATATTGGTTGAACTGAAGAACAATTGGCGATGTGTTCCTCACGACCTTTAAAAAAGATTTTAAAGATACAGTAATTAAGAGTTCGGTTTGGGATTCCAAAACCCTGACCGTAATGCTAACCCAAGCGACGTTTTATTTGGATGGCATCGAAGAACAAATCCCACTATTCTTCATTTTAAACCAAAACATTGACACTGGTTAAAGGATTTGAATATGATGTGGAAGTTAACCACTGTTTGTTTCGCATTGCAGTAGTAGTTCACATAGCTTGCTTGCCCATGTCACTTCAGTTTTGTAGGCAACAACTTCCTGTCGTTGTTTTGGGCGCCGCTTGTTGTCACATTTGAACATAGCTTGAGCATATAAAGATAAATCACAAGGCATCAAGCTAAATGCTATTTAAGCAGTTAATTTGAAATACTGTATATGAATATTCAGTTTTCAAATCCTTCAGTGCTATATCTGACATCACGCTGAACACAAGCCAACGAACTTAACGAGCTAGTAAAAGAATTTATCTTTTGTGAAGGGCATAAGTTAAAATTTGTTGCCTTTTGCCAGAAGAGAAATGTACAGTAGGCTTATTTGTTTTGACAGTACTCTTTGAGTGCGGCTGATGTTAACGTAGCCTAGCTCATCATCATCAGCTGCCATCTCCACAACGAAGGTTCATACCTGTCAACCTTCTGAGACAAAAATCTGTACGCCGGACCAAAAAAATCCTTACAAACACCCATAAATCCTTACGCAAAAAATATATTAATAAATTATACGCAATACAGTTTTAAAATGAGAAATGACATATACAAATCTATTAGCATTTGAATTATTGTGATATAAAACATGCTAATAGCCTCAAACTGTTCTTTACATATAAAAAACTAAGTGATCATGATGTACACTGTTCTTTCGATGTACAGTGTTTTGTAGTTAAGTTATGCTGGGCAATGAAATTGGCAAATAAAACTTCAGCCCTTATAATGCCACCCTCTTCCTGCTTTGGCTGAGCAAAAAAGGTCTTAATAGATGCTCCCTTCTTCATTGCAAACATTTGTTCATGCAATTTCGATTTAAAATGTACTTCCAGTTCATATAATCCTGAAGCTACTACTTTAATATCTTTGCTGCATAATCTACAAAAAGCATGGGTTGATCCTAACTTGGATGCATCTACAATGCCAGGGAAGAGTTTAACCCATTCGACCTGAAACTTACCATGACCTGCAAGCTTTTGTTTCTTTGAATTAGGCTCAGCCATCATTCAGTGGATGAAATATTTCAACTAATAATCTTTGTAGACGAAGAGAATGATTAAAAAATACTACGAACAAAGCAAACGGCTAACAGCAAAAAAAAAAAAAAAAAAAAAAAAAAAAATTATAAACAAAATTATGAACAGAATATCAAATCTAGGAAGAAAAAACGTACCACCAAAAATTTACAAAATTATTATTTACGAGTTGGTAGCTTAAAGTGATAACAGATTGCCACTTTATTAAAAAATAAAGCAGCTAATCTTGAGTGCTGGAATAAAGTAGGCCTACTCAACGCAAACAAACTTTTTTTTTTCTAGTTATGTAGGGCCTACACACAGAATCAACATCTTCTGTCTCTTGTCTTGATGGTACACTTTGATAAACTCTTTCCAGTCCATCTCTTGATGTTATCTTCCCACTTATAGCGCTGTCTTGCACTTGCACGTTTGCCTTCAACTCTCCCTTCTGTTATGGTCTTTAGTAAGGTGTTATATCTTTTTATATGGCCAAAATATTTTAGCTGCCTAATTTTGATCTTCTTCATTAAATCTCTTTTCATATCTAGGTCTTCTAGGACCTCGTTATTTGTTTTCTCTTTCCATGAGATGCACCTCATTCTTCTATATATCCAAATCTCGAGAGCCTCAATTCTTTTTTGCAATTGCTTGTCCATTGTCCATGTTTCTGCACCATACAGTAATGAAGAATATATATAACACTTGATGATTCTCAGTTTTAATTTGTGAGTTAACTGTTTAGTTGTCATTATCTGTCTCATGTTATTGAAAGTAGCTTTGGCCATTCCTATTCTCTTCTTGATTTCTGTTTCACATCTGCCATCTTCTATTATTATATCACCAAGATGTGAGAAGCTCTTGACTTGTTCCGGGATTTTCCCATTTATGCCTACCAAGTTCATAGGTATTGTAAAACAAAAGGTAACAGTATTACCTATGCAGGTACTGCCATGGGTAGGCAAAGTGTTAGAGGCTTGAACTGCACAAGGTCTGCTCATATGAGGTGGGGTGACCACTTCTCTTCATCGCTGCCTTTGCCTCCAAAGCAGTCAGGTACCCATTTTTCACTGAAGCGTGATGCAAAGCAGTTTTCAACCCAGTCATTTTACTGAGGGCAGTAAATGGAGGTTACTTGTATATAAACTATCAGACTTCCTTATTGGTACAGCAAACTTGTACACAAAAGTTGTAATGGTGTTCGCATTAATGTTGTTGGTTTTATTTGTGTTGTCGTTTGTGCTGTTTCTGTTGTTGTTTGTGTGCTGTTTCTGTTGTTGCTGATGTTTTTGGTGTTATTTTTATTGTTTTGGCATAGTTTCTCTTGTTGGTGTTATGATTGTTGTTGTTGTTATTTCTGATATCAGTGAGGTTTCTATTGTTGTTTGTATGACATGACAAGAAACTCTGTATACAGCTAGAGGCAATCTAATCATCAGAAGGTATCTCCCCCCCCCCCCCCCCTCCCAATCAGACAAGTGTTTTGTCCCTTTATCTTCTTCACACTCTGAGGGGGGCACTTGGGTCATGCTTCTTAAGTGTCTGCCCCCTGTTGCCTTTTCCCACTTGCACTGGGAATTGAACCCACTCTACCTTGGTTGCAACTGCCAACTTCAAACCACTATTGTTTCTTTAGTTAAAAAAAAAAATCTTTACTGGTGTTACTCTTGCTTCGTGTTGGTGTTCTTTCTATTGTTGTGTTTTTCTTTTTTTTTTAGTATTGTTGTTATTGTTGCAGGTGATGCTGTTGGTTTTTATTTTTTGGTTGATGTTTTTATTTTTTTAAAGTAGCTATTGTTGATGCTGTTTATTAGTGTGACAGTTGTTGTTTCATTTATTGATGATTTTATTGTTGTTGTGTTTTTGTGTTGTTGCTGTTGTTTTTTTTTAATAGTGGTTGTTACTGTTGTTGACCTTCAACAGTTGGCAGAGGGCACTTGGCATGACTTTGTTGAAGGCTTTATGCTCCATTGAGAGCAAATGGTAAGGATTATGGTAATGGCCTTATTCCTCAGCAAAAGAGAAATTGGCAAGAAGACAAAGATGGTTGTACACCGCTTGACCTATGTTCCAGTCTTTACTTATGGATGCGAACGTAAAGATTTGGAAGGATATGTTGGGTTCGCCAATCTACCAAACCAGGTGTATCGCAAGTCGGTCAAGCATGGCTTTGATTTCACCCTCATGGTTGTAGGTGAGTTTCTGGAGCTGACAGTTGCTTGTTAAATAAACTTTTTTTTTCTTTTGTTTCTTGTTTCGTTTTTTGTTTTATGGTTTATTTTTTTTTAACTTTTAGCACCCTGTGAAGCACTGGCATTGAGTCACTTTCCCCATTCCTTATATTTTGAGCAGTCTATTCCCTTCTTGGACGTCCGGTTGGCAGAGTGGTTAGAGTGCTGGCCTCTCACATCAAAGGTACCATACTCGAAACACAGTGACAACACATTCCTGTCTACCCAGCTGTAAATGGGTGTCTGACTGTGCTATTGACTTAAGGGAATACAAAGGCAGCAAGGAATGGAACTAATCACTGTACCTCTCAAAGCTGGATCTAGTATAATAAAGTCCTCTAACGCTTCACTCCCTTTCGACAGTGTCTGCTGTGTTGGCTACCTTACCATACCTATCTGTTCATTTCTTATGTTTTTTTTTTTTGGTTCTTCTTACGCCTGCCTTCAGTTCTTTTTCTGCATGTGTTTTTAGGTCTTTCTATGTCTTTTTCTACCCAGGGGATTCCTGAATAAGGAAATCCTTGTGAAAATAATAGATCATCATCATTTTCCTGTGTGTTCCTTACGGAGCATGGAGCCACCAATGTAGCTGGTCTCCTTGCATTAAGCATTAACTAAACATTCAAATGTGCTTGCTGGAGTGGTTTCTGTGGCAATTTGTTTTACATGATGAAGTTGCCAGCCCCAAAAATAATACATGGCTTACCTGAATTCATAGCCTGTCTAGCAGAAACAGCATTTCCTCATCTCTGGTATCACCGGTAGTTGTCTGGTTTTCATCAATGGTTTTCACTTTGGAGATCTCTTCATAACATTTTAATCTTTCTCTTCTGCGCCAGTGCCCCAATTATGAATTTGTGTAACCTCTTGTTGTGATTCTTGTTGTTCTGTTGTCCTCCATACTTCAGAACCAAACATTTGAGCTAACCTGATTTTTTAGATTTAAATTGTTTTTGTGTTGTAAAGTGGCATTTTTTATGTTCATAAAAGTTGACATTTTGTTTTTAGTCTGATATACAGAGTGGTCGTAAAGTTGCTTTCTTTTTTGAAATTATTTCTTCACTCCTAATTTGTATGAAACAAACCTCGAGGTGAAAAAAAAAAAAGTCAAAATCGACATACTACTTACTTAGTCATTCCTCATCTACCCTGAGGTGTTAAGGTTTGCCAAAGAGATTGCCATACTATCCTGTTGGCTGTCTTCGTCCTGGCCTTGTTCCAGTCTAGTCCTCTGGGTCCTCATGAAAATAAAGGGAATTAAATGCAATTTTATTGCATAAATTGCATGGTTGTATAAACATAACGACTCAGTGTGAGATCTGATTCTGCAACACATGATTTCATAATGGGCAGCAATTTTTGCTGTCTCTTGTAACTTCAGGTTATTGACCATTTTAAATATTGGGGGGAGGAGAGATCAGAGTGTGTAAAAGGTATGACGTGCGCCTCGAATTCTAAAGGTACCAAGTTCGATTCCCAGTAGAGGGAATATAATTTATGGACATATTTTTCAGAGCCAGTGATTCTAATGATGTCAAACTCCCCCTAGTCTCCTGGGTAATGAGATCAGATGCCTAGCCTTCTTGGATAAGGGTGAGAAAACAGGAGGTCCTGTGTGCAAGTTGCGAACGTTAAAAATCCCACGGCAGTAGGAAATCTTAAAGAGTAGGCCATAAGGCCACTGCCCTGGCAAAATTTAAAAATTAGAAACCTACCCACCAGAAACATTTATATAATGTGTGATTCCTATATACACGCCGCCGGTGCTGCGGAATTCATGCACTGTGCTGAGATCCACCTAAGGGAGGAGATCGGAGTGCTGATGGAGTTGTCCATGTGCAATGAAGATATTCCTTAAAACCAAACCAAACCAAATTTTATTTTATTTATTGTTTCTGGGAAGAATTTTTTAAAAAAATGTATCCAATAGCAATTACTGCTAATTGTTTTGACATTTGTTTCATGTATATTGATTGATGTGTTTTGACATTTGTTTCATGTGTATTGATTGATGTGTTTTGACATTTGTTTCATGTATATTGATTGATGTGTTTTGACATTTGTTTCATGTATATTCATTGATGTGTTTTGACATTTGTTTCATGTATATTCATTGATGCAAGTGAGAATATAAACATTAAAAAAAAAAAAGAATTGACTTTTCAGTCATCCAGAACATCACACTGACTATCTGAAATCATGCTAGCATTATTCTCCAACAGGCGAGTCTGGTCAGGGCAAATCAACACTCATCAACTCCTTATTTCTCACTGACCTTTACAGTGCTGAGTACCCCGGACCATCGCACAGAATACAGAAAACTGTCAAGGTAATGTGTCTGAATGCAGAATATGAAATAATAATCCTTCAGCTCGTTAATGATGATAGGCCTTCAGTAAGTTTATTCCAAGTCCTCCTGTCCCGTGCCATCAGCTCAAGTTCTTTCCATGACATCCTCATCATTTTCATTTCTGTCTCCAGTTCTCTTCTCCATGTGTTTTTCGGTCTACCTGTTCTTCTCTCGCTGTGGGGGTTCCAGAACAAGGACTGTCTGGTAATACTATCAACATGTTTCCTCAATGTTTGTCCTATTCATCGTCAGCATCTTCTTCAATATGAAATAATAACTGTTTAACAATACAGGCACTGATGAATGGAGAAATCTATTTCTGTTATCTTTTATGACTTATAACAGTAAATCTCAACCTTTTTTGGCCACAGAAGTTTTCAACCTCTTTTGGCTGAAGTACCCCTTGGAGGTTAGCCTTCTACTCAGGTACCCCCTCAGGTGTTTTTCAGTTGTTTGCAAGTATGTTTATACTGCATTATAGTGGAAGTAAAATAGGAACATGATAAATTAGCATATATCAGTTAGAATCTAAATGATTTAGCAATAATCTGATAAATATTTTAATAAAATTGAAGCACATGAAAATCCTCCATTTTTTAATGCAACTTCTGAGGCACCCACTGTGCCTCACAAGGTAAACCAAGGGTACACACACCTCCCAGTTGAGAAACATGAACTTGTACGGATGTCTATATAGAGAATTCAGTTTATCATCATTAGCATACAGATTCCCCAAGGAGCATAGGCCTTCAACAAAACAATAAATTGAGTAAGAAAGTCTTCCTGTCCTCTGCCATCAGCTCAAGGTTAGCAAAACTGATACAAATTTTTCTTGGGGAGATGAAGGGTGATGAATGAATGAATGAAATCAATTTTGTAATAAGTCGAACAAGCAGTGAAAAGACAAGTTGGTTATTCTGCTTACTTGTTGAAGAAGATTGTTTGGCACTGAGGGTAGACGGAGCAGGAGGATTTGGAAGTCAAGATTTATAGTGTTGGAAGTGAGAGTGAAGGGTAACATTAATTGAAGTTGACATAAGGCAGATATCGTCCAAAACAGATCTTCACTGTGGTTGAAACAGGCCTGTTTTCAGGCAAATGCTGTTGCAGAGATTTATTTCCTAATGAGGAGTTGGTGTTACAGAGACACGAGGTTTATGAGGATTAACTTATGCCTGTTTGCGAACTAGAAATTTCATACATATGAATTAGATGCTTGAATAGCAAGTTTTTGGGTAAAAATTTGTTTTTTTAATATGTGGAAATTTGTAGAACAAATTGTTGTACAGTGGGACTACGATGTATGTGATTTTGCTTACTCATTTTCTTATTATATCTTAAGTATTCTGTAAATGTATAATTTGACAGGTTGACAAAACACAAGTGACACTGAAAGAGGGCGGAGTCCAACTCAGACTGACCGTAGTGGACACACCAGGTTTTGGGGATGCTGTAGATAATAGTAATTGGTACGTTTAATTTAAAATATAAAAATTAAGTATGGACTGTGTAACTGTGTCAAACATTAAAATAAAAAAAAACAAACATGAAGTTAGTTTTACTATTGAACCACACACCAAACACAAGGGACATTTTGGGGGTTTACCACAATATTTGTGACTATGGCTGGTGAAGGGTAAACCACAAATTATCTTCATGTTTTTGGTGTATCATTCAGTTGTAAAACTGTCCACACCTTTTTTCTTTTTTTCTCCTATCTAGTTTTACAGCCCACCCCCCTTTATTTATTTAAATGTTTATGGAATACCAAATCTACCCTCTGTCCTGTATTGTTCTCAGTCTTCTATCACTTACTAGACACAGTATTACGGTATTTGTCTTGTTTAATCTGACCTGTACTGTATAATAGGGGGACCACAGAAGTGATTGCGTCATTAATTAGACCTGATTGTCCTAGATGCACATCCTGTGTTGGGTGTGGATAATAGCACTAATGACCCTTGTCCACAAAGCATTATTTTTGTGGTGCCTGGTTGGCAGAGAGGATAGTGTGATTCGCTTCCATAGCTAGGCGATGTAGCCATTCAGAAGGTTCGATTCTCCGGCGAGCCTATCACTTCTGTTATTTTGCTGTTGTCTAGTTTTCTACTTCTTTATTTCTCATGAGTGCCTGAAACATACCTTTATGTGTGTAATATTTATTTATTTATGGAAGGAATTTGATTGTTGAATATAACTTATGACATATCCAAAACATTATTTATTTTATTCTTTTTGAGACAAAAGATCTGTCCAGTTTTGACACTGCACACATAAACAGTATTCCCTGTGTATTTTCAGGCCAACTTGTTGTGACCTCTCATCGAGAATTTTCATTTTCTCTTGCATCTGATTATGGTTATGGGACAGAAGAGCCAAGTCATCTGCAAAATCCAGATCATCAAGCTGTTTAGTCAGATTCCACTGGATTCCATTTCTGTTGTGTGATGTTGATGTTTCATAACCCAATCTATTGCTAATAAGAAAAGAAATGGGGACAAGAGGCATCCCTAAGCTTTCATTGCATTGAAATATATATAGATCAAGAGAAATCAAGTCCAACACTAAAACAAGAATGTTCAACTCAAATGTCAAGTCAGTCCTATTGTATGGCTCTGAAACATGGAGAACAGCAAAAAACAACTACCAGAAAGCTGCAGACTTTCATAAATGGGTGCTTGCATAGAATAGAAGGATTGAAATGGTATGACAAGATCACTAATGTGGAACTGATGACAAGAATCAGACAAGTGTCAGTGGAACAAAAGTTGAGAAGAAGACGCTGGCGATGGATAGGACACACATTGAGGAAACCTGTTGATAGCATTACAAGGCAGTCCTTGTACTGGAATCCACAGGGAAAGAGAGGCAGAGGTAGACCAAAAAACACATGGAGAAGAGAACTGGATACAGAAGTGAAAATGATGAGGAAAACATGGAAAGAACTTGAGCGGATGGCACGTGACAGAAAGACTTGGCATGTGTTTGTTGAAGGCCTATGCTCCTTGGGGAGCTAAAGGGTATTGAACTTGAACACATGCACAGGATAATTTCATCATCTGTCCAGTTTTGACACTGCACACATACACAAAATAATTTCATCATCTGTCCAGTTTTGACAGTGCACACATACACAGAATAATTTCATCATCTGTCCAGTTTTGACACAGCACACATACACAGAATAATTTCATCATCTGTCCAGTTTTGACACTGCACACATACACAGGATAATTTCATCATCTGTCCAGTTTTGACAGTGCACACATACACAGAATAATTTCATCATCTGTCCAGTTTTGACACAGCACACATACACAGGATAATTTCATCATCTGTCCAGTTTTGACACTGCACACATACACAGAATAATTCATCATCTGTCCAGTTTTGACACAGCACACATACACAGAATAATTTCATCATCTGTCCAGTTTTGACACTGCACACATACACAGAATAATTTCATCATCTGTCCAGTTTTGACACAGCACACATACACAGAATAATTTCATCATTCATCAGTTTCCTTTATTTGCTCCCTGTGGAGCTTGGAGCCAAACAGATACCCTGGTTGTTGTTGTTGTTTAACTAAGGCTTCTGAGTTTCTTGCTCTGTTGCGGCCAATACCAAGTTCTAGATTCCTTAGAATTATCTACACTGTAGATCTAGTCCTTTCCTGTTGCTTTTCTGCCATTCTGAAACATGTTGAGTTGAAGTGTTGATCTCCAGTTTCTCTAGCCTGGCTTGCATTTAAGAATCATCACATCTGGTCCCAAGCTAGAAGGAAGAAGAGCAAAGTATACTGTGCATTGCCTGCCATCCAAGGGGGCTGTGGTAACTAGATGGGCCAGAATGTTATCTTTGTCATGGATAAGTTGCTTTGTTTGAATGTTTGATACTTACAGGTTCATACTAACTCTGCCTTTGATTTGTTCCAGCTGGTCACCTGTCACTGACTTCATCGACAGCAAATATGAGGAGTACCTGAATGCTGAGTCCCGAGTGAATCGCGCGGCAAGCTCAGACACTAGAGTTCACTGTTGTCTCTACTTCATTGCTCCTACTGGCCATGGGTAAGATTCACAGTGAACATTGCTGACTTGTAGTCCCAGTGTAGTTTTGGAGGATTTCTTTAGGAGACAAAGATATAATAGAACTGCTGCTCCCTCGTGCATGTCGTGCACGTCAACTAATAGGAGATTGTGCATAATTTGGCAGCCTCATCATATAAAACAAATAGCTACAAAAACTGCTGCTGCAAGAGCGTGAGAATGTTTTGTGCAGGCTTCCTGCAAAGGGGCTAGCTGTAGTGGTGGCTGTATGCTCCATCAATACCTTTTAGCTCCCCGAGGTGCATAGGCCTTCAACAAATACATGCCAAGTCTTCCTGTCCTGTGCTATCCGCTCAGGTTCTTTTCATGTTTTCCTCATCATTTTCACCTCTGTATTCAGCTCTCTTCTCCATGTGTTTTTTGATCTGCCTCTGCCTTTCTTTCCCTGTGAATTCCAGAACAAGGACTGCCTTGTAATGCTATCAACAGGTTTCCTCAATGTGTGTCCTATCCATCACCAGCATCTTCTTCTCAGCTCTTGTTCCACTGGCACTTGTCTGGTTCTTGTCATCAATTCCGCATTTGTGACTTTGTCATACCAATTCAGTCCTTCTATTCTACGCCAGCACTTACTTACTTAGTCTTACTTAGTCGTTCCCCTTCTACCTTGAGGTGTAGAGGTTTGGAAGAGAGAGCGCCAGACTATCCTATCGGCTGTCTTCTTCCTGGCCTGGTTCCATTCTAGTCCTCGGTCCTTCAAAGATTGTCTAATGTTGTCCTCCCAGTGAATTCTGGGTCGTCCTCGGGGTCTGGATCCTTGGCTCTTTGTTTCCCATGCTTGTCGTGGTAGCCGATCTTCTCCCATTCTGCAGACATGGCCAAACCATCTTAATTGGGACTGTTCTACTTGGGTCTGCAGGGGGTAGGATTTAAGGCCTTGACGTATCGTCTGGTTGCGTACCATGTCTCTTCTTGTTACTTCAACCACCTTCCTCAGATACCTCATTTCTGAGGTTTGGATCTGGATTTTATGGGTTGTAGTCATTGCCCATGACTCGCATCCATATGTCAAGACTGGGACATAGGTAGAGCGGTATACAGCCATCTTCGTTTTCTTACCAACCTCTCTCTTGCTGAGGAATCCTCGATTTATGGCCTGAAAAAGGTCTCCCAGCTGCTGCTTTTCGAGTGGCCAACTCTTCTTTGATGCCTCCCTTTCGGTCTATAATAGCTCCGAGGTATTTAAAGTGGTCGACCTACTCCAGGACCTGTTCTCCCAGCTTAATCTGATGTCTTCTTTCTTCTCATGATATCACCATGGATTTTGTTTTAGAGCTGCTTATGACCATCCCTCTCTTCTCCAGCTCTTCCTTCCAGACTTGCAGGTTGGATTGGAGATGTGCCTCTGATTTAGCAATCAGGGCAACATCATCAGCAAATGCCAGCTCTGAAATCTATGCCAGCACACATTTATAAAAGTCTGTAGCTTTTTTGTTGTTGTTTTTGTTGCTCTCCATGTCTCAGAGCCATACAATAGGACTGATGACATTTGAGTTGAAGATTCTTATTTTCGTGTTGGACTTGATTTCTCTTGTTCTCCATATGTTTCCCAATGCAATGAAAGCTCCTCTTGCTTTTTGTATTCTTATTTTGAAATCCTTGTCTGTCCCTCCAACTTTGTCTGTATTACTGCCAAGACTTTTGCATGCTCCACAGGGAGCAAAAAATGATGATGATAACTATTGTCTATTAACTGCTTGAGATGGCAGACGTGACTGTTGAGATGGCAGACGTGACTGTTGAGATGGCAGAACTGCTGGACAGTCTCCTAGAATGTCTGTAGTGGGTGTTAGGGGTGAGTGCCTAATTGGAGTTTAGATTGAGCACCCTTGAGTTGAACTCTGGCAGTCATCACCACATATCTTCCTGTCTCTGGAGGTTGATCACCAGAGACCCATTGGCTAGTCATGATACTTTCAGTGAGGGAAGTGTGCTGAACAGCCACCCTCCAATGTCTTACATTAAAACATCCACTAATAGAGGAACCTGTTGGATTCATTACTAATTGTAGCATTAGTTTAGCAGACAAAATACATTTGTAGAATTGTGTTGGCTGCTTGTCAACAGGTGTGTGTGTATATATATATATGCAAGAGAAAGGGGACTAGCTGTAATGGTGTATTCATGTTCTATAAGGAGTGAAAAGGAAAATGATGTTGATTGTGACCACTAGGGGGCACCACGTATAACAGTCTGAGTTGTTGGATCGTATTGTGGCTTGGTTCTTTTCACCCTTTTGTCTGGTATGTTCGTTTACCTTAAATTTTTATCTCGCATCTTACACCACAGAATTAAACTCTGAAAATCTTCAACGCTGACTTTGTTTTGCATGCTTTTTTTTTGAGCAAACATATGTACAGTTATTATTCACAAAATCAGAGCTGGATACATACTTCATCCATCTCCCAAGCATCCTCTTGCTTGTCAGCATAATTATATCGACATCAAAGTTTGTAGATCTACACTCGTTCATATCTTCTCTGGTCATGGAATGGCATTACATTACAAAGTTCCCTTTCATGTTGAATTCATAAATAGTCTATCTTTGCTTTATCATCTCCTATCGTACCACATGGTTATATAAAAACTGGCCTGATGCCAGAGCTGGTAACTTTGTCCAAGGCTATGATACTTTGCTAGCCTTCATGGTTCTCACTAACACATTGTTCTTATACAGAAGAAAAGTCACTTTATTTTGTGCTGTCTATCTCAAAACACATGGCGCTTTGAGTTCACTTCAATAAAGTCATGTATCGACTTGTACATACCTTGCGATGGTTTCACTAGATTAGGGTACATACTTGATTCTTCGCTGTCACAAAATGTTGTAATAGTAGTAGCAATCTGAATAGTTACTCGAGTTGCAAAATCTGATCACCGCAGACCATAGCTTATGTGACAGCTGTGTGAAAACTCACTGAACTTGGCGCACGTACTTCAGCAGCTACACCTACCTCGTAAGAGCTACATGGTAACAAAGAGTAGAGAGCGCATGTCTCAATTCTTCTTCTTTGATCCTTAGCCGACCGTCAAAGCAGTCAGTGGCCATTATGCCTGGACCAGCATGTCTCGTGCTTGGCCTTTTTATAGACCCTGCTCCGAAAGTTCAAGTGCTTCTTTCACATGACACTACGTCAAGCTCTGTCTTAGTCTGTCTACATAGGAGAGTTTAACTCCTGACCCTCACTTCTAAAGTAGTAATACCTGGAGTTACTTCCCTTACTCTGTAGACATACTTACTTACTTAGTCATTCCTCTTCTACTGTGAGGTGTAGGTACTCTGTAGACCAGTTCCCTTAAGGGTCACGTGATAATAATATAGTATTGTCAGGAAACTTCACTTTAATCTACACCAGTTCCATGACACCAGGCAGAAAACACCATATAATGGTATACAAAATTATGTGTTATGGTAAAATATGAAGAATTTCACTCGTACAGTTTTACAAATGATGAGTTATCATCACCCACTAATTCATCAAAAAAATTTAGGTAGCATTGTCTTTTGATTGCAGTGAATTAAACAAAATATGTACTACCCACTCACTTAAATATTGTAGTGCGCTATGGAATGTTGAAGGGCACTTAAGTGTACCGTGGAGTAAAATAAGGTTTCAGAGCACAATCTACCCAAGGAGGCATTAAGAAACATTTGCACGTGAAGCTGTCATGTTAATGTTGTCAACCATTGGCTCGTTTTATTCCAGGCTCAAACCTTTAGATGTAGAGTTCATGAAAAGACTGCATGACAAGGTCAACATCATCCCACTCATTGCCAAGGCAGACACTCTAACACCAGACGAGTGCCGAGAGTTCAAGAAAACTGTAAGAGCTAAAATGTGTAGTTGTAATTATAACTCGTACTCCACTGGACAGGTTTATAGAAAAATGTAAAACTCAATGTGCTATATTAGTCTTTCATAGCCAAGTAGTTCAGAAGTATTCATAAAGTAGATGAATGTCACCTTATGTTAGATGGTATAGATCAGTGGTAGGCAACCCAGAAGCTGTGGGGATTGACTTTAAAAACACTGAGACCTCTAAAGATCTACCTTTAAAAAAAAAAATCATGTCTGCAGAGTTAAGTGAAAAATCAGTTTTAAGTGTAAAATGAACAGATTTAAAATGTCTCTCATCTTTACTTTTCTTGAAAAAAAAAAAGTGACTGCTTGCTGCTATGTACCTGTAATCCTGCGGAAACCAGGCTTTGAAATGTGTTCAGGGGAGGGCTAGTCAGAAATTTTCTTAGCTTAAAAATAGCTATGATTTCCAGAAAAAGGAAATGAAGTGGAAGGCAATGGATGTTATTTTACTTATGTATCC
Organism: Oreohelix idahoensis; assembly: GCA_024509875.1. Classification (NCBI taxonomy): domain Eukaryota; kingdom Metazoa; phylum Mollusca; class Gastropoda; order Stylommatophora; family Oreohelicidae; genus Oreohelix; species Oreohelix idahoensis. The sequence goes on along the minus strand of JAMPIV010014179.1, from coordinate 142,276 downwards.
CAAAAATGGAGAAATATAAAGACCTCATTCAACAAAAAGATGCGCATAAACAAATGCTTATAAAAATAGGGTTATAGAATTAGGATTTGAAAAAGGAAGAGCTTAAGAAAGGTCATAAACATTGGTTTGCGGAAAGGACCAGAAATGAAGAGCTTAAGTAGTCATAAAAATGTTATGGTAGGAAGGAAGCAGAAATGAAGACATTTAATTAATTCACCGTCCTTCGGCTCCCCAAGGAGCATAGGCCTTAAACTAACTCACGTCAAGTCTTCCTGACATGTACCTGATCATTCCCTGGGGTCTACCTGTAGATCGTGATCAACTGGTAGCCGACCTCTGGTATAGAAACTACGTAAACGAAGAGTTAATATTAGGTTTTAGGTACATCACTGCAACTGATACCAGATGATAGTGTTTATGTCAACACCAGGTCATTGGTTCATTAACCTTCAGCTCCCAATAAGCACGCAGGAGCCAACTTATGCCCTGTCCTCCTGTCCTGTGTTCATCACTTCAAGGTTTTTCCATATCTTCCTCCTCCCTTCCATTTTTGTCTCCAGTTCTCTTTCCCGTTTGTCTTTTTGATCTCTCTCTCACACAGGATACACTGGTCCTGTCTGTCAAAAGTGGACATTTATATATGATTTTAATGCTTAGGACAGTTAGCACTTTTTTGATACTTTTTTTTTTTCTATAACCAGCGGCACTCAAGCTTTCCAGCTCTTTCGGCCCAATGACGTGTCATTGCGAGGCTGGGGGGTCAGTGGACTTTCCTTCCAACCCGGTCAGGAGCTTCGCTCCTTCCCATCCACACGGGATTTATGTGCAGGAGCCGTTCAGGTTATTCAGTCAAATTTCCGGTCGTAAACATTTCTTCAAACGCCGACGGCCGGGTTTGAACCATGAACACCTGGTCGCCAGTACAACGTCGTAGCCATTACACCAGCGCGGCTCCCAATTGATCTTTATGAGGCAAAAAAAAATAAAAAAATTGTGCAATTAAGTTGCATTTGGTTTTTCTCTTGGGAGGGGGGACATAACATGACCTTTCGTTTGTAAAGTAATCTTTGATCTTTTATCGTAGTTTTTACTGACAGGATGGGATTTATTGTGTGAATGTATGATATTTATCTCAGATCCTGAATGAGATAGCCCAGCACAAGATTAGGATTTACGAGTTTCCAGACTGTAACGATGAGGAAGAGATGAAAGTACAGAAGAAACTTCGGGTAAGAACCTTAATTTTACAGTGACATCTGTATATCAATTTATTAGCTCCCTTGAATGTCACAGGTCAGTTATATAAAAACATTTAAATTCATCTTATCTCCCTGCCACTCTCTGTGTCTAGGTGTATTCTCTGGCCTTCACCTTAGTCATTCTTGTTCACGTAGTGCCTTACGAGTTCTGAATCATTGATAGTTTTGCTTAAGGTTGGGTCTTTTTTTCTTCAGTGTAAAGCCAGATCCAGTAACTTGTAGGCTGTCATTTGATTCTATAAAATGGTCTTCTGTTTGGGATAATAACTGGAGTGCAACAGGGATGTCTCTTATCACCATCTCTCTTTTTACTGGCTATAGATTGGGTTACGAAAACACCTTCAGCCAACGTGAGTGGAATTATGTGGACTCATGACTAAACACTTTGACAATCTAGATTTTGCTAATGACCTGGCTCTTCTGTCACATAACCATAATCAGATACAAGACAAAATGAAAATACTTGATTAGAGATCAAAGCAAGTGGGAATGGAAAAGATAAAGATAGTGAGAATAAATGCAGGAAATGATAACAAGATTGCACTTGAAACACCAATACAAGATGTGGAATCATACACATATCTTGGCAGCAATTTAGTTATGGTTGGAGGGACAGATGATATCAAAATAATAATACAAAAAGCAAGGGGAGCTTTCATCAATACCTTTTAGCTCCCCAAGGAGCATAGACCTTCAACAAACACATGCCAAGTCTTCCTGTCCCGTGCCATCCGCTCAAGTTCTTTCCATGTTTTCCTCATCATTTTCACCTCTGTATCCAGCTCTCTTCTCCATGTGTTTTTTGGTCTACCTGTGCCTATCTTTCCCTGTGGATTCCAGAACAAGGATTGCCTTGTAATGCTATCAACAGGTTTCCTCAATGTGTATCCTATCCATCGCCAGCGTCATCTTCTCAGCTCTTGTTCCACTGGCACTTGTCTGGTTCTTGTCATCAATTCCACATTTATGACTTTGTCATACCATTTCAGTCCTTCTATTCTACGCAAGCACCTGTTTATAAAAGTCTGTAGCTTTTTAGTTGTTGTTTTTGTTGCTCTCCATGTCTCAAAAAAAAAAAAAAAAAAAAGAATAATTGTCAAATTGCCCAAGAAGGGAGATCTTGCGGACTGCAATAGTTGGAGAGGAATGGCTCTCGGTTCCCAGCAAAATGCTGGGCGGGATAGTTATACAGAGAATCTCAGGGGCAGTAGACCACGGGCTGAGGAGGGGGCGGGCGGGATTTAGAGAGAACGGAGGATGTGTAGATCATATATTTACCCTCGGGGGCATTGTGGAGCAGTGCTCGGAATGGCAAAGACAGTTGTACATTAATTTTGTTGATTTTGAGGGGGCTTTTGACGGTATGCATAGGGACAGTTTATGGAAAATACTGAGGGCTTATGGAATTCCAAGCTGCATAGTGTCAATCATAAAAAGCCTTTATGCCAACTTTACGTGCAGCATTGGGCAGAGCAACCTAACCTTTGAAGTGAAGACAGGAGTACGACAGGGATGCCCCTTATCAACCACTCTATTTTTAACAGTCATAGACTGGGTGATGCGCCAGACAACAGAGAGCAATCCAACAGGAATAAGATGGACTACATTTTCTACATTGGAAGATCTGGAACATGCAGATGACATTGCACTGCTAGCACATTCACATCAACACATCCAGGAAAAAACGGATAGACTTAATAAGTATAGCCAGCAGGTGGGCTTGAACATCAACCTAAAGAAGACAGAGGTCATGACGCTCAATGTGAGCAACCCTGAGCCCATATCAGTAAGGAATCAGCAACTGGAACAGACAGATGCCTTCACATACCTAGGATGCATAGTAACACCAGACGGCGGAGCAAGCAAAGACATCAACAACAGAATGAACAAAGCAAGAACAGCCTATTTTAGTCTAAACAACATCTGGAAGTCCTCTCAGTACAGCACAAGCACAAAATTAGGATTATATCAGAGCTGTGTGCTTTCTGTGCTTCTCTATGGTGCGGAGAGCTGGAGAGTTACAGATAAGGAAATGTCGAAATTGTCCTCTTTTCACACAACATGCCTAAGAAAAATTCTCCAAATCTTTTGGCCGAATATCATCACCAACCAAGATCTGCTTACTCGGAGCAAGCAAGAGGACATGCACACCATCATAGCTGGCAGACGCTGGAGCTGGGTTGGCCATGTCCTCAGAAGAAACCCCGATGCCATCACAAGAACAGCTATGCTATGGACCCCTGAAGGAAAACGAAAGAGAGGCCGACGAAAAACAACTTGGCGGAGGACTGTGGAGGCTGAGATGCAAAGAATGAACCAGAGTTGGGGCACTGTACGAAGGATGGCCGCCGACCGAGCAAAGTGGAATCAATTTATTGTTGCCCTACAAGACGCCACCAGGCGTAATGGCCACTGACTGTTTTGAAGGTCGGCGGCTAAGGATCAAAGAAGAAGAATGTCTCAGAGCCATTTTATAGGACTGACTTGACACTTGAGTTGAAGATTCTTATTTTCGTGTTGGACTTGATTTCTCTTGACCTCCATATGTTTCCCAATGCAATGAAAGTGCCTCTTGCTTTTTGTATTCTTATTTTGATATCATTGTCTGTCCCTCCAACTTTGTCTATATTACTACCAAGATATGTGTACAATTCTACATCCTTTAGTGGTGTTTCTTCAAGTTCAATCTTGTTATCATTTCTTGCATTTATTCTCATAATCTTTGTCTTTTCCCTGTGTATTTTCAGGCCCACTTGTTGTGACCTCTCATTGAGAATTTTCATGTTCTCTTGCATCTGATAATGGTTATGGGACAGAAGAGCCAAGTCATCTGCAAAATCCAGATCATCAAGCTGTTTAGTCAGATTCCACTGGATTCCATTTCTGTTGTGTGATGTCGATGTTTTCATAACCCAATCTATTGCTAGTAAGAAAAGAAATGGAGACAAGAGGCATCCCTAAGCTTTCATTGCATTGAAATATATATAGATCAAGAGAAACCAAGTCCAACACTAAAACAAGAATGTTCAACTCAAATGTTAAGTCAGTCCTATTGTATGGCTCTGAAACATGGAGAACAGGAAAAAACAACTACCAGAAAGCTGCAGACTTTCATAAATGGGTGCTTGCATAGAATAGAAGGATTGAAATGGTATGACAAGGTCACTAATGTGGAACTGATGACAAGAACCAGACAAGTGCCAGTGGAACAAGAGATGAGGAGACAACTATGGCGATGGATAAGACAAAGATTGAAGAAACTTGTTGTTAGCATTACAAGGTAGTTCTTGTTCCAGAATCCCCAGAGTAAGAGAGTTAGAGGGAGACCAAGGAACACATGGAGAAGAGAACTGGAGACAAACATGAAAGGAATGAGGAAGATATGGACAGACCTTGAGCTGGTCACACATGGCAGAAAGGCATAGGATGTTTGTTGAAGTCCACTTCTCCTTGGAGATATGAAGGGTGATGAATGAATTAAATGGTCTTCATTTGTGGTTCCTACCATAACATTTTCTTGACCATACTTAAGCACCTCATTTCTGGTTCCTTCCTACCATAACATTTTCTTGACCATACTTAAGCACCTCATTTCTGGTTCCTTCCTACCATAACATTTTCTTGACCATACTTTAGTACATCATTTCTGGTTCCTTCCTACCATAACATTTTCTTGACAATACTTAAGTACATCATTTCTGGTTCCTTCCTACCATAACATTTTCTTGACCATACTTAAGCACCTCATTTCTGGTTCCTTCCTACCATAACATTTTCTTGACCATACTTTAGTACATCATTTCTGGTTCCTTCCTACCATAACATTTTCTTGACAATACTTAAGTACCTCATTTCTGGTTCCTTCCTACCATAACATTTTCTTGACAATACTTAAGTACCTCATTTCTGGTTCCTTCCTACCATAACATTTTCTTGACAATACTTAAGTACCTCATTTCTGGTTCCTTCCTACCATAACATTTTCTTGACCATACTTAAGTACCTCATTTCTGGTTCCTTCCTACCTGTCATGGCGCACTTTTGTCGTGCGGTGAGCAAGTGGTTCAGAAGTTTTTGAAGGAATGATGGAAGCAGATGAGCGAGTGTGGTCATGTGACCAACTCAAATTTTGGCGCTACGTGGATTTCGGTGTCATTTGTTTTTTTCTCTGCCGCCTTGAACGAGTTTAGTTTTGCCATCCTGGGTGCTGTTTATCATTGGCCATATCAACGAGACAGCATTTGCCATTAGTTTTGAGTCCTGGTCTAGTATGTTCTAGAGAGGTAGATTATTCTCTCAGTTGTTAGTTTTGCAAGTTGAGGCTTATATCGTAAGTACGATGTGTATTATGAAGATTGTCAGTTTGACCTAGTTATATTCTTGCCACTCGTGTGAGTGGAGTTCACCGTAACAGATAGGTTTCTGATAGTGCCTATATATATATATATATATATATATATATATATATAAATATATAAATATATAAATATATAAATATATAAATATATAAATATATATATAAATAAATATATATATATATATATATATATATATTTATATATTTATATATTTATTTATTTATATATTTATTTATATATTTATATTTATATATTTATATTTATTTATTTATTTATATATTTATTTATATATTTATTTATATATATTTATATATATTGTATACTGACCAAAAAGAAGTACCTCAGAACAAATCTTCAATATTAGATTACTGATCGAAAAACATCTCCAGCATCAACATGATTTATACCATAACTTCATCGATTTCACAAAAGCCTTCGATCGAGTCTGGCATGAAGGCTTATGGCAAATAATGAGAAAATTCAATTTTGATACCAGCATCATAGATATCTTCTTCTTCTTCTTCTTCTTGCGATCGCATCTTTGATGATTACACCGTCAGACGAGTTCTCATGATGAATTCGACTGTTGTCTGAAGTTCCTCTTTAACTCCATATAGCTTTGAGTTTAGTGTTGAGTCATTGGGCCAGTATATCTTTCTTAACTGGTCATACAGAGGACAGTCCTGTAGAACATGCTCAGCAGTTTGTTCGTTTAATCCACATGTGCACAGTGGTGAAGCAGACAATCGTAGCTTGTGCATGTGTTTATTCAGTTTGTTATGCCCATCATAGATATCATTGAAGCACTATACAAGGACGCAAGCAGTGCTGTTTTTGCAAGCAACGACATTGGAGAATTTTTCAAAACAACTGTAGGAGTTCGCCAGGGATGTATCCTGTCACCAGTGCTCTTTAATATATATCTAGAACATATTATGCAGGAGGCTCTCTACGATTATAAATCAACCATATCGATTGGAGGCTGACCTCTGTGTAATCTACGTTTTGCTGATGATATTGATCTGATAGCTGGAACAGAATCAGAACTTCAAGACCTTACCTCTAGACTGGAGAAAGTAACAAGAACATATGGGATGGAAATTAATATAGAAAAAAGCAAGATATTGGTGAATAGCCATAAGAAACATGTTCCGACCAACATTACGTTAAATGGGCAAACGTTAGAAGAAGTTAACACCTTTAAATATCTCAGGTCCACTATATGTAGTGATGGAAGATCAAATAAAGAAATCAAGACAAGACTTGAGATGGCCTCAGCTGCCATGACAAGGTTGAATGTGATCTGGAAAAGTAACATCAGTTTTCCTGTGAAGATCAAATTATACAAATCACTTGTATTATCTATTCTCTTGTATGGGTGTGAGGGCTGGACACTCACTGCAGATACGGAGCGAAGGATTCAGGCTTTCGAGCATAAATGTTATAGAAGAATTGTGCGCATTTGCTATAAAGAGCACAAAACAAATGTCTATGTTAGAGAGAAGATAAACACATATGCAGGCCACCAAGAACCACTTTTGTCAATAGTGAAACGTCGAAAGCTTGCCTGGTTTGGGCATGTAACTCGTCATGACTCCCTTTCGAAAACGATCCTCCAGGGAACAGTCGAAGGTAAACGAAGAAGAGGAAGGCAAAGAAAATCCTGGGCTGATAACATCAAAGAATGGGCAGGACACGGTTTCTCCACACTTGTACGCATTGCTGAGAATAGAGAGCAGTGGAGGACCCTGTCTGCTGATGCTTCCACCATGGCACCCCTACGATCCATGACGGGTTATGGGTTGAGATGATGATACTGACTTGCAGAGGTAGTGCTTATATTTATGCATTTCATTATGGCCGTTTGTGGCCAATTTGTGGTGTTCCTAATAAAGGGATATTAGCTGTTTGTAAACCTTAGTATCTTGTGTCAGCCATTGTTTGTGTAGTCCCTTAGTGTACACGAGCCATTGTCTATGTTGAGTTGAATCCAGCACAGACAGTGGAAGAGCATAGTAGTGGGGCCTGTTATTTAACCCCCCACTCATATATTCTATAGCTCCTGACACTACCATAACATTTTCTTGACCATACTTAAGTACCTCATTTCTGGTTCCTTCCAACCATAACATTTTATTGACCGTACTTAAGCATCTCATGTCTGGTTTCTTCATACCATAACATTTTCTTGACCATACTTAATCACCTCATTTCTGGTTCCTTCCAACCATAACATTTTATTGACCGTACTTAAGCACCTCATGTCTGGTTTCTTCATAGCATAACATTTTCTTGACCATACTTAAGCACCACATTTCTGGTTCCTTCCTACAATAACATTTACTTGACCATACTTAAGCACCACATTTCTAGTTCCTTCCTACCATAACATTTTCTTGACCATACCTAAGCACATCATTTCTGGTTCCTTTCTGCCACCCAATTTCTATAACCCTTCTTAAGCATTTGTTTGCATGTCTTTTTTTGTTTTTGAATGAGATCTTTGTTGTGCTCCGTATTTCTAATACATAAGTAAAATAATATTCATTGCATTCCACTTCAGTTTCATTATTCTGGAAATCATAGTCCAGTCTTCATATCAAGAAAAATCAGGATAGCAGTAAATACATCCTTGTCATCCTCCTATTCATTGTACAAAGATTAGCCGTTGTCATTCCTCTTTGTGGCAGGTTGTATCCTAATGCATCTCATGACATCCTCTCTCCTCCCAGACAAGCTCTTAGTAAATATATTCACTCTGTTATTGTTATTGTTGAACAGAGTCAACATCATTGATCTGTGGGCAAACCCATAGGTGCTCAGTATCCCTCAGTATATGTCAAAGAGTGTGAATGCTAACTCTGTCTTAAGCATCCAGTTATTTACAGAGGCAGATGGTTATCCTGTTATTTAATCAAATGTTACTAACAAGCTTGGAGGGAAGGCAGTGGCCTGATTGTCTTCTCCTTGGACTAACTTGCAGGCTGCAGTCATGACACAGTCATTTAGAAAGAAACATTAACATTTTATTGTAATTAAACCTACCTTGCTCGGCTTTGTGCTTAATAAATATTATTATAGACATGTCGTATGGTCACCACACAGGTGACTTTAATGATAATTTGAGACAGTGGATTTTACATTTTTTTTCCTCGCTACAGAATCAGATGAACATTGGGTCAAAAACAAAACCAAAAAACCATAGAATTCCTTTTTATACAATTGCAGAAATGTCATTTTCAAGTTCTGTTATTAAAAAAAAAGTGAATGACAATAGAAATTAGCTTGAAAAAGCTGGGAATTGGAAAGTGGAGAGATGTTGTCAGGAACAAGAGGTATGATTGCCACCAGGAACAGAGGTACGATTGCCACCACGGACAGAGAGGTATTATTGCCACCAGGGACAGAGAGATGTGATTGCCACCTGTGACAGATATATAATTGCCACCTGTGACAAATATATAATTGCCACCAGGGACAGATGTTTCATTGCCACCAGTGACAGATGTGTAATTTCCATCAGGGACAGAGAGGGTTAATTGCCACCAGGGACAGAGGTAAATTTACCACCATGGATAGTTCATCCAAGGACAGGTATGTACACTACTAGGGAAAGAGAGTTGTAATTGTCCACAGGGATACAGATATATGATTGCCACCACTTATAGAGAGTGGTGTGGATTCCACCAGGGATAGAGAAGTATTGATGCAATCAGAGACATAGGGACAGAGAGGAATGATTGCCACCAGGGATAGAGGGGTATAGATATTATCAGCGACGAGAGGTTTGGATGAATGCAGTCAGGGATTGTTGTTGTTATTGTTTAACTAGGACTGCTGAGCTTTTCGCTCTTTTGCAGCCAATACCAAGTTGAAGATTCTTTGGTATTATCTACACTGTAGATCTAGGCTTTTCCTGTGGCTTTTCTGCCATTCCGAAACGTGTTGAGTTGAAGTCATGAGCTCCAGTTTCTCCAGCTTGGCTTGCATTTAAAGGATCGTCATCTGGTCCCACTTCTTAGTGTGTGGCATACTGTGCATTCCTGCCATCCAGGGGGGCTCTCCAACTATGCAGAGCTAAAATACTGTGCTCTGGTTCTGGGCTGTCCCAAGGAATTGTCACGTCCTGCACAGAGCCACTTCTCAGCTCCCCCTGCCTATCACTGGGTCCATAGTGAGATCTTTCTGCATGCAGTCAACCATGTCAAAGCCAAAGAATTACGCCTGAGGCTCAAGTGACTTCTCCAAGCTTAGTGTGCAATGCTGGGTTCTCAACAAGTTTCACCACATGGGGAATCTCTGGAAGTATGTAGATGATTTCAAGTCAATGAGGGTGTGCCTCACAGACAGAGGTTCACTTCCACGTATCTATATTATAGCATTGTGCATAGCTAGTGGTCATATAAGGATGACTTCAGATATGCCTCCATGCATGCAATCAGGGATATAGAGGTATGGACATCATGCATGACAGAGGCATGGATGACAGGAACAGAGGGGTAAGGATGACATTCACGCAGCTGGCTGCGCTCTTCATCGACGCATGAGCCGAGTGATCCACCACATTTGGAACAGAGAGGTATAGGTGCCATTAGAGATGGAAGGTATTTATGCCATCAGGGACAGAGAGGTCTGAAAACTGAGTTTGCAGCTAAGGGACCTAAAGGCTCAGAAAGCTGAAGAAAAAGATGATCTTCGTCCAGATACATGCTGCAGCATCTGATAAGACAATTGTTAAAAATTCTTTTTGAACCCAATTCCAAATCATCACATATATATATATATATATAGTTTTCCAGCTCATTCTGTCATTCTATCTGTTCAAAATGCTCCCAAAAATAGTAACACTCGCCAAAGAAAAGTGCGCAAAGGTTGGTGTGCATGCGCCATGTGAACGCCGTGCATGTTCAGACTTTGTTTAACATCGGATGAAAAACAAATATTTTGGTTTTTAATACAGGAATTAAAAAAAAAAAGGAAGACAGTGTTGATAACTATTCTAACTGTCACCACCTAAGTGAATTGTATCTGATGAAGAGACAATTGAAGCGAAATTGTTTAAATATGCATTTTCGTATACAAGTGTTTAGAGATGTATAAATACCCACACTTAATGTTTACGAACGTTTATTACCTCGAACGAGTAATTTTGTGCACCAAGAATAAGGAGGCTTTAGATCTGAATAAAGAAATTATCTGCCATCAATGGTACCTATACCTTGTAGCGGTATGGCAGCTTGCGTACCCTGACAATCCCCAGAGCTATGCCAGTGGGAGTTTTACTCCTGGTAGGTTCAACCAAGCTGGACTGGTCTGTGTGGGTTGGTTGGTTGTTCGTCCATCACGGGTGATGAAGACCACTCTGTTCATCCAATTATTTAAGAATATGTTAGGTTAGTCTATGGGTATGAAGGTGACTGAAGAGCCCGATGCGGGCCTGGAAAGATCTTGGACAGTGTGGGCAGGGAATGTTTGCTTCATGTGAAGGTTTTATTTCACGGTCCTTTCTAGCTTGTCTCCGCTGTTCCGTTGCTGCTCTTCTGGATGATTCGCATGCTGCAGCACCTTTACGAAGAGATGTGCACCAAGCAGTTCGGTCTTGCGCAGCAGCTTCCCATGTGTCTGGGTTTATGTCAAAGGTTTTCAATGACGTCTTTAACGTGTCTTTGAAGCGCTTCTTTTGGCCACCATGGGAGCGTTTACCCTTCTGCATCTCACCATAAAAGAGTATCTTTGGCAGTCGATGGTCTGGCATGCGGACTACATGACCTGCCCAGCGAATTTGTGACTGCATCAGAATAGTATCAATACTAGGGATACCAGCTCTGTCAAGAACGGCGGTATCCGGGATCTTGTCTTGCCATTTGATGTTCATTATCTTCCTGAGACAGACTGTATGGAAGTGGTTTAGCTTCTTTACGTGGCGCCTGTATACAGTCCATGTTTCACATGCATATAGCAGCACTGGAAGCACCGCAGCTCTGTACACCTTCAGCTTTGTCTGTAGACTAATGCCATTTCGATGCCAAACGTTGGTGTATAGTCTGCCAAATGTGCTGCTGGCTTTGGAGATCCTGGTGTTCACCTCATCATCAATGACAATGTTCTGGGATAGTGTGCTACCAAGGTATGTGAATCTGTTCACAACATTCAGTTTCTCACCATTAACCTTGATGACTGGCTCAGTATAAACTGTGCCAGGAGCTGGTTGGTACATGATTTCTGTTTTCTTCGTGTTGATGGTAAGCCCAAAGTTGGCGCAGGCTTCGGAGAATCTATCCACACTATGCTGCAGATCAGCCTCTGAGCCAGCATTGAGGGCACAATCATCAGCAAACAGAAGATCTCTGATGGTGTGTGATTTGACCTTGGTTTTTGCTTGAAGCCTCCTAAGGTTAAACAATTTTCCATCAATACGATAACTAATGTCGATTCCTGTGTCCCCGTCTCTAAAAGCATCAGTCAGCATAGCAGAAAACATGATACTGAACAGAGTCGGTGCAAGTACGCACCCTTGTTTAACTCCATTTGAGACGGGGAAAGGCTCTGATAGCTCACCGTTTTCCTGAACTCTAGCCTGCATTCCATCATGCAGTTGCTGCACTATTGTGATAAATTTCTTTGGGCAGCCGTATTTTGCCATGATCTTCCATAGACCCTCTCTACTGACCGTGTCGAACGCCTTTGTCAAGTCGATGAAAGCTGTGTACAGGTCACAGTGCTGTTCTTGGCATTTTTCTTGTAGCTGTCTTGCAGCGAACACCATATCTGTGGTTCCACGTTCTTTCCGGAATCCACACTGACTTTCAGGTAAAAGACCTTTGTCAAGATGAGCCGTAAGGCGATTCAAAAGGATTCTGGCGAATATCTTCCCAGCGATTGATAAAAGAGAGATGCCTCGATGATTGTTGCAGTCTTGGCGATTACCTTTACGTTTATATAGATGTATAATTGAGGCATCTTTGAGATCGTGTGGGATGGTTTCACTCTGCCACATTTGCTGGAAGATCATATGAAGTTTCTCTATCAGAACTGCACCGCCATCTTTATAAACCTCAACAGGAATTGAATCGGAGCCAGGGGCCTTTCCACTAGACAGTTGACGAATCGCTTTTTTAGTTTCCTCCAGAGTTGGTACATCATCTAATGCTTCATTTATAGGAATTTGGGGCAGGCGGATGATGGCTTCGTCGTTAATAGATGATGGCTGGTTCAAGATATTATTAAAATGTTCAGCCCAGCGTTGGAGAATTTTTTCCTTGTCTGTAATTAGTGTTTTTCCATCTGCATTAAGGAGGGGAAATGATCCTGATGATGTTGGACCATAGACCGCTTTGAGTGCAAGGTAAAAGTTTTTCAAGTCATGGCTGTCAGCAAAGCCTTGGATCTCATCTGCTTTATTACTCAGCCATGAATCCCGCATCTGGCGTAGTTTATGTTGGACGATTCTACGCATGTTGTTGAAAGCGTCTTTCTTGGATGTAGATTTTGGATCATTTAAATATGCTTTATGGAGATGGTGTTTCTCAGCCAACATCTGCTTTATATCATCTGAGTTCTCATCAAACCAGTCATTTTGTTTCTTGATGGAAGGACCCAGGACCTCTGTAGCAGTGTTGTAGATCTGCTCACTTAGGGCTGCCCAATTTGTTTCCACACTTTGGCCGTCTAGCGAGATAGATTTGAGACGGTCTTCTAAGGTGTCAGTAAATGACTGTTTGATTTTTGTCTTCTTTAGTTTGGTGACATCCAGCCTCTTTTGAGTTTTCTTCCCCTGAGGGCGCCTGGCTGGTTGGATACTGACACAGGGTATTTTGTATTAAATACACATATGCCTTAGTCCTCAAAAATACTACACATGAGAGACAGAGGGGTGGAGTGGAACGCATTCAAATAATAACGAACACTAGCAATGTTCCCAACTCTGTCTAATGTATTCAAATAATTATCACCACAAAATCACAACAATATATGTAGTTAGCAAAGTGTAACACATTGATGAAAATCTCAGATAACCGAATGCCTTATCTTCTCACAACTAAATATCCTCTTGCATTCGACAATACGAGTCGGCCATCATCACCAAAACCTCGTCACTCGCTTGCCTCCCCCTTCTTCACTGCCCAATCAGAACGCCCCTTGCATTCACCCCTGACCTGCTGACCTCGCAGTTTCGTGTTGTTAAGTTAAGTGTATGAGAACACCTCTCACACCCGACTGACATTATGTACCCGCCCCCAGCGGAGCACCGCCAGTCCACAGCTGTGTTAATCACACTGTGACATCTACTCTCCCCCCCGGGGAAAAAAAAACAAAGTTTTTTTTTTTTTCTTTTGGAAGGCGGCTGGGCGCACTCCAAACACCCAACATCCGGCTTTTGAGCCAAGTATACATTCATATCCTTCTTGTCTTCACATATCTTGCATACTCACTTCAACATCGTGTGGGGGAAAACCCAAGAAAAAAACCATCATTCTATAAACGAGACAGAGTGTCAGCTACAACGTTGAGCTTACCCTCTAGGGGTAAAACAGTAAATTTGTACTGCTGCAGTAGGAGAGCCCAACGAGTTAATTTTGAGCTTGTCGATTTCGACGACTGTAAAAATGAGAGTGGTCGATGGTCTGTCTGTAATACAAAATGTGCACCTATCAAATATCGGGACAACTTTGAAACTGCCCACACAATTGCCAAGCACTCCCTTTCAATCGTGGAGTACCTAGTCTCAGCCGGCAACAGCTTCCGACTCACATACATCACTGGATGTAAGGTACTCTGGTGGTCTTGCATTAAACAAGCTCCAATTCCTACAGAAGATGTGTCTGTCCGCAAAACAAAGGGTTTGCGTAAATCTGGCATCAGTAAGATGGGTTTCCTAGAGAACACCCTCTTGATTCTAGATAAGGCTATCTCGCACTCTTGTGTCCACACGACCCTATTTGGCATCCCCTTACTCGTTAGCGAGGTAAGTGTAGCTGCAATGGAAGAGAACTGAGGGATGAACTTGTGATAAAAATTCACAAGTCCAATTAGACTTTTCACTTGCTTTTTTGTTTTAGGTGTCTGCAACCGTAAAATCTTTGTAACTGTTACATCTTCCGGTTTCAGGTGCTTATGACCTACAGTATGTCCTAAGAAACTTAACTCTTTAAACCCTATGCAAACTTTACTCGGCCGTGCCGTTAAATTATGCTGCCTTAGACACCGCAATAGGGAAGACAACCCCCTCATGTGATCCTCCCATGACTCATGAAACAAACATATATCGTCGATATATGTAATAATATCCGATCGATGTCCTAACAATCTTCTCATCATCCTCACAAATGTGGCGGGCGCGTTCACTAAGCCAAAGCACATGACATTGAACTGAAACAATCCTTTGGGGGTGCTAAATGCTGTAAGAGGTTTCGCAGCCTGCGCGAGGGGTACCTGCCAATAGCCTCTAGACAGATCGAGTTTGCTGAAATATGTAGCGTGGGTGAGTTGTGTTAACAGATCTTCCTGATTAGGTATTGGTTCAGCATCAATGACGGTGATGCTGTTCAATCTCCGAAAGTCAATACATATACGAAGAGATCCATTCTTCTTACGAACCACAACCATTGGAAAAGAATATGGTGAATCAGACGGAGAAATGATCCCCAGTTGTTGCATGTCACCAATTTCTTTCTCGACAGCTGATTTGAAATGCATGGGCAATGGATACGGTTTTACCCTAATAGGCTGATCACATGTCAGAGTGATATCATGAGAAATCAGGTCTGTCCGTCCTGGCAGATCTGTGAGGACATCCTTAAACTCCGCTAATATAATCTGTACTTCCGACTTTTGTTCTACTGTTAGGTCATCCCCGATTCGCACCATATTCCATGACTCCGAAGGAACCAGGGGTACGAGGGATAACTGGATATTCCCTTCACCTTTTTCATCTCCCGTGTCATCAATGACTGCCGTACATGCCACTGTTGCTTCAGTCTGTGCTGCCCTTGTGACTGCTTTCAATGACTCAGGTCGTTCTACATATGGCCTCAGCATATTCACATGAAATACCTTTTCCTTATTTCGGACCGAAATCAGGTAATCGACATCTGTCATTTTTTTAACCACCTTGAATGGTCCTTGCCACGTAATGCTCAAGCGATCCTCTTTAGCTGGTAAAAGTAGCCAAACTTCCTCACCTGGAATCAGGGATACTAGCTTGGAGTTTCGATTTGCGTACTTCCAATACCGTGCTAACGACCCCGCCAAACAATCACGTGCCACCAAACAAGATTTTACAATACGTTCTCTGAGGCTCACTACATACTCATAACTCGTAACTGAGGTGCTATTTGCACATTTTCCAGTTAATAAATCCTTCAATATGTGCATCGGCCCCCTTGGGTTTGCCCCATACAGTAATTCGAAAGGGGAAAATCCTGTACTCTCTTGGGGAGCCTCCCTATAGGCAAACAGGACCACTGGGAGTAACCTATCCCATTCTTGTGGAGATTCTGCGGTCACTTTTGCCAGCATGTGTTTTAACGCACCGTTAAAACGCTCGCAAACTCCGTTTGACTGAGGGTGATATGGACTCGTGAATGTTTGGGCAATACCCAACAGCCCAGTGATTTCTGACATCTCCTTCGAAATGAACTGACGGCCCCTATCCGATAATATCTCTTCCGGAAAACCAAACCTGCAAAACAACATCTGCAAAGCCTCTGCGACTGCTTGTGAAGTAATACTCTTCATCGGCACCGCCTCCGGCCACCTGGTGCACAAATCTACCATTGTTAAAATGAAACGATATCCCCTGTCTGAAGTGACCGAGAGGGGGCCTATAATATCAATCGCTACTTTCTGGAAAGGTCGTACTGACAAGTCTGTAACCTGCACTGGAGCTTTGGGAGTTCTGCCTTTATGCCTCATCTGTTGGCATATCTTACAGGACCTACAATATAGTTTAATGTCCTTGCTAAACAATGGCCAATAGAATTGTGACAGCACCCTCTGGCGCGTTCGAGCCACCCCCATATGCCCCGCGAAAGGGGAGTCATGTGCAACCTCTAACACTTTTGCTCTTAAATTACACGGTACCACCACTTGGCGCTGAGTTTGTACTCCCTTAGCGAAACACCTCGTGAGAACATTATTCTTGAGCTCGAACCAATGTCTGGCCAACTTCGTGCACTTTACATCACCTCTCTCGGCAAAGTTGTACAATTTACGCAATGATCCGTCTGACCGTTGGTGCTGGATAAAGTCCGACACCTGTGTATCCTGACTTCCAGTGACCAATTCCGATGTCTTAGCTTCATGATGCGTCGCTTCTAATGCGTCATCTGCCTTTGACTGCGCCCTAGTAATCACCGCATTGGCCCTAAGCACACGATTGTCCTTCCATTTCCTAATGTCCATCTGAGTACATTCCTGCACACCTTGCACATTACCAACAATCAAATCCGCTATCGGTGCTTCGAGTACACAGGCCTGTACTCTACCAGATATGAAGGGTGTGTCCACCTCAATAATGGCAAGAGGGTAATACTCAATGTTACCCCCGAAAGTGACACATCTTGCTGTCTTACCTATCAAGCATGAGTCGTCAATGCAGGATCTACGCACTCCTATAGTTGTGCAGCCCGTGTCTCTCAACACAGACACTTCCTGCTTTTGCACAAATCCTGGATGCAATTCCAAATGATCATTTTCTTCAAGAGAAGAGAGACAAGGCAGAGTGTGACCACAGATAAGCATAGGCTTACCGTCTGGTTCAAATAATGGCCTACACCCTTCGCAATTCTCATTGTTAAAGGTTTCTAATATGCAAGCCGAATTCGCTCGTTCTGAATTATTAGCACAGACCTTTGCCAAATGTCCTGTTCCATTACAAAGACTACAGTGTAGCTGAGTATTGCTATCCTTTTTCGGACTATTGTTTGGAGAGTGTCTGACTACTCGGTCTGACTCATTTTTCTCAAAGGATTTGTTTCTTTGGTAAGGTGAGCTTTTGCGAAATCTTTTTTGTTCCTGCTCGTTTGGCGCATCTATCTGGATCTGATTCCGCGGGTACCTATCCTGTCTGTCTCCAGTATATCTGTATTGATTTCTATCAGATTGATAGTTAAATTTCTTCCTCGGTGATCTATGGTCCCGATAATTGTCATACCGTGCAGGAGATCTGTCTCCCCGAAAGTAGGGTCTATCATAATTAAATCTTCTGGGGCCAAATCTATCGGCACTCTTAGATCTATGTTGATTGTAAGGTTTTCTAGTAATCTTTCCTATACTCGCTGAGAAAGTCTCAGAGATACTCTCCCTGTGTATGACCTTTCCTGGATGCGTGGTCACATATTGGTGTCCTAATTCTGACATCGTACCGATGTTTTTGGGCTTGCGTTCCTGGAAAAACGCAATAAGCTCAGATGAACACGATGACAATACCTTGTCCCGTAACATAAGGTCAAAAAGCCCATCAAAGTCTTTAGTAATACCTTCCATCTCAATCCATCGATTTAATAGCTGAGTAATTTTTGCAATAAAATCCTCAAAATCCTGATTGACGCTTGGTCTCACGTCTCGGAAACGAGCCCGATACCCTTCCGCCGTTAGACGAAATTTCCTTAACAACCTCTCCTTGACTATGTCATAATTTGCTCTATCAGTTAAAGGGATACTATACACAGTTTCTAACGCAGATCCCGAAAGCAAATTTCCCAGCAGAACAGGCCATTCCTCCTTCTTTATCTTCCAAGCCAAAACTACTGCTTCAAAACGTTCCAAATACACATCCATACTGTCCAAATCTTGATTAAAATTGGGTAACCGTAGTCTATAGGGACGTGAGAATTCTTTCCCACCTGAATCCTGCTTCCTGGACTCATTATCTAGCTTCTTCAGATTTATTTCTCTGTCAGCTTCAATTTTCTTCAACTCTTTCTCTGCTTCTATCTTGAATTTGTCAGCTTCTATCTTCTTCATCTCTTTCTCTGCTTCTATCTTCAATTTGTCAGCTTCTATCTTCTTCATCTCTTTCTCTGCTTCTATCTTCAATTTATCAGCTTCAATCTTCAATTTCTGGAATTCTCTCTCCTCACACTGTTCCATTCTATCATTTTCCTGTTTTTCTTTCCATTTTTTTTCTGCCCATTCTTGTAGAGCAGGGCCTGTTAATGCTAGCTCTTTACCAACCTCAACAAATTCTAAGAGGCTAGCCATCGTAATATAATGTAATTAAATTACAATTTCTTAGAGCAGTACTCAATGTACAAAAAAAAAATGCCTTTAGTATTCCCCACTGGAAAATTATCAGATATTGTACTAAAAAAAGAATCAAAATTATATGTAATGCCTAGTCAGAAATACTGACTGTACCACTCAAATAGGTGGTATCCCGGACGAGCCCCCACCTGACACAGGGTATTTTGTATTAAATACACATATGCCTTAGTCCTCAAAAATACTACACATGAGAGACAGAGGGGTGGAGTGGAACGCATTCAAATAGTTAGCAAAGTGTAACACATTGATGAAAATCTCAGATAACCGAATGCCTTATCTTCTCACAACTAAATATCCTCTTGCATTCGACAATACGAGTCGGCCATCATCACCAAAACCTCGTCACTCGCTTGCCTCCCCCTTCTTCACTGCCCAATCAGAACGCCCCTTGCATTCACCCCTGACCTGCTGACCTCGCAGTTTCGTGTTGTTAAGTTAAGTGTATGAGAACACCTCTCACACCCGACTGACATTATGTACCCGCCCCCAGCGGAGCACCGCCAGTCCACAGCTGTGTTAATCACACTGTGACAGATACGAATTTTAAGTTTAGATACAATGAGGCGATGATCAGTCCAGCATTCGGCACCACACATGGACTTGGTCACCCGGACATCTTGCCTGTCCTTCTTTCTAACAATTACATAGTCAATTAGGTGCCAATGCTTTGAGCGAGGGTGCATCCAGGAGGTCCTGTTGCGGGTAGGAAGTCGAAAAATGGTGTTGGTGACAAGGAGGTCATGTTCTGTGCAAGTCTGGAGGAGACGAAGTCCATTACTGTTACAGCGACCCACGCCGTACCTACCAATAGTGCCATTCCAGGAGATGTTATCTGAGCCTACTCTTGCATTAAAGTCACCAAGAATGATGAGCTTATCTGCTTTAGGAACTGATGCAATGACTGCATGTAGTTCTTCGTAAAACTTATCCTTGACATCATCCTGGTTTGTCATAGTTGGTGCATACGCGCTAATGATGGTGGCATGTTTTCTTCCATAGAACAGAGGGATCTTGACCGTCATGAGTCGGTCATTTATTCCCTTTGGGGGCCCCGCTAACTTGCTGACAATTGCTGTTTTGATTGCAAATCCAACCCCTGCTTCTCGTCTTTCTTCAGTTCCTCTTCCGCTCCAAAAGAATGTATAACCTGCACCCTTTTCGCAAAGTTGGCCCTCGCCTGCAAGTCGAGTTTCACTCAGTGCTGCTATGTCAATGTTGTACCTGGCCAGTTCTCTCCCAATCAGGGCAGTTCGTCTCTCAAGTCTGTTTGCGTTAAAGTCTTTGTCAAGTAAAGTGCGCACATTCCATGCGCCTAGAATGAGGGGGAAAAATCTGTCCTTTCTTTTTCTTATATGTCGACCGCCGAAGTAGGGTACCCACCAACCGCGGTAAGCTGGTTAGGTAATGGTGAAGCAGGCAATGTTTAGGGCACCTTTTCTAGCCCCTTCCTCATGCCATGGAGGTGAGCAGTGCTTTCCTAAAGAGGGCTGCTCAGACACTCAGGGGGCTGCCGAATCCCACTGCTGCTCCGATCAGTGGAAGATGACCATATGGCCTGAGCCGCCTGTGTGTAGGTCTGCGACTACGACTGCCAGCGTACCCACGCCTGCCGCTTCGCCGCTCGCCCATTGCCACAGGACTTGTTGTGAGTGGATGGATGAATGGATGAAAGAGTGACTTGCGCGGTGATTTGGATTAAAGTGAGGAAGAGTTGCGCAATTCGTCGACCTCACTCTCTCGCCTGGGTCCATCTCAATCCAGTGGCAAGACAAGTCAAGACGACTGGAGATGAAGTCAGGTGCAGTGGATGACCAGGGCTTTCTACGTGCCTCGCCGTGCTCCTTACGCTCCACAGCGCGTTGCTGGTAATCGCCGTCATGCCCGTTGAACCAACAGGTGGTTTTCTGTGTGGGTAGGGATCAGACAAAAGCTGGTACCCTGGTCCTCCAGGTTGGGGGTTTTAGCATAGGGCTGACACCCCTGTCTATGTAAAAAAAAATCGCACGTTACGGAAACAACAATAAATGGAAAAACTTTGCTGCGGGATGGACATTCGGAGTCTGTGGCTCGTATGACTGTCAGTGGTGAAAGCCGAAAGGAAGCCACTGACATGAAAACGGATGTCCTGACCGCAAAACAGGGCTTTGGACCCCTGAAGGAAAACGAAAGAGAGGCCGACCAAAAACAACCTGGCGGAGGACTGTGGAGGCTGAGATGCAGGGAATGAACCAGAGTTGGGGCACTGTACGAAGGATGGCCACCGACCGAGCAAAGTGGAATCAATTTGTTGTTGCCCTACAAGACGCCACTAGGCATGATGGCCACTGACTGCTTTGACGGTCGGCGGCTAAGGATCAA
Organism: Oreohelix idahoensis; assembly: GCA_024509875.1. NCBI lineage: Eukaryota > Metazoa > Mollusca > Gastropoda > Stylommatophora > Oreohelicidae > Oreohelix > Oreohelix idahoensis. Next base: position 121,035 of record JAMPIV010014179.1, on the reverse strand, counting down.
AGAAGAAGAAGAAAGAAATTATAACAAAACTTCCGGGTGAGCTAAAGATCTATTATAGTTCCAGTCAAATAGTATCTGAAGTTCTGGGTGATGTTATGAACTATTCAGCCGATTAAAACAACAGAAAACCAAGGTGCTCTTCTGATGAACAATCGGATGTTCACACCTAACATTATTTTTCCACAAGTATTTGAATAAATAAAATTGCCGTTAAGTATTGGTGCTTTTGAATTTAATTCCCATCATATGACGAGATTTTACTCTAGTTACTGTATATTGATCAATCACTTTGGTTTATCCTACACTCATATATTGCATGTTTCCTTCAGGACCGTGTTCCATTTGCTGTAGTAGGCAGCAATAGGGTTATTGAAGTTGGAGGCAAGCGGGCCAGAGGTCGTCAGTACCCTTGGGGCATTGTGGAGGTGGAGAATTTGGAACACAATGATTTCATTGCTCTCAGAAACATGGTCATCAGGTATTGTAATAATATTGCGTAACTGGCATTTGTTTTCTGTTTTCTATTTTCAACAGATTTCTGGCACCTACATGATTATTTCAGAGGATACAGTTAATTATGACTAATGTTAGTATGTATTACAGATCTAAATTTTTTGTTGGCAATTCAACCTGTAAGCGAGATTGCTCAATCTTTTTTTGAGATCATCACCAGTTTTTTTGTGTGCCATGTTTTTCCATACTGGTTGACAACCTGAAACTGCTGCCTTCTCTCCAAAGATAAGCTATAATGGATCTCAGACTTGTAAGGATCTCTGGCAGCTGACACTTATGATCATTAGTCATCGTGCTGTAGTCTTTCAGATTTTTTTTGGGTGGATATATCATTATTACGATCATCCAGTGAGTTATTTTATTAAATAATTAATTACCATCAATGGTTGTCGTATTGACGGTTTAAACTAGTCATATGGTTATTTAAAACTGCCAATTAGGCTAAAATGGCTATTTTCATTTTTGAAGTTCGGTAGAGAATAAATTACGCTAGCGCCAGTTTATATTTTCAGAGCAAATAATGAGCTTTTTAATTTTTATTTAAATTTATATGAAAACTTGATTTTATTATTTTTTAAATTACATCAATATTTATTGAAATGAGTAATTCTAAACCGCCCTAGAAACCTCCCCATTCCATTTCACAAAACAGGATAATATAGTTTATTTAAATTTTTCTCTTTGCAATAATAATAATAACGAAGTAGTAAAATTAGTTGTGAGAACAGTGGAACGTCTTTTTCAATGTCATCCTTGTACGTGGCGAACGTCGTTAGGTTTAAGGTTTGGGTTTAGGATTTCTAACCCATAACCCTAATTACTGTGTCTCAGAATTTTTTTATAAGGTCCTATCAAACACAGGGAGCCGTGGTATCATAGTGGTTAGTGCACTGGCTTCTTAGCTCAGTGGTCTATGGTTTGATCCCCACATGAGGTGGGGTTTTTTTAGGCCGCAAACGGCTCCTGGATCGACCCAGCCCCAACTGGGTACCAGATGCAACTCTGGGAAGGTTAACTCTTTCATTCCAGAGTTATTTTGCATGCTGTGCCAGATTTTTTTTTGGAGCAGAATTTTATAGAGTGAAGTGTTCATCTTTCAGTCTAAATTTTTTTGTGAATTTTCCTTTGGACAAGCACATATTATATATCAACATGAAGGGGAATGGAAGGAGAATTGTAATTATTAATTTATTTTGTAGTATTAACAAACATGCTGTTAGTAGACATTAAAACATGATGAATGTTATTTGAAAAACACAAAAATATTGAAAGCAAAATGTGCACTTACCGATGGCCAGTTAATGTTGTATTCATTAAAACTTACCATTCAGTCTTGAAACATCAAGGTAATCCATTTTTGAAATAACACAACACTAGATATAGCAAAATTTAGTGCATTTATGCAGTGTATGCTGCAGCCACTAAGAACTTCACAACACTGAAAAAATCCTAGAATATATACATTACCATATTATAGCTTTTTCCAGCACATAAACTAAAAAAATATCAAATGAAACATTTTCACAATATATTTACATGATAATTTTATGATTCAAGCTTGCGCTGTGTGTGCCATAACTTGAAGCAGTGAGGATGAAGTCGAGGTTTGCCTTCGCATCCCTCACAAATAAAGACTGTCCTCTTTACATCCTTTGGTGTACTGCACACTCTGCAGCGTCCATCATTTTTTGCTCTTACAATAACATGCTTCGAGCCCTGAAGTCTTTCTATTGCATTTGACTTAATAGGGCGGCCAATTCTGGATCTCATCATGTCATCTGCTTCAGTCATCAAGTCAGCTGCTGCTTCTGTAAGCTGGTTAATTAAAATCAGCCTGAATTTTTTAAGTGACATTTTTGTGTTAGCGCCCTCTGGTCGAGATAAAACATATAGAATATGTGCATTTTATTGCAGCAAATCTCCACTATCCAGTGGTATATTTTCTTCCACCATTTATTGCTTTTCCTTGTGTGGAGTCCATAATAACTCAACATCTGGTCAGCCTTATCACAACCATTCATGCTCACATTGTAGCTATGGATAGTGGATGGTTTGGTTTTTTGCCTGTGTGTAATGTCTTCAGCATTTCCATTTGAAGTGACTATCACCACAGGTTTTTTTGCCTTTTTATCCTTCCATGCAGTGCACACAATTCTGTCATCTTTAGAGACCCAGTGCCGGCTTTCCATATGTTTCAAGGAAAGACCTTTCAGAGCAAGAGGAAAACCTTTTCAATTGGTCTGGAGTGTCCCTGTGAAATATAATTTGTGTTCAAGAAGGAAATCAACTAAAGCTCTGGTGGTTTAATACCTGTCAGCATAGATGTGGTATCCACTTCCAATACAGCTGAGGAGGGTATTGAAGATTTTAATGGCATGGCCACTGTCAGAATCACACTCTGGATTGTATGATGTATCTGCTCCATAGTAAGTGAGCAGATTCAGTACATATCCAGTGGCACTGTCTACCAATCCAAAACTTTTTATGTAATACTTTTTGGGCTTGGATGCATTAAACTGCTTATATCTCCAACGTCCCTTGAAACCAATAATCATTTCATCAATTGAAATGTTTTCAAATGGTATAAAGGACCTGTTGAAATTTGAGCATAGCATGTCCACAAAAGGCTCAATTTTGCTCTTTCCATCAGCATCTGCATCTCCCACATGAAGCATTGTGTGATATATAGCCTCAAATCTCGGTCTTTCAAACATTTTGATGTAGAAAGGTGTATACAAGCTGTGGTAAAGTGGGATGTTATAAATATTTATAGGGGACTTAGTGTACTGACTGAGATCAGCTGTAAAGGTATCTGTATCTAATAGGTGTAGTGTTTTGCAGATAACCTTACTTGCTACCACATTATACCTCAGTCAGAATTATTCTGGAATATTGTGATGACTACGTTAAATGTCTAGGGTATGTATATGATGAAGTGTAAGTCACAACAACAACAGACAGATAAACAATTTAATTTATTCCACCACACTTGACAACACTGTGACACTCACACACATTTAACACTCTATAAGACTATCTTAAATGAGTCACTGGTAAAGTTTCAAATATAAATATGTATTAATTACTTTCACTAATATATATGTCCTGATTCAACTACAAAGTGAACCAGGAATCACAATCAATTGTAATTACAATTTATATGTACAGAATTTATCAATATGAACCTTGTAGTGACATATTTTATTAATATTATCCTATGTGTGTCAGTTGTGTAGTAGTAATATGAGGTAATACTGGTTTTGTTTTTTCAAGCTATGTTGTTATTTGTCATCATGACTTCAAGTGTTTGTTTATCTTGGAAATAGTATGGGGAAAAGTTCACAGTTCCTATCAATTTAAACACTGTATTTTCCCTCTGTTTTATTATAAAGTCAGATTTTGAGGGGGGGGGGGGGGGCATAATGTTGAGCTCCTCTGGCCACAGACGCTTATCTTTCGTGATGGCGGCAGGAAAAGACTCCTCTGCTCGATAGCCTCCCTGTGTTCTGGAGACACCTCACTGGTCACTATCTGGACCCAGGAGTATGCTGTCAGCCTCTAGGTTCAGCAAAGCTCAGACCAGGTGCTGCTCAATAACTTTAGGACCACGGTCCCTGAAACAAGAAGGTTGTACCTCCTATTTCAGAACTAATTTATAATAAATTTCCAGACTGAACACAATAGATAACAAACACTGAGTTCAGAGCGGTAGGCCAACTGCTATCTTCATCTGAAACAATTTTCACCAGTATACTCCTCCCTAATGGTTACTACGCCTCTGCAATTCCAGCATTATTTCTTTCTAGTCAATAAGATAGGTGTCAGTGTACTGTTTGGCAATTCCATGTAGTTTTACTTTCCTCCGACACCTTCTGTTCAGGTTGGAGCACTATATAGGCTTTACCTCATGTTCGCTACTGAACCACACATATATACAGACATAAATTATCAATTTACATTCAATTTTCATTAAAAAGATATCAAATATTTCAAGCTTACCACAATTCATGGAATAATACACAGTTACGTTGACTGGCAATGAATATAGCACAATTTCGATCTGCCAATGTCCCAGGCTTTTATTTAGAAAAATATGCACTGGCGCTCAACGCACTGGTTCTTTAGTAAGTTTATTTGAAAATGTGGTGCTGACCTGACGCCTCTGATTGACTATATTGGCGGGTCTAACCAATCGTGCCATGTTTACACAGCTTTTCAAAAAAAAAGTACCCTTCCTTCCGTCTCCCCTAACAACAAAAGATAGTATTTATAGCCCGACTAATCGTGTTTAACCTTACATTTACTTCTATCCAATCAAATAGGATTTAACATGGGGACCTATTTCCCGTACAATGGTGGTTTTAAAATCTGTCACTGAGCGATTCTGATTTTGGGGTTGTCTGACACCCTCACTATTTCTTTTGGCTATAATTTGTTAATTCCTAGACTATTTGCGTAACACTTAACATATTATTTGTCAGCAAGTCCTAAGGAACCCAAATATACAAATTTAAAGGAGATAAGTGGCTGTGTTCAAAATATGCATTTTCTTCTAGGATAGTCGTGCTGTTGCCACCTCCTCACTTCCAAACTTTATGGTGTCTGCTGTACTGTCATACTAATGTCAGGATTTCAGACATAAAACAGTAGAATGTCATGTTTCCTAATAAGCGTTTTGTAAGTTTTTTAAAACCTAACTCTCGTATGGGTAGTGTTTTTTATCACTGTCGATTTGAAAAAAAAGCTAGTGCTTGTGGCCTTACACGCGTGTTAGGGGTGGCATTAATTGTGTATCGCGAGACTGTGGTAGTATTGCCTGCGTTCCGGCTTTCAGCCCCTCCCTTTCTTTCTATCCTTAGTCCATCTGTCTTTCGTTTATGGTAACTTAGTGTATAAAATGACATGAATGGAATATTAAATATAGGTCAGCTTGCGTATCTCAAGGTTTTTCTTAGAAAGGCAGTACACGTTTTATCGTAGAAAGCGGGTATTGAAGCAGTAGGCTTTTACTATCAACGTGAAACGTTACAATTTGCAGACGAAGGAGAAAACAAGGGGGATTTCGAGTACAGTCATTGTGACAGCACTGTTCTTTACCATTCTTCTTTCCTTTTATTGAAGTTATTTGTTAGGCTTTACATTTACTTTTTAATTTATATATGTGGATTAGAATTTCTCACGACAAATCCTCCCCACTTAAAACAGACGTTATATGTCAGTCTATAATTCTATATACACATAGAGGAATTTATTATTTTTCCTGGAGTTTAGGGTGATTCTCATTACACGGATGGCGGCTTAAAAAATCCGCTCCCAGATTTGTTTTTCCACTTATATACTCTATGCTAAACTCAAATGGCTGCATCAGTAATGACCAACGGAGTAATCTAGAGTTTTCATGTCTAGCCTGCGCTAGAAACGACAAGGGTTTGTGATCCGTTTGCAACTTAAATGCCTTCCCATACAGATAAATATTGAATTTCTTTATCGCCCATATTACTGCAAGACATTCCTTTTCGCTAGTTGAGTAATTGGTTTCAGCTTTATTCAACTTTCTGCTAGCATATGCCACTGGGCTTAATTCCCCATCCAATGCATCTGATTTCTGTAGCAGAGTCGCACCTAACCCAATATTACTGGCATCAGTTCTTACAATGAATTCTTGACTTAAGTCAGGTAATTTCAAAATAGGTTTGCTTGTGAGCTTTCCTTCAATTCCTGGTAAGCCATTTCACATTGTGGTGTCCATGTAATTCGATCTGGATTTCCCTTACGTGTCAAATCAGTTAACGGTGCACATATGGAATTAAAGTTTTTGATATACTTCTGGTAGAAACCACATAATGAGACAAAGGATCTCACGTCTTTCTTGGTTTGTGGTCTCGGGGCTTTCTTTAGTTTCTCTAAATTCTTTGGGTCAGGGGTCATGTTTCCCTGATAAACTGTGTGTCCCAAGAATTCCAATTCTTTACATCCAACGCAACATTTGGTTGGTCGGGCTGTTAAATTCGCTTCCCTAAGTCGATTAAACAGCATGTTCAGAGAGTCAATGTGTTCCTCAAATGTTTCTGTTGCTATAAGGATATCATCCATGAAATTTGTGATACATGGATTATTCAGAGGGTCCAATAATTTTCTCATCATTCTAGAGAAGACACTAGGTGCATTCTTCAATCCAAATGGCAATCTATTAAACTCATAGTGTCCTTCTGAGGTACTAAAAGCTAGGTATGGTCTAACCTCAGGCTTTACTGGAATCTGATAGTATCCTTTACTCAGATCCACTTTTGAGAAATATTTAGCTTTATTTAGCCTGGCAAACAACTGATTTGTATCCGGCAATGGATCCACCTGTCCTTCTGTAATAGCATTCAGTCTCCTGTAATCTATACAGAGTCTATGTTCTCCAGAGGGCTTCCTTAAGAGTACAACACTGGAACTATACGAAGATTCACTGTGTGAAATAATTCCTTCCTTCAACAAATAGTCTATCTCTTCCTTCAAAGCTTTCTCCTTAGCAAAAGGAATCGAATAGGGTTTCATACAGACAGGTGTGGGGTCTATCAGCTTCATATCATATTCCAATAGGTTTGTATGCCCTGGTCGGTCTGTTAACACCTCTGTATGATTATCTAGAACCTGTTGCACTCTCTCTTTCTGAGTTTTCGTTAAATGTGTACTGATTTTCACCTGTGCCGCTGTCTCACAGGGGTGTAATGGATATTCAAATGATGAAAGTGGTTCCTTTTTCATCTCCATGGCAATGGACAAGGTCAACAAGTGTGTCTCTTCCTGATTTTCTCTTTCCAAATATTTCTTCAGGAGATTCACATGATAGATTTTTTCTTTCCCCTTCTTATCTATCTTATAATTGGTTCTAGACACCTTCTCTAGAACTGTATATGGACCTTGCCATCCAATTTGTAACTTATTCTGACTACCGGGCAGAAGAAGCAGTACCTTCTCTCCCACAGCCAAATCTCTGTCTTTAGCTTTCCTGTTATAATAGGCAGCATGTTTCTTCCTGGCTTGTCTCAAATTTTCATTGGCAAGTTTCCAGCCAGTTTTTAAACGAGTGGTCAGCTCATTCACATATTGGTATGAGGATGTAATATTTTCCTCTGCTTTTTCATCAGTCCACGTTCTTAACAGCGCTTCCAGTGGACCTTTTATTGGCCTTCCAAATAATAATGTTGCCGGGGCCATTCCGGTTGAACTATGGGGTACCTCCCGATAAGCAAAGAGGGCGGCGTGAAGGTACTGATCCCATGTATCTGGTTTTTCGTGTGCCAACTTTCTCAGGATTGACATCAACGTGCCATTAAATCTTTCCACTTGGCCGTTCCCTTGTGGGTGGTACACACTACAATGGAAGTGTTTGGCCTGGAAGATCCTGAAAACTTCTTCTGTTAGTTTCCCCTTGAACTGAGAGCCATTATCAGTCAAGATTTGATTGGGAAAGCCTAACCTTGTGAAAATTGTGAGCAATGCCTCTGCCACATGTTTAGAATCAATCGATGACAGGGCTACCGCCTCTCCCCACATAGAACAAGTGTCCACCAGAGTCAGAATGTAGCTGTTCCTTCTCTTGGTTTGGGTGAGAGGTCCCACAAGATCCACGGCAACTCTCTCAAAGGGTGTTCCCACTATGGGCATTTCTCCCAGAGTTGCTGGTGCAGTCCAATGTTTAGGTGCTACTCGTTGGCATTCTGGACAGGATTTTACATATCGTTTGATATCTTCAGTTATCCCTGGCCAGAAATAGTGACAAGCTATACGTTGTCCTGTTGCGCTGATCCCCATATGACCACTGAAGGGAATCGCATGCCCTAGTTCCAACACTTTAGTCCTATATGAAGTGGGAAGGACCAGCTGTCCGTGACCATTGGATTCAGATCCAGCCTTCCTATATATCAGCTTGTTCTTCATATAAAATTCTCCCTTGCCTGGAGGTGTATGAGATTTGGGCAACTTCTTGAAACACGGCTTGAGTGTTTTGTCCTCAGCCTGTGCCTTCCTCATCTCATCTGGATGAGTATTTATTGGATTATCCTCCTCCTTTTTAGACTGTGATCTGGTCTGCACTGTTGCCAATATCACAGGTCTCTTGGGATTCCCCAAGAAGACATATCTACACCCCAATATCAGAGGGTAGATTGGCTCATTTATCACTGCTGCTTTTATGATTCCTTCCACATATCGCGTTTTCACCTTTATCTGGGCGACGGGAAGTGTCATGGTAGCTACATCCTTGGTTGCAGTTTGAATCTCCACTGTTTCTGTGGTGTATTGATCTGCCTGCACCAGGTGAGAACTCACAACGGAATCGTAATCTAAACCGGTATCATATAAACACCTTATAGTGACACCATTACAGATGACATCTTCACACACTGGGGGGTGGTATGGTTCCTGTAGTTCTGCAGGTTTGACCTTTTTTTCCTTTTTTCCAGATGTCATAGCAGCACAATGAGGAGGTTTCCTTCTACAATGGTCAGTGTCATGATTGTTCATCTTACAATTTTTACACCACCTTTTCCCTTGGTTGAAAGATTTTCTTTCATCATATTTCCTTTCATCGAATTGTGGGGTTTTATTTTTATTGTCATACCGTGGCCTATCAAACTGGTGCTTACCTTTGTTTTGATCTCTAGGATCAAATTTATTAAAGTTCTGTGGTGCCCTAAAATTTTCTACCTGTTTCTTTTTATTACCTGATACCTCTGCCTGAGCCGCTTGATACCTTTCTGCAACATTTAGCAACTCACCCAGCCTCTCTGCACCTTGTTCCATGAGAAACTTTCTCAGGTCTGGAGCCATGGACTCTCTTAATTGTTCTATAAGGACCATTTCCTTAAGATCTTGGGTTTTCCCCAGAGAAGTCCATTTCTCCAAGTATGTCTCTAACCGTGCAGAGAACTGGTGATAGGTTTCACCTGACAGTAGTTTAGCATTCCTAAATTTTTTCCTATAAAATTCTGCGTTCTTTTCATATCTTAACAAAAGAGCCTGCTTTAGCATGTCATAATTTTCCTGATCACCTCTGCTCATTTTGGCAAAAACTTCATAAGCTGCCCCACGAAGACCTTGAGATAACTTTAAGCTCCACCTTTCTCTCTCTAACCCATAAGTGGTAGCTAATAGTTCATATCTATTTAGATAGCTCTCAATATCATCGTCTTTCTCAACAAAATGATCTAAATGAAAATTCATAGCTGAGGTTGAGGCTCCCTGGCTAGCAGTGGCATCAGAGGTAAAGGGACTGGCACCATTTTCAGGAGCATGGCCTTGAAACTCAAACTCCCTTAGTCGTAACTCGTGTTCCCTTTGTAATCTCTTCTCCTCCTTTTCTGCTTCCCTCTCTGCAGCTAAACGCTTGTCTTCCCTTTCTGCAGTCAATCTTCTTTCTTCTGCTTCCAATTTCTTAGCCTCAGCCTCAATCTGCAGCCTCTTAGTCTCAGCCTCAGCCTCAATCTGCAACCTCTTAATTTCTTTTTCAGCCTCTAACTTTCTTTCGGCCTCTTTTTCTAATCTTCTTTCTTCCCGTTCAATATATTTGTCACATTCAGCAGTGACATAAGCAATCATAATTTGCCCGTCCATTCCTAACTCTTTCGCAGTCTGTACAGCAGCAGATCGAAATTTGGCCAGGTCCGCCATTTTCTAACAGGTAAATGTAGGTAATGTCTAACTAAATAATACACTCTGATATTACTTATCCAAAGACACCACAGGCACTGAGAGCTCAACGTTATTTATTTCCACCCAAGGATACCTTTTAATTCTTATTATTCCCAATATCTGTAACAGGAGAAAGTTCAATATCCCTGGAGCGAGACCCCAATATATGTGGTAAAGTGGGATGTTATAAATATTTATAGGGGACTGACTGAGATCAGCTGTGAAGGTATCTGTATCTAATAGGTGTAGTGTTTTGCAGATAACCTTACTTGCTACCACATTATACCTCAGTCAGAATTATTCTGGAATATTGTGATGACTACGTTAAATGTCTAGGGTATGTATATGATGAAGTGTAAGTCACAACAACAACAACAGACAGATAAACAATTTAATTTATTCCACCACACTTGACAACACTGTGACACTCACACACATTTAACACTCTATAAGACTATCTTAAATGAGTCACTGGTAAAGTTTCAAATATAAATATGTATTAATTACTTTCACTAATATATATGTCCTGATTCAACTACAAAGTGAACCAGGAATCACAATCAATTGTAATTACAATTTATATGTACAGAATTTATCAATATGAACCTTGTAGTGACATATTTTATTAATATTATCCTATGTGTGTCAGTTGTGTAGTAGTAATATGAGGTAATACTGGTTTTGTTTTTTCAAGCTATGTTGTTATTTGTCATCATGACTTCAAGTGTTTGTTTATCTTGGAAATAGTATGGGGAAAAGTTCACAGTTCCTATCAATTTAAACACTGTATTTTCCCTCTGTTTTATTATAAAGTCAGATGTTGAGGGGAGGGGGGGGGGGGGGGGCATAATGTTGAGCTCCTCTGGCCACAGACGCTTATCTTTCGTGATGGCGGCAGGAAAAGACTCCTCTGCTCGATAGCCTCCCTGTGTTCTGGAGACACCTCACTGGTCACTATCTGGACCCAGGAGTATGCTGTCAGCCTCTAGGTTCAGCAAAGCTCAGACCAGGTGCTGCTCAATAACTTTAGGACCACAGTCCCTGAAACAAGAAGGTTGTACCTCCTATTTCAGAACTAATTTATAATAAATTTCCAGACTGAACACAATAGATAACAAACACTGAGTTCAGAGCGGTAGGCCAACTGCTATCTTCATCTGAAACAATTTTCACCAGTATACTCCTCCCTAATGGTTACTACGCCTCTGCAATTCCAGCATTATTTCTTTCTAGTCAATAAGATAGGTGTCAGTGTACTGTTTGGCAATTCCATGTAGTTTTACTTTCCTCCGACACCTTCTGTTCAGGTTGGAGCACTATATAGGCTTTACCTCATGTTCGCTACTGAACCACACATATATACAGACATAAATTATCAATTTACATTCAATTTTCATTAAAAAGATATCAAATATTTCAAGCTTACCACAATTCATGGAATAATACACAGTTACGTTGACTGGCAATGAATATAGCACAATTTCGATCTGCCAATGTCCCAGGCTTTTATTTAGAAAAATATGCACTGGCGCTCAACGCACTGGTTCTTTAGTAAGTTTATTTGAAAATGTGGTGCTGACCTGACGCCTCTGATTGACTATATTGGCGGGTCTAACCAATCGTGCCATGTTTACACAGCTTTTCAAAAAAAAGTACCCTTCCTTCCGTCTCCCCTAACAACAAAAGATAGTATTTATAGCCCGACTAATCGGGTTTAGCCTTACATTTACTTCTATCCAATCAAATAGGATTTAACATGGGGACCTATTTCCCGTACAATGGTGGTTTTAAAATCTGCCACTGAGCGATTCTGATTTTGGGGTTGTCTGACACCCTCACTATTTCTTTTGGCTATAATTTGTTAATTCCTAGACTATTTGCGTAACACTTAACATATTATTTGTCAGCAAGTCCTAAGGAACCCAAATATACAAATTTAAAGGAGCTAAGTGGCTGCGTTCAAAATATGCATTTTCTTTTAGGATAGTCGTGCTGTTGCCACCTCCTCACTTCCAAACTTTATGGTGTCTGCTGTACTGTCATACTAATGTCAGGATTTCAGACATAAAACAGTAGAATGTCATGTTTCCTAATAAGCGTTTTGTAAGTTTTTTAAAACCTAACTCTCGTATGGGTAGTGTTTTTTATCACTGTCGATTTGAAAAAAAAGCTAGTGCTTGTGGCCTTACACGCGTGTTAGGGGTGGCATTAATTGTGTATCGCGAGACTGTGGTAGTATTGCCTGCGTTCCGGCTTTCAGCCCCTCCCTTTCTTTCTATCCTTAGTCCATCTGTCTTTCGTTTATGGTAACTAAGTGTATAAAATGACATGAATGGAATATTAAATATAGGTCAGCTTGCGTATCTCAAGGTTTTTCTTAGAAAGGCAGTACACGTTTTATCGTAGAAAGCGGGTATTGAAGCAGTAGGCTTTTACTATCAACGTGAAACGTTACAATTTGCAGACGAAGGAGAAAACAAGGGGGATTTCGAGTACAGTCATTGTGACAGCACTGTTCTTTACCATTCTTCTTTCCTTTTATTGAAGTTATTTGTTAGGCTTTACATTTACTTTTTAATTTATATATGTGGATTAGAATTTCTCACGACACAAGCTTGGCTCTCTTGAAAAGTAGTCACGTATGCTTGGTCTCTTATCCAACCCCATTGAATTAGTGACTGCAATGAATTTTAAAAATTCATGCCTATTTACAGGTTTCCAGTTGTTATACGCTGATTGTTTTTGAGCTGGGGTGTTCATCTGTACACGTCTTGTGGCATATTCATTGATGCTTGTGATTATATATTCCATCACATCATTTCTGACAAGTGCCAAAAATCAATCCAGTGGTGTTGATGTTTCATCAACATATTCTGGGTTTACACCTGGTGCTGTTTTTGTATCTCGTGGCTAGGGGATAAATCTAAAAATGTTTGAAGTTTTAACCGTACTTCTAGCATCATCAGCAACCTGTGACCAGTCATCTAGTGTTGTAAGCCTAGCTTTCTTACCTTTCGATGGGCCAGGCTGGGGCAACGCCCTCTCGTCACCTGAATCCGAAGTATCTGACATTGCTGCAACACTTCCATCATCTGATAAAAAACTATCAGAGTCCATCAAATCATCTTCACTCTCCATTATATTTTCAAGTAAACTTAATGCTTTAGACGCAGACATTCGTCTAGAAGGCATAAAACTAATAGGAATATGACTTGCCATAACGCTATAGCCACACACAAATTTTTCACAAAATTGGATCACACCTGACTAGCAAATAAATTCGATAATAAATAACACGTGTGAACAGCTCGAAATCCTTCGATAAAAGGATTGGACAACAGAAGTTCCGGTTAGGTTTAGAAAACATGGATTTGATTACATGGTTAAGTTTCTACATTTATTAGCAAGAATTCTTTAGTCACACTCAGAGCGTTGCTCTGGCACAGTGTGTTGAATTTTGCAATGCTCAGAGCGTTGCTCTGGAGTTTAAGAGTTAAGGTGGCCGGCGTGATGTTGACCACGTCACCCCTAGTGTGCTGATGGTCAAGAAAATATGGGTCTAACACCATATTCCCAATATGCCTCAATGGGCGTGTAATGGGATCCTTTACCTTTTACCCTTATCAAACACAGGATTTCCTTGTCTGTTAGTGATAATTAAGCACAGAAATAGACTAAATGATGATATGATCACATCATTTTTACAGTGTAAAATAAACTCAGACATTTATTGTTTGAGTTTTAAAATAAGTGAAGATCTGCTTTAAAAGGCAAAGTCCCCATGCCTCAATTATAATGCAGCTGTAATTGAAAAAAATGTTATACGAATTAACTCTGTTTGCAAAGTTTAGCAAGTTTAATTTGGCTGCTGTTGCCCTTCCTGCAATGCCATACTCTAAGATTGTTTTTGTGTGTCCTGTGGATATGTTCATCAGTTTTAAACATTGAAACAATATAGTAATTAAAAATTTTTTTTTAAAGTGTTTCAGTTGTAAAATATAAAAAATTTCTGCAAGAATTTCTGTATTAAGCATTAAAATTAGCTCCTAGGTACACTTAGCTCCATTTAGTACCATTGAGGAGAGAGTGTTTGTAGTTTAGATGGCCCAAAATAGAATTAGTGGCAAGTAGCTGTTGCAGCCTTGTATTCCACATAAGGAAAGAGTGGTGATGATTTGTAGCTCAATACATTTCATATGAGCTTTTTGTTGCTATGATCATTTCCAGAACACACATGCAAGACCTGAAAGATGTCACCAACAACGTACATTATGAGAATTTCCGATACAACAAGCTGGCTCCCACAACAGCAGAAGGAAAAGTCAAACCTGGATCTTTAACACAGTAAGACCATGACCCCCGCATGTCATGTGTACAGTATTCTGTAGATAGTGGTTTTGTTTTTTTCTTGTGTTTTATAAATTATTTTTTTTTTTAATGTCAAGTAGTTTTTATCATTTAAATTAAAAGTTCACTGAAGCATTTGATTGTTGATTAAAATTTGGCTTGTATTAAAACATACAGGCAACTTGATCTTTTGAGTTATAACAATTTTTCTGCCAGAGTTGTAACATTTGTGATCCGATATTATCTGAAGAAGCAAAATGGAAATGAATGAAACGACCACAGAAGAATTTAGTGCCATCTTGCATGCAGCAGACAGAGCACAGCATAATTATTTCCCACTGTGTTTTGTTGTCCTACCACAGAAATGAGGTCTCTGAGGAAGGTGATTGAATTAACAAGAAGAGGCATGGACCTCAACCAGACGATACGTCAAGGCCTAAAGACCCAACCACTGCAGACCCAAGTAGAACAGTTCCAACTGAGACGGTTTGGCCATGTCTGCAGAATGGGAGAAGATCGGCTGCACGGCAGGTATGAGAGGCTAAGAGTCAGGGATCCAGACCTCCAGGATGACTCAGAGTCCGCTGGGAGGACAACATTAGACAATCTCTGAAGGACCGAGGACTAGAATGGAACCAGGCCAGGAGGAAGGCAGCTGATAGGATAGTATGGCGCTCTCTTTTCCAAACCTCTACACCTCACGGTAGAAGGGGAACGACCAAGTAAATAAGTAAGTTTTGCTGGGTGACTTTCTATGTAAATAGCGCTCTCTGGCAAACCTCTACACCTCAGGGTAGAAGAAGAATGACTAAGTATGTAGTAAAGTAAGATTTACTGTGTAAAATATTACTGTGTAAAATATTACTGTGTAAAATATTACTAATATTTTGGATTTCAATAGTTTTTCCACTCCATAGGTCTTTTGAAAGGCCTTTTCTGTGATGTCGACGTCTCAGAATATGGACATGTTACTGTCACATAACTTTTGTATTTAATTTTCTTGAAAGAGATCCCATGACGCAGATGGCAGAAGAGAGGCAAGAGCACAATGCTAAGATGAAGAAAATGGAGGCAGAGATGGAGCAGGTGTTTGAGATGAAGGTCAAGGAAAAACGTCAGAAGTTGAAGGACTCTGAGGCTGATGTAAGTTCTGCTTTATTCTTTTGACATAAAGTTGAAAAGATATTTATTTGCTTTCATTTTTCTTTTGATCACTTTCTTTTTCTAACATCTAAGTTGTAACTGTCAAGTTTTTGTCTAAATTAAAGAGACTATCTGTTACATAATACATCTTTTATATTTTTTTTTATATCTTGGTTCAGAAAGTCCTGAAAGCTAAATCATATTTTTTTTACAGGAAATGTGTAAAAATTTCTGCTCTTTAAGTATTAAAATTGTAAAGTGGCAGTACCCAAAAGTAATTTACACTTTATCAGGGACAACAGATTACTTATTAGCCAACAGGTTCATGCTTTAGTCTTGCCTTTATTTCAGTTAGACTTCTAAAATAATATAACTTTTTTCTTTAAATGACTGAAATTGGTAGCATTGACTGACCTAATCCATGTATCTCACAGTGTTTGTGGTTCTTGTCTGGTAGATAAAGGTAAAGTTAGTTCCAAAAGCAGATAGTACCTTTGGGAAGTGAAGTGTTAGAATCTTCATTAGACTAAGTTTCAGCTTTGTGAGGTGGGGTGACCAGGTCCCTGCCTCGCTGCCTTTTTTTTTGGTCTAACTCAAGACCAGAGTTGGGTACCCATTTATCACTGGGCAGACTGGAGCATGATGCTACCAGATTATGAACCTGGTAACTTTGCCTTGAGAAGCAAGTATTCTAACCACTTGTCTGCTATTTGGTGATTTTTTGTGTGTCTGGTAGGCAACCTGCTTTAACTACATGTGTCTTGTTATTGCTCTCTCAGCTTCAGAAACGTTCAGAGCAAATGAAGAAAAGTCTGGAGCAGCAACAGAAGGAGTTGGATGAGAAGTGGAAAGAGTTTGAGAAAGAGAAAGCTGCCTGGGAGGAGCATTGGGGAGAGAGGAGGCGTTCTCTAGAGAATCATAAAGAGTGAGTAACATTTAGTTGTCGGTGATTTCGGTCGTATTCAGTGATGTCATATTTCAGTGATGTCTGAGTTTGTTGATCTCAAAATTTGCTGTCATTTCTTCAGCATAGCATACCTGTCAACCTGTACGAATTTTTCGTACAATGTACGGATTTTTGATACTTTTAACAGTGTACGGCCGTACAGACTCGTTGTACGGAATTTTCTCCTCCTCCCAAAAAAAAAAAATTTTTTTTTTTTTTTAAAATTCTAAAAATATTTTCCAACCCAAGTTTTTTTAAATTTTAAATCAGAAAGTATTTTCTAGCCCAGGTTTTTTTTAAACCAATTTTTTTATTTGTAATTCCGGGAATCTCAGCGTCCGTTTTTAAACTGAGGTCTTTCCCAGCAACCAATCAAATCCTTTTATACCCAACAATTCGGCAAAAACTTTGAATTTGGCCTCAAACGCTTTCGGTTTTCAGCGTGGCATGACGTATTTTTAAAGTTACCTGTTATCAACGACCACGCTTGCTTGCCACCAAACTTCGACGCCATTTTGTTTAAAAAAGCTAAGTACTTATAACTTGGTTAAATATTGCTGTTTTGCTTTGTTGCAATTTAATCGCTGTCTTAATCTTTCCAGTTATATCTTGCCCTTCAATATATTTCCGATAAATTGTCATAATATTTTGTTTAGGCCCTACATAACTACAAAATAAGTTTGTTTGCATTGAGTAGGCCTACTTTATTCCAGCGCTCAAGATTCGCTGCTTTATTTTTTAATAAAGTGGCAATCTGTTATCACTGGTCTAGGCTACCAACTCTTAAATAATAATTTTGTACATTTTTGGTGGTACGTTTTTTTCTTCCTAGATTTGATATCTTGCCCTTCAATGTAATTACGATAAATTGTCATAATATTCTGTGTAAGCCCTACATAACTACAAAAAAAAAGTTTGTTTGCGTTGAGTAAGGTAAAGAAAAGGTAAAGGAACCCGTTACACGCCCATTGAGGCATATTGGGAATATGGTGTTAGGCCCATATTATCTTGACCGTCGGCACACTAGGGGTGATGTGGTCAGCATCACGCCGGCCGCCATAACCTTCCCAGAGTTGCTCTGGTACCCATTTTGGGCTGGGTCGAACTAGGAGCCGTTTGTGGCCTAAAACATTCCCACCTCATCTGGGGATCGAACCATAGACCACTGCGCTAGGAAGCCAGTGCACTAACCACTATGCTACCGCGGCTCCTTTTGCGTTGAGTAGGCCTACTTTATTCCAGCGCTCGAGATTCGCTGCTTTATTTTTTAATAAAGTGGCAATCTGTTATCACTGGTCTAGGCTACCAACTCTTAAATAATAATTTTGTACATTTTTGGTGGTACGTTTTTTCTTCCTAGATTTTAATATTCTGTTCATAATTTTGTTTATTTATTTTTTGTTGTTGCTGTTATCCGTTTGCTTTGTTCGTTGTATTTTTTAATCATTCTCTACTGTATGTTGTCTGATGTGTGTGTGCCTCTACTGACAGATAGTGGTCAGAACAAGAGCTTCTGTAGCTATTGGCTGGAAGTTGTTGACCAGAAAACTAGTACTGGTGCCATCCGCTTCCCTAATTTGAAAGTCATCATTCAGCGACTGCTGATACTCCCTCACAGCAAT
Source organism: Oreohelix idahoensis (assembly GCA_024509875.1). Lineage (NCBI taxonomy): Eukaryota > Metazoa > Mollusca > Gastropoda > Stylommatophora > Oreohelicidae > Oreohelix > Oreohelix idahoensis. The sequence goes on along the minus strand of JAMPIV010014179.1, from coordinate 102,783 downwards.
GCTGACTGCAAAAGATCATTTTCAATGATGAAAAAAATCCACACAGACTGCAGGAGGTCCATGAATGCAGACACACTCACTTCTATTTTACAGTGTAAGATTAACATTGATACATGCTGTGCAGACTTTAAGCCCACAAATGCAATTCTGCAAAGTGCTAAAAGTGCATGTGTTGATTACAAGTATAATACAAAACACTGTAGGCCTACATCGAAAGAATAGTGTGCCTCATGATCACTACATTTTTTATATGTAAAGAACAACATGAGACTATTAGCATGTTTTATATTACAATAATTCAAATGCTAATAGATTTGTATATGTCATTTCTCATTTTAAAACTGTATTGCGTATAATTTATTAATATATTTTTGTGTAAGGATTTTTGGGGGTTTGTAAGGATTTTTTTGGTCCGGCGTACAGATTTTTGTCTCAGGAGGTTGACAGGTATGGCATAGGAAAATTAATTTAAATGTGTTTAAACTTAGGAGTAATCCTAAAATTAGGAGTATTTTCATCCATTTAGTTACAATTAGAGGCGTGTCATCAGAGGCGACTGATATAAGGGTTATATATGGGACTGACAACCTCATTATGTGGAACCGATTGCTACTGAAGCCACTGCTGCATGCTTTAGTGCAGGCTTCTTGCAAGGAGGTCAGCTGCAGTGGTGGCTCCATATGGAGCAAAAAAAGAAGGGAAAAGTAGGTACAATTAGGGAATACCTGCTGACCTGTGTATAGCCATTCTTTCATTAGGAAATGTATCCCAGAACCACCCTGTTAAATACATAACAAATGAAGAATGTCCCATGTTGTTAACGGACAATATTTTATTTATTTTTTGGTCCTCTTGGCCATAGTTACCATTATGTTATGGAGAGATTAAGGGGCCGTATGTGGGCATGGATAATTGTTGGACCATTTCTGCAGGTTTCAGAAACTCAGACCTTTCTATTCACGGACCATGTCTCTTCCCGCCACCCCAACCACCTTCCTCAGATACCTCATTTCTGAGGTTTGGATCTGGCTTTTGTGGGTTGTAGTCATTGCCCATGACTCGGATCCATATGTCAAGACTGGGACATAGGTGGAGCGGTATACAGCCATCTTTGTTTTCTTACCAACCTCTCTCTTGCTGAGGAATCCTCGATTTATGGCTTGAAAAAGTCTCCCAGCTGCTGCTTTTCGAGTGGCCAACTCTTCTTTGATGCCTCCCTTTCGGTCTATAATAGCTCTGAGGTATTTAAAGTGGTCGACCTGCTCCAGGACCTGTTCTCCCAGCTTAATCTGATGTCTTCTTTCTTCTCGTGATATCACCATGGATTTTGTTTTAGAGCTGCTTATGACCATCCCTCTTCTCCAGCTCTTCCTTCCAGACTTGCAGGTTGGATTGGAGATGTGCCTCTGATTTAGCAATCAGGGCAACATCATCAGCAAATGCCAGCTCTGAAATACAGACCTGTCTCATCTTCCAGTACCCCACTGAATACTTTCTTGTTCTCTCCTTACATGACTTGATAACATCGTCCATGAGGAGTATGAAAAGATAAGGTGACATCTCTACCAGTTCCTGATATAAATAAATGGTCCGTCATTTTTAGCTCTGTAAGGAGCATGGGGATCACCTCTGCAGTTGGCCTTCAATGCAGGAAATCTACGCCAGAGCTCTTACACTGGTGATTTCTGAAGCTATATATTTTATATGACGAGGTTGCTGGCTCCATACACTTATCTTGACATAGTCACATCACCCCTTAACTACTTCGTCTGATAGAAGCATTGCTCCTGTTCTGTTGTGTCTTCTCAGAGACCCTCCGGAACCTCATTGGGTGTTCCTGATATAGCAGGCAGACATATTGTGATTGATGTAGTAGTGGTATATCAACTGGATTCCCGGCCATTTGAATTTAGCATCTCTCTATATTCATGTCTTGAAAAGTCACTTCCTATTTTTAAATTACTTTTTCTTCATGCCTATCCAAATAATTTATACAAAATAAACATCAAAATAACAAGAACAGCCATTTTTTAAATGTAAAATGCTGTATGACATTAACAACATAATGTGAGATCCAGTCATCTCAGTTCATGATTTCATCAATCAATCAATACCCTTTACCTCCCCAAGGAGCATAGGCCTTCAGCAAACACATGCCAAGTCCTCCTGTCACGTGCTATCAGCTCGAGTTCTTTCCATGTTTTCCTCATCATTTTCACTAATGTATCTAGTTCTCTTCTCCATGTGTTTTTGGTCCCCCTCTTACCTGGGGGTTCCAGAACAAGGACTGCCCTGTAATGCTATCACCAGGTTTCCTCAGTGTGTGTCCTATACATCACCACCATCTTCTTATCATCTCTTGTTCCACTGGTATTTGTCTTGGTTCTTGTCATCAGTTCCACATTGTTGACTTTTGTCATACCATTTCAGTTCTTCTATTCTATCATGTCAAAGTGTGCAGCAATTTGTTGCTCTCTTGTAACATCAGTTTTTTTGGCTGTTTTAAATTTCATTTTGTTTCTGGGAATAAAAATTAAACTTATTAGACAAATAGCAGTTATTGCTCCCTGTTTTGAAATTTGTTTCACAAATATCCAGTGGATACAAGTGAGGATATGATAGGAAACTCTATACAGAGAGAAACAACAGGAGGCAATCTGATCATCAGAAATAGTTGTGGTGGGTTGATGTTAATATAGTTTGTTGTAAAGAAATCTTAGTGTACTGAATGAGGTCAGCTGTGAAGGTCCCTGAATATAATAAATATTAGAGTAAATTTCCAGGGCACCTTTCTACTACCACCACTATGATCTCATTCAGACTTATTCTAGATAGACTGTAAGACGACTACATTTGGTGTCTAGGGTTATGAAATGTAGTGTAAGGTTGCATTAACCAACTAAACTTATAAACAATTACACAAATTATTTTATTATCTACTACAACACAACAGTGCCACGACAATCACATACAAACTACACTTTAAAAGACTATCTTTAGTAAGTCTGTGGTTGAAAGTTAAGGTTTTTCAATTTATTGTCCTGAATCTGATTTATTTGGAATCAGGACTGACAATCAAAGTGAAATCATAGAAATTAATTACATCAATCAATTTATACAATGGATCTTCTGTCCATAATACATATATTATTATATAAGGGTGTAGTTGTATTGTTTAACTGAGGTGACTTATAGTATACACTGGTTGATTGTTTACTATCATCATCTCTGCATGTTGTTTGTAAGTTTTTATGGACACTGATGGAATGTTTATATCACTATTCCCAGTCTCTTTTCTAATATAATGTTAGTTGAGCGACCAGGTGCCGAAACATGCACCTAACTTGGTAATATGCTGTAGGAATCTTCCAGCACTTCGCTGAACGACAACCTTCAGCTCCCACTTCTTCAAGAATGATGGTGGTTTACAGTTGTCTCTGAAAAAGGCAAGACTGTGGCATGAATATATCGGCCCACTGTAGTCTGGCACCAGTTATTGACAGCAACCAAATACCTCTGAAATCAGAAGGATATGCCTCCTTCGTAATCAACAGCCTACACTAATACTCAACAACCAGGACAGGCACATTACAAACAAACATGCAAGATCAGCTCTTTACGACAATCCCTTTCACCAGTTTCTTTTGATGTGACCAGGTATACCAGTACTCCTCTCCCCTAATAGTTACAACGCCTCTGCAATTCCAGCAATAATCTGTTGTCCATACCATAGGATAGGTATTATGCTCCTGATGATAATCCTATATAATTTAGTTGGTCTACACCTCTCTGATAGTCTTTCATATGCTGGATCTATCTCTAGACTCTGTTTTGAGTCTGCCATAGACTCACTTACTTATAATCGTATGTTAGTATCTCACATTCAAATTTTATTTTAAATAAAATATTAAGAAAATCAATCTTACCACAGATGTAAGGAAATAACACAAGTAAAATGATGACTAGGCAATAGAATCTGGCACATTTTCGATCTGCCTTTGTCCAGGCTTTTCCTTTATTAGAAAATTCTTAGCCTGTTCTCAACGTACTTGATTTTCACAGAATTTATTTTCAAAAATGGCAGTGAACCGACGCTTCTACTTGACCATATCTAACATTCTAACCAATCAGGCCATGTTTACATGAGCCTTTGAAAAAAAACTATCCATCCTATACGTTTCCATTAACAACAATATTTGTATTTCCAGGTCACCAAATAATGTTTCGCTTTACATTTTACTACAGCCAATCAAATCGTATCTAACTTGTTGGCCTCATTTCCCCCAAAGCAGTGTTTTCCAAACATGCCATAAAAAAAATTAAGCAGATATGATCTTGTGCTGTCAGTCAACTCCATTATAGTATTTTGGCTATAATTTGTTAATTAATGGACTATTTGCGAAACACATAACATATTCTTTGTCAGCAAGTCCTAAGGTACCTGAATATATAAGTTTAATGGGGCTAAGTGGCTTCGTTCAACATATGTATTTTTCTATGATAGTCGTGTATTTGCTGTTACCACCTTTCACTTCCATACTAGGGGATGTCTTCTGTACTTACGATAGAATTTCGTCATTCCTAATAAGAGCTAAAGTCGTTTTAGTGACACGTGTCGTCTACATGTTCTAACTTTTTCATCGTATTTTGGGGGAACCCCTAAGGCAAGGCTTGCCACTTGCTATAGTTGGCTTTTAGTTTAAAATCAATGCGAAACGTATTTGCATTTTCATCTCCTTGCCCCTCCTCGTTCCACAATGCATTTGTAAGCAGATGTTTTCTTAGAACTAGGAAAAGTGGTGTCAAGGACGAATTTGAAAATTTGAGTACCGTTTTGTTCGTCTTATGCGTTAGCAATTAATAATCTGAAGGCGTAGGCGATAACCACGCGTTCTAGCCAAAATTTCTTTTATACTTTCTTATTTTGCCTTTATGCCCTATATTGTTATATATTAATTTAGCTATTGTATTAGAAATTCACTACAATAGTCCCCCAGTCGATCAAGTGTTTCGGCCCCTTAATCTCTTTTACACTGGGGGGGGGGGGGGGGGGGGGGGGGCGGGTGGGGGGGGGGGGGGGGGGGGGGGGGGGGGGCAGCACTTGGGTCATGACTTTTAAGTGTCAGCCTCCTGTTGTTATGTGCAGATAAATTAACCCACTCCACCTTGGTTGCAGTTTTCAAATTCACTCCTGTTTTTCTGCCAGTTGGAGGAAAATTGAAAGTAACCCTTGTGTTGAAAATAAATTACTGTCCTGAATTCCATAGCCTGTTCTGGTTGTTCCACAGCCAGCACGATGCCTTTTCCACAGTTTCACTAAGTCTCTTAAGTGCCCTTGATCTTGACTGTCCTTTCAAACCCAACAGTTTCAGTAGATCATTCATTGAGGCAGCCACTAGACCTCTTGCACCTGCCTCAACAGCCAGAATATAAAAATAGAAAGTGACTTTTGATTCACCCTGTATATATGGTTGAGTTCACTTCCTCGCATCACAACGTACTTCATTCAGTCTCCCATATCACAGTATGTTTTATCCCTTTTTTGTCTGGTTTTCCCACTTACTTCAGATTTCACACTTCACAAAGTAAATTTATTGTGCTTTGGGCATCTGTTTTGACTCAGATAACATAGGGCTAAAGTTAGAACAGTAGAAAATTATGGAAACGCTGTGCTTTTTTTTTTAAAGAAAAAAGTGCCGGTACTTTATAACACCAATTTATAGTGTAGATATGCAACCTGCTGTGTCATTCGAAAAGGAGCCAGTACTGAGTACAGTCACAAAAAAAGCACTTACAGTCACAAAAAAAGCACTGTTGAAACATATTTGTGAATAACATTTGTGGAAGTAGAAACTTCTGTTTCAATAGTGAGGAAGTACTTAGTGCTTTCATTTTCATGTGTTTAAGCGCATGCATGAGTATTTGCACATGTGAGTGTTTGTGTAAAGAAAGATGCATTCTGAGTTAGCATTTTTTTTTTTAAATGTAGTTAACTGTGGTTTCATTTTGTATCAGTTTTTGGTAAACATGATAGAATTCCAGGTGAAATGACCACACAGGTGGTAAAATGGATTAATTTCTGCCCGTTTAAAAAATGTATTATTATATAGCAGGAGGTCACAGAACAACATAGTGACAGACATGATAGAGTGAGCCTCCTATGTATTATAAATGCTGTATATTAGTTAGGTATATAAGCAGCGAGCTACAGGAACAGTTAGCATTCACACTCTTCAACATATACTGGGGGAGACTGAGCACCTATGGGTTTGCCTGGAGTGCAATGATGTCGATTCTGTTCAACAGTAACAATCATCATCATGTGACGTATTCTTTCCAGAATGTTGTCTCCATTACAGCTGCTCTGAACGCATCACGATTCTGGGCAAGTCGACCTGCATCAGCTAAAGACAAGTTCAGACTCTCTGTGATGTCCTGGGTCCACCGTCGTCTAGGTCGACCCCTTCCCCTTTTTCCAGGGACCATGCCTTCCATCACTATTTTTTCCAGACTATTATGTCTTTTTATATGACCGAAAAATTTCAGCTTCCTTATTGCGATGGTATTTAGGAGCCAATGTTCCTGTATGTTTAGTGAGTGCAGTACTTCTCTGTTGGTCTTTTTTTCTGTCCAGGGTATTCTCAACATCCTTCTGTAGCATTTCATTTCAAATGATGTAACCTTTTTTGCAACTGTTTTATTGAGTGTCCAAGTCTCGCAGCCGTATGTTGCTACTGGGAATATACATGCTCTGATCAGTTGTAACTTTGTTTCTTTGCTTGTGCCTTGCCATAGGTTTTTCATCTGTATTACCGTAAAATCTCGCGTATAATACGCACTCGTGTATAATACGCATGCTTGATTTAGCCCAACATTTTCTGGTAAAATGGAAATTCGTGTATAATACGCACCATAATTTTTCAAGATATTATTTTATGAAACATTTGTTAAAAAACTGAAAGTATAATAACAAACAGAAATAGGTACGCAACACCTACATTTTAGGTACTTTGGACTCCCTCGTCATCACTCTCACTAGAAAGAAGCTCATCTAGTGTTGTCAAGTCAATGTCATTATTGGTGCCATCATAATAAATATCGCCATCATCTTCATCCGATGACACCTGTTCTTTCTCCCACAAAACGTCATCCTCGCTGCCGTCAATTTTATTCGAAATACAACATTTGAGGAAGCCTTGTTGAATTATAGTCGTATCTAATTCCTTCCAAGCAGCAAGTACCCACTCTGCGACATCTGTGAGAGTCGGTTGACGCATACGGCCACCAGCAGTATATGTGTGATTATCGTCGCTTAACCATGCATTCCATTTACGACGGATAGCATCTTTCATCGGCTTATTAACAGCGACGTCTAAAGGCTGCAACAGACGGGTCATGCCGCCTGGAATTATAACCAGATCCGATTTTATTTTCTTCATTTCCTTCTGGATAGAAGGCATCCGATGACACCGAAACGAGTCCAGCACCAACATGGAAGATTGTTTTCGGAGACCACCTGGACGTGTTGCCCAAACACATTTTAACCAGTCAATAGTTAGTGCTTCATCCATCCATCCTTTAGCATGAACACGGATGTGTACACCTTTCGGAAATTGTACTTCTTTTGGTAGAGTCTTTCTCTAAAAATTATGAAAGGCGGCAACTTTCCTCCATCTGCAGTACACGCTAACATAACGGTGAAGTGAGACTTCTCGTGTCCAGTTGTACGTAAAGACACAGTTTTTATGCCTTTTGTGTTTACGGTCCTGTTGTAGGGCATATCGAAAGTCAGAGGCGTTTGATCGGCATTTCCAATCTGTGCAAGGTCATAGATATGTTCTTTCCTCAATTTGATTACGAACTTTTGGAACTCCAGAAGCTTTTTCTCGTGGTCGTCTGGAAGATGCTGTGCGATAGTAGTTCTTCGACGAACTGAAAGACCATGTCGCTTCATAAAACGAACTGCCTATCCGTATGACGCTTTAAATGTTGTTGTGCCTGTACGAGATTTTTTAAGTTCCAGAGCTTTAAGTCGTATTTCAATGCATGAAACACCGATGCCTTGTTGCCTTCTATCCACTACCCACTCCAATAATGTTTTTTCTAGGTCTGGAAGATCTGGTGGTGACCCACGATTCGCCTTTTTCTTACTAGGCAACACTTGCAGCTCCTCTTTGTTTTTTCGCCATAATCGAATGTTACACTCGTTAATGGAAAAATGTCGACTTGCTGCCCGATTGCCGTTAGATTCTGCATATTTTACCACTGAGAGCTTTTCTGCTGCAGTATAACATTTTCTCGAATTCATTTTTAGGGCTCAAAGTAATAAAACGACAAACTTCACAACCAAGCTTAATATCAAAACGGATTGAAGACCAAGAGTGCGAAATGCGTTCTGACACATAAAAAAACACAGGGCACATTCAATTTCGCGCCATTTTCACTGTTAAATTGTGACAAAAACTTGACAGACTTTCCAATGTAGGTTACTTTCGAAATCGAAAATGACGTATTTTTTAGTACTCGCGTATAATACGCACCCGAGTTTTAGCGGGCAAAAATGAGTAAAAATTGTGCGTATTATATGCGAGATTTTACGGTAGTTTATGTGAAGCAATTGCAAGTCTTCTTTTAATTCCTACTGCACAGTCGTCAGAGCTGTTGATGATTGATCCTAAGTATTCGAATTCATTAACACTTTCCAGTTCTTCGTTATCAATTTCAATTTCTGGTTTGGTCTTTACTTTGTCTGTTGTCAATACTTTGGTCTTCTTGGTGTTTAGGTATAGATTCTGGGCCTCGCTGTGTTTTTTGGTGGACAGAATTAATTGTTCAAGTCCTTCTGGGTTGGTCGATAGGAGGACTGTGTCGTCAGCATATCTGATTAACAATAGGTCACAAAATAACATACCCACTCTGGTGATGGAGTGGGCTTCCTCTGTGTGATTAAAATGACATTGTACTGTAACAAGTTCCAAGTAGTTCCTTAGGGACTCTGAAGTGACAAAGAAATAATAGAACTACTGCACCCCCCGGGGCATGTCAAACAGGGCAATAATATATGAGGTCATGCGTCAGGCTGGTAACTTCATTATGTAAAACAAGTTTCCACAAAAATCACTGCTGCAAGAGCGTGTGGCTGCTTGGTGCAGACTTCCTGCAAGGGGACCTACTGCACTGGTAGCTCTGTGCTCCCATTAGGAGCACAAAGGAAAATGATGATAAGTCACAAAATTGCATGATCATAATCGAGATAGAATTGGCTCCATATATGGTTATTTATGACCCTGACACCATCACCAGAACTGCTACGCTATGGACCCCAGAAGGACTCTCAGAAAGAAAGGCAGACCAAAGACAACCTGGCGGAGAACAGTTGAGAACTGAGATGCAAACATGAACCAGAGTTGGGGCATGACACGAAGGATAGGCACTGACTGAGCAAAATGGGGGGCAGTTTGTTGCTGCCTTACAAGACACCACTAGGCGTGATGACCACCGACTGCTTTGTCAGTCACGGGCTAAGGACCCAAGAAGAAGAAGTAGTTGATTATGTTAATTATGAAATAAATGCTTCACAGAAAGATAGTTAGAGAATGTATTTCCATTACCCAGAAATTTTAGATGCATTGACTCAAACATGAATGTAAACTTGTTTCTTTTATCATCCATTGATGTGACATTTTATATCACTGTATCCACGGTCCAGGTCTCCACTTGCAAGGGGAATGAGATGGATGCATCTTTAGGTTCTTTGTTTTTTTCTTATTCCATCTTAGTCCTTTTACGTTAAGTTGACATTTTAATCTCTGCATCCGGTGTGAAACTTCTAACTTTCAGAGATTTCTTTTGTTAAGTTTAATCTGTAATAGAATGTTGTTGCTTGTTTGTTTGTTCTTGAATCAGTTCTATGTTCAGTTCACATTATTTGTTGTGCTTTTTGTATGAGAGTAAATCTACAAATGTGTGAATTAGCTAGCAGACTTTAAACACAGTAAGATACAAGAAAAGTAGATAACATTCAGAGAGGTCATTTTTTTGTTTTCTTGGTTGAATTTTGTTAGAGCTAGTTGAATTGTCCTCCTTTGATTTCTTGTCAAGTATTGATCATCATTGTCTAGGCCAGTGGTTCTCAACTTTTTTGTTACGACCACGAACCTGGTTTTACATTTGGTGAAGCTGGTAACCCATGTATCAGAATTGACAAGTAACAAATTAATGAAAGGAATTCAAGCAAAACAAGCCACTTAAAAGCCATCAACACTGGCAGACGCTGAAGTTGGGTTGACCTCGTCCTCAGAAGAGACTCCGATGCAATCACAAGAACAGCTATGCTATGGACCCCTGAAGGAAAGCGAAAGAGAAGCTGACCAAAAACAACTTGGCGGAGAACTGTGGAGGCCGAGATGCAAAGAATGACCCAGAGCTGGGGCACTGCATGAAGGATGACTGCCAATCGAGCAAAGTGGAAGCAGTTTGTTGCTGCCCTACAAGATGCTACCAGACATGACGGCCACTGGCTGCTTTGACAGTCGGCGGCTAAGGATCAAAGAAGAAGCCACTTAAAACTTCGAGGAAGGGAAACGTAAGGGACTGGACCCATCGCAATGTTTCCTGCGACCCACAGGTTGAGAATCACTAGTCTAGTCTTTGCTCATATCTGTTTGTTCATGGAAACATATGACAAGATAAATGTAACATACCATAGCATAATCAATTGTACTAGAAAAGTGTTAGTTTAGTGACGCATGCTCATTTGAATGCCACTAACATTCATTTTTTTTCTTTTTAAAACTAAGATAAAAATTGCCTGAAATTATTCTAATCATAACATTATTTAAATTAATTAATGCTCAACGTTTTAAAACTATGCCTGTTAAACATGTATAAAAAAATAAGTAGTTAAGTTGCTAATAGAGGAAGAACATCTATCAGCCTTGACATGTTGCATTCCACATATTCATTGACTTAAGATTTTCATAGGTGAATAATACTTTAATTTGTGTTTCAGACCTCAGATTTTTAACTAAAGGTCTGCATCTCATATTTTTTTGAAGTTATGTGTAATCTTTCCTTTCAAGGCCAATTATTTAAAATTAGGCTTCTGTTTGTGAACAAATGCTATGGAACTGGTTAACCAGTGTTGATCAGGTAAACAAATAAAACCATTCTAGAATTATGTAATGAGGGGATTGGTTATTTGTGTGTTCTTTTTTTTAAAGGAAGGTCAGCATCTTATATTTTTAAAAAATTATATGTAATCTTTCCTGTCATGGCAAATTATTTTAAACTGGGCATCTGTTTGTGAACAAATGCAACGGAACCAGTTTTGATCAGCTAAACAAATAAAACCATTCTAGACTTTTTATGTTATGAGAGGATTGGTTATTTGTTTATTTACTGACATCACAGGCTGCATTCTCTGAGTTTGCTCTTGCATCTTAAAAAGTCACTTTTACATCAATAGGCACAGAATAAGAAACCTAGAAAAGAATATTCAGAATTAGCTATTGTTAGATATGTTCAGAATATTATTGTTTCTTTTCTGATGTCTGCTGCTGCAGTTGACACACTTCAAAGTTGCTTTTCAACCAAATTTACTAAGTATAAGCAATGCTACATTAGATTTCCTCAGAAGTGAGCCTTTCAGATGTGCCTGTTCATATTTGTATAATTTTAATCAAAATATTTTATTTGAATATCTTCTTTAGTGTGTACAAAGATTGTGGAATGACAGGATTTCTCAATGTCTTAAACATTATTAGAATTAGTGTTAGAAAAAGTGTACAGAGATATGGCAGTCCATATAAACAATTTTGATATGCCATGTAGAATTAAGGCAACCTTCACCATCTTAGAACTTTGTTTTCTAAGTGGAAAAACTGTCTGCTTTGCTTAGTTTGTTCAGATGTTAACAAAGTTTTTGTTTTTTTCCATTTCACAGTAAGAAAGGCAAGAAGGGCTTGTTCTAGAAGTCACACTGGACCATAGTAAGAGTGGACCAATAGGAATCAAGGACCATGACATAGATAGATGTGTAACTTAAAACAGTGCCACCTATCAGCATTCACTGACAACATACATTTCCTGGAACCAAGACCAGTTTATGTCCATCAGCATTCACTAATATAGTTATATTTCCAAGTACTGGAACCAAGACCAGTTTACACCCAGCAGCATTCACTAAATAGCTACAGTTATACTTCCATGTCATGGAACCAAGACCAGTTTACACCCAGCATACATTCACTAAATAGCTACAGTTATACTTCCATGTCATGGAACCAAGACCAGTTTACACCCAGCATACATTCACTACACCCGTGTGTTACCGGGGCCCGAAAGGGGAGCAAAGAATAGTAACACTGCACCCTACCACGCATGTCGTAAAAGGCGACTAAGGAGGGTATGGGCATGGGGCTGTTTACCCCATCCCATAAAAACTTCGCACAGTGGGCTGATCACCTGCTTGCCAACCAATCTGATTATGGAAACAATGATAGATTGTTTGGTCTGTTTTTGTTCCACAAAGACGCCACTAGGCGTGGTGGAAACAGCGATAGATTGATCAATTTGTTGTTGCCCTAAGACGCCACTAGGCGTACTGGCCACATACTGCTTTGCCGGTTGATGGCTAAGGATGGAAGAAGAAGAAGAGATACATTCACTAATAGCTACAGTTATACTTCCATGTCATGGAACCAAGACCAGTTTACACCCAGCATACATTCACTAATAGCTACAGTTATACTTCCATGTCATGGAACCAAGACCAGTTTACACCCAGCAGTATTCACTAACATCTATAGTTATACTTCCTAATGTTGGAACCAAGACCAGTTTACACCCATTACCAGCTGATTTACACTTCCATGTGCTGGAACAAAAACATCTTAATCAATTTTTATTTGTTCTAAAGTTGTTGATAAACTTCCAACAGCCAGTTTTTTAAAATCATGTTATGTTTATGCAGTTTAATGTCATTGGTATTGAATGAGGTCATTGCACTGAATCTTAACACAAGATGATTAAATGCCCAGTGTGTAAGGATTCATCAATTGGCAGCAGAAACATTTTCCCATGTGTGTTTAGAATGTGTAGTCTTAACCTTGGACAGGTAGTAATTGTTACAAGACATATTGTACATTTTTAAGACCCCCCTTCTTGGTGGGAAAAATAAGAAAATAAAATAAGAAAGAAAAATATAATGCTACGGGAAATCAACTGTGTAAAAGCCAAATTGAGACCAGTTAAGATGTACAGTGCAACGTTTCAAAAAAATTAAATGAAAAATTGTACCCATTCTGTTGTTGATTATTTATTTATTTATTAACTATTTTTTTTTTCAAAGTTTAAAATTAATCAGTTTATCAGTGTAAATAATATAAGAAGGATGCACATCATGTAATCCAAAGACCATGTTGGCCTGGTTACTAATGTTTATCTCATTTCTACATGGAGGTGGTGTCTTTGTCATGTTTTCCTATCTCCTTGATGATGATGATCATGTCGTTCGTAATGTAAGTGAATAAACACTGGCTTGTCCATAATTCAAATGTTTGCATGTTGAAACAACTTGAAGGTTGAGTTAGTACTTCGATCAACTGATGAACCCTGTGTGTTACTTTAATGGACGTTCACCTCATTATACAGCATCATCTCTATTTTATTTGTATTATATTTGCTCCTCATACTGAAGAGCTTCAAATGATATTATTATTAATTAATAAGCAGTATATTTTTAATGTTCATTTTGATTAAACAATGTGTATATGCCAGTTTTTTTTTAAGTCTTACATGCCACATTTTCAGTTAAATTGTTTTTCATGTGTATTTTTTAAACTGGTCAGAAAAATATGTGATGAGTGTGTTTGTGTTGAAGACGTTGGATTCATTTGCTGCTGAATTGAGTTTTCTTGTATAGATAATGAAATAAGTATCTTCCACGTTTTTGCCAATTAAGTGGTGGCGGGGACACTCCACTTTTTTATACTGCTGACTGGCCAGGTCTGTTGCAGCTGGGTTTCTGGCTGTCTCCCATCTCAGTTGCAGAATTAATGTATCATAGTTGTTTTAAGTTTGTGCTTGAGAGCCAGCTATGTTGATAAAGATCTAATCTGAGAAATGAAATAATCAGCCATGTTAAAGATTCAATCTGAGAAATGAAATATAATCATCATTCCCTTTTTGCTCCTTATGGAACTACCACTGCAGCTGGTCCCCTTGCTTGAAGACTACACTCAAGCATTCTTTCAGGAGTGGTTATGTTAGCAATTGGTTTGACATGATGAGGTTGCCAGCCCAATGCAACCTCATATAATATTAGTCACACCTTGTATGACAAGCTTGATGGAGCAGTATTCCTAGTCTATCTTTGTCTCCTCATAGACCTCTTCAAGAAATTTTGGTTGGGTTTCACAAGGACTTAAAACAATCTTGATGTGTGCATGTTTTTTTTTAATAAAAACATTCTGTAATGTTTTTCTTTTAGGTTATTGTTGTCTTTTCTTCTAAATAACTATAGTAGACAAGTCAATATAATGTTTTTTAATTTCATTTTTCTATTAGATACTTTGCTTGTAAAACCTATCTGTATTGTGTATATGGCATTCAGTTTTAGTAAAAAAAATTTTCAGATATGTATTGATATGCCAGGCGGTAAGTCTGAAGTAAAAAGATTTGGTTTGGCTCACTTTTTTTTTTGAAGTACTGTGATGCATACTGCTGTCGGTTATGTTAAGTTAACCTACTGATTCCTGTAGGGTTATGTTTAATAAAAACTTTGTTTCATATATAGCCCACTTAATTCTTTACGGTTACGTTAAATTTAAATCACAGAATGCTGTTGGGTTACATTTAGCGTAACCCGCCTTATCATATGGGGTTATATTTTAATGTAGCCTACTTAATTCTGTGGAGTTACTTGTATGTTAGGTGTAACTACAGGCTGTCCTCGGCCTTATAACAGGGTTTTATTCTGATGACCCTGACATAAGTCAAAATGGTCGTAAGTCGCTCTATGAACCGTGAGGATATCTTAACAAGTCAGAAACCACTATATACTAAATGAACCGTGAGGATATCTTAACAAGTCAGAAATCACTGTATACTATGTGAACCGTAACGATATCTTCAATCAGAAATCACTATATACTATATGAACTGTAACGATATCTTGTCAAAAATCACCACATACTATATGAACCATATCTTAACAAGTTGGAAATCACTATATGAACCATGCATAGAGGCATATCTGGAGTCATCTTTAAATGACCACCAGCTATGCACAATATATGTAAGTGAACCTATGTCTATGAGGCTAATTACATCCTCAGTGACTCTTGAAATCATCCACACACTTCCAGGGATTCCCGCTGTGGAAAACTTGTTGAGAACCCAGCATTGCACACTTAGCTTGGAGAAGTCACTTGAGCCCCAGGCGTAATTCTTTGTGTTCACTGCATGCAGAAGGATCTCACTATGGACCCAGCGATAGGTAGGGGAAGCTGAGAGGTGATGTGCAGGACGTGACAATTCCTTGGGAGAGGCCAAGTACAGTATTTTAGCTCTGCATAGTTGGAGAGCCCCACTTGGATGGCGGGGAATGCACAGTATGCCACACACTTCTTACTTCTAGCTTGGGACCAGATGTGACGATCCTTTAAATGCAAGCCAAGCTTGAGAAACTGGAGCTCATGATTTCAGCTCAACACGTTTCGGAATGGCAGAAAAGCCACAGGAAAAGCCTAAATCTACAGTGTAGATAATACCAAAGAGCCTTCAACTTGGTATTGGCTGCTAAAGAGTGAGAAGCTCAGTCCTAGTTAAAGAACAACTACTATATGAACCATAAGGATATAAAAGTAACGTCATCTGAATGCCAAAATATGTTGGTATGTTCTTTATATATTTTACTAAAATAATACAATTTACAAATTGTGACAAACAATTTTTGTACTGAACTGTAATGAAACAGTACACAGTACTTCTGGAATGACCGTCATAAGTCAAGTACAGTCTGTATTTCATTGTTGGTAAGTGTTTAGGCCATGCTCTTTTCAGCTGACCAAGACAATATTTCAGTGTCCATTCATTTTTTTTTTTAATTCAAAACTTTTCAGTTTCATTGACCAATTTTATGTATGACTTCTGACTTACATATTCTAACATATTATTTCAAGTATTACTCATCAAGGCTCGCTAGGCAAGGTAGATGTTGCTTGTTGTTGCTTCACAGAATACATGTACTTCCATACATTACATTTAGATATTCCATAACAAAGTTGTACAGTTCTGTGAATTTTTTAACATCATTTTTCAGTATTCTAGACTATCCTGAAGATTTGATGTTTTTTCTGGGTTACTTAAAAATGTGTTTGTCCAATATTGGCTTCTACTGCTTTACTTTTGTAGCCTCATCCATTGCTTTCAAGAAAGATCAAGGTTTCTTAACGTATGGTTCATGGAACCCCTGAGAGTTCTAGGAGGCAGCCTAACCAATTCTTTCGTCAGCAGAAAACATGTAACATTTACGTGGCCTGCTGTCAGTGTGCATTTGCTTGAGGTTAATTTATTCAGCAAGCTCCATTTTGTTGTTTCATGACTTTTGCCATGTATATTTTTTATTGTAACTTTGCAGTCTTAAATGCTTTTGTTGATACACTAGTCCATTTCTGAAGGGTATTTTCCATTGACTTTTCAGACTCTCCTTGTATGAAATAAGAATTAGGTCTTAAGGCAGCAGTCATTGTTATGTTCTGCAATGTTGACTATAACAGCACATTCAGCGTTAACAATTAACGTTTATTTATGGCGCTACCCAACTGGCAATCCAGCATCATTGTCTCCCCTAGTATTGGTTTTTCTACTTAGTCATATCCTAAAAGCATTTTTTAAGAAGTGATGAAACAATAAGGAAAAATTGAGCTCTGAATTATTTTGAAGAAAAAAAAAGTCGTTTAACAGATTAAAACAGTAGCAATCATTTGTCTACATTTCTAGTGGCTAAATTGAATGCAACAGTTTTTGTATTGCATACTGCTAAAGTTATTTGCTAGTTCTGTATAAATTCATATGACCATTTTAAATTAACGACACTCATTCTGTAACTGTGAAAGAATTGTTTTCTGCCTAGTGCAATATTAACTCAACTTTCTACATCCTTTATGAGCATTAAGAATGATAGTCCAGTCAGCTTCATGTCATTGTGTCTATAATAATTTGAGTTGGACCAATAGCATTTATTTATGTGTGAAAATATTTGACCACAGTGATGACTAGTTTATTATAATGGTGATATCCTTAGTTATTAAACAGTAAAGGGAGCAGAGAGTGCTGTTGGGGAGTGAGACTTCACCATACTAGGTCCAGCTTTATGAGGTGGGGTGACCAGTTCCCCTCCTTGCTACCTTTGCCTTTTCTAACTCAAGAGCAAAGTCAGGTACCCATTTACAAATGGGTAGACTGGAGCGTGACGCTACCAGGTTTTGATCCCGGAATCTGGTAACTCTGCAGCGAGAGGAAAAGCACTCTAACCGTTAAGCCTGTGAGGGACACTCCCTTCATTATTAGCTCCCTATTTAGCACGAAAAATAATGAATCTAGAGGATGCTTATAACAGTGTGAATTTTGCAACATTAATAAACTGTGTAACGGCTTGCTGTGTTAACCTTTGGCTTACAAGTTGGATAGCAGCTGCCTTAACTGACAGATCAGTGGCATTTCGCTTAGGAACATGGACATCAGGCCCTATGCCCATTTGCCTGGGACTACCCCAGGGTTCTCCACTATCACTGGTACTGTTTAATATCCTATACAGCAAAAGTAGCCACCATTCAGCCAACTGGGTTGGGACGAACATGGAGTTTTGCTGATGACATACTCATTTACAGAACTGGCTCTGACCAACAGGAAATGGTTAATAGCAAGGACACTACAGGAGGTGTAAATGGTGCGAGGAAACTGGCTCTAAAGTCAATCCCAACAAGACCTGCGTGATGTGGTGCTACTTGAACAACTCCATTGTGAAAACAGACCACCTAGATATTACTCTCAATGGACAGAAAATTGAAAGGCACGAAAAGCTGAAATACCTTGGAGTTACATTTGATCGCGGGCTCTCGTATAAATACCATGTTGAACACAGAAATGCAGGAGATCTAGCAGCCCTGAAAATAATGGCCGCGGCGCGTCTGGAGCAGAGATTACGATTTCTTCTTTATCATCAGCTAGTCACATCAGTCATTGCCTATGAACTGGGAATACTCATGCTGTCAGTAACACAATGTGAACGACTAGAACGCAATCAAAATGAAGGGATGCGTATAGTCTTGGGCAATAAACGAGATACCCCATTGTGACAATGAGGTACATGCTTGGAGTGCTGTTGATTAGATCCAGATATGCGGTGGCCCAAGCAAAAGCCTATATGCGAGTAACCACAGACAAACGGCACCCCCTGCATGGAAACATAGCTGACATTAAGGGAAGAAGAATAAAGAGAGGGATGTCATGGATGGCACAGGCAGAGACAACGATCAGGCAGGTGGCCACAGTTGAAAATATATTCAAAGGGGAAGAGTGGAGTATGTCAGATGAGAACTGGATTAACTACCAGCAAGTCATCATCAGCCCTGGAAGAGAGTGTAGAACTTGGTGCAATGGAAAAGCAGAACTGATAAATGATCATGCCGGGGAAAAGGATGCCATTGTGTATACAGATGGGTCTGTGATCCGTGGTGAGAAATCAGGTTGACGCTTCTCTGCTAGGGTACAGGGCAGAATTGTCAATGAACATAGCGGGGCTTACAAGATAACAACTTCCAGCATGAGAATGGAGGTCGAGGCTGTTACTGCAGCCTTAGGTGAGTAACTGAAACTTCATTAACAAAGGCAGTCATTGTGTCAGACTCTCAGTACATGCTTTGAAAGGTTCAAAGTGGTTGGTTGTGGCATGAACGGAAAACATTCATAGAAGCTTCGAGTCTACAAGAGCTGGTGTGGATATACTGTCCTGGTCATGCAGGGGTATGTGATAATGAGCTGACAGACTAGCATCAAGAGCATCCACAATGGGGACACTGGATATGGACAAGGGAGATATAATGAGAACAATTAACGATCGCCTGTTAAAAAATTACACGGCAATAGATGATGATGATGATATAATCCCTTTAGCTGTGAGCAGGTAGCTCTTGACAGCCCATTGCCTCTCTGACAATGGTGCACGTCTTCCTCAGTTGTGATGATGTGTAGAGTGTATTGTGGATGGTTGGGTGTGATGGGAGTAGCTGGTGTAGCAGGTCAGTTAGTCTTGGGCACTGTAACAGTAGATGTTCAACTGATTCCTCATGGTGGTGGCAGTGCCTACAATTTGGTTCACGTTGT
The DNA here is from genome assembly GCA_024509875.1 of Oreohelix idahoensis. Lineage (NCBI taxonomy): Eukaryota > Metazoa > Mollusca > Gastropoda > Stylommatophora > Oreohelicidae > Oreohelix > Oreohelix idahoensis. Next base: position 83,394 of record JAMPIV010014179.1, on the reverse strand, counting down.
GGGTCTATTCTATTTAAATGTTTATTGATGGGGGCATGGCCTGTTCTCAGCTGGAAAATTAGACTCTGATCTCTTCTTTTCAGTTGTTTAACTGGATCTTGAGGGTTTGCTTTAGCTTGATGTTTGAAGAATGGACGCCCTGTCTGGGAGGTAGCCCACTGGTTTAGCAATTCTTGCCTGTAATTGTTTCTCAGGATCTGTTTGCAGTGTGGTACTTGATGGGAACTGGGGCAGTGCTGCTCCTCTTTTGGATAGTTTATCAGCTTTTTCATTTCCTGGGACTCCGACATGCCCATGTAACTTCGACGCAATAGGAAGTGAACAGTTGGTCAATTAATCTACAGATGTTATTAATATTAGGAGACATTTTGCTTTCTAGGGCTTGGAGTGCTGATTTTGAGTCTGAGAATATAACAATATCCTCAGGTGGAGTGATGCCACTTTCAAAGTCTGAGATTATCCGGCACAATGCTTTTTCTAGTGCTGTTATTTCTGCATCATAGCTGGAACAAATTTCTCCGCAAAGGCCAAAGATGCAAGGGTGGTCTTCTGGGTGCAGGTTGGGGTATTTTATCACTGCACCATATCCAGCATTGGTGGTAGCTTTAAATGCAGATCCATCTGTGTAGACATGGATGATGTCTTGTGGATATGAGTCTATAGTTTCTAAAGCGACTGTTGGAATTTGGCATCAAATGTATGGCTACCAGAGATGGATGTATGAAAGGATGCATCCATCGTGTTTACAACCAGCGAGCTACAGGAACAGTTATCATTCACACTCTTCGACATATACTGAACACCTATTGGTTTGCCTGGAGTGCAATGATGTCGATTCTGTATAACAATAACAATAGCTCCCTATTTGGCAATATCCTTAATTATTGGCTCCCTATAAGGCTATATATCTTTCATTATTAGCTCTATTTTTTTGGTCATTAACATTTATGCATTCATGAATTTTTTAAAGATGAATTAAAAAATAATTTTATTGCATGACTCATTATACTACGACCTTTTTAATACCTGTCAACAGCAGTGTTCTTATTATAATTTTGTATAAGTTAAATTTTGGTCACCATTAGATGTTCTGCTGCTGAGTAGAGTGCCTGTGGCAGCTAGCTAACCAGTACTTCTGGAAGAACTTCCAGTGAAGTTTCGGTCATGAGAAAAATATGAGGTTTTTGTTTTTGTTTTATTAAATGAAACATGACTGCTCACTGCTAATGAATGTTATGCAATGGATCATCGCCTCTGGACCTGCGGCAGGCAACCCAGGAGTTGTAGTGATCTACTTTAAAAACATTGAACTCTCTAAAGATCTACCTTCATAAAATCATGTCTGTTTTTCAGATAATATGGAACAAAGTGCAGCAGCCTGGTTGTAAATTTTCTCTGCCAGATGATCTGTTTCTTGCAATTCTATCAAAGAGCATTGGGGAAATTCAAAATAAATATTTTACCGAATGTGCGCTTCACATCAAAGAAAAGATCACGTTCTTATCTCGTGCAGTTCACAAATAAAGTGAATTTTTATAACCTAGCTCATGAGTTTTCACTGGGAATGAGGGGGGGGGGGGGGGGGGGGGGGGGGGGGGGGGAAGTACCTTTAATCCTGGGGTTATTGCACTTTTGAAATACTAGGGGTAGAACAAAGCCAGCCCAAAATATCTAGCTTTAAAATTGTCTCCTTTACCTTCTGTAACCTAGAGATCTACCAAATAATCCTCTGTGATTACCGATATTTGGAACTAATGACAAGAATTAGAGAAGTGCTCGTAAAACGAGAAATGAGAAGACGACGCTGGAGATGAAATAGGACACACATTGAGGAAACCTGTTGGTAGCATTACCAGACAATCTCTGTTCTGGAATCCACAGGGTAAAAGGGGTAGAGGTAGACCAAAGAACACGTGGAAAAGAAAACTGGAGACAGACACGAAGGAGATGAAGAAGGCATGGAACTGATGGCACAGGACAGGAAGACTTGGCATAAGTTTATTGAAGGCCTACACTCCTTTGGGAGTTGAAAGATCGACTGGTATATCTGAATCTACCTTATGGCGATAACTTTGGAAAAAAAGGTGACTATGCTGTATGAAGGTAGATGCCGCTTTTTATTTATTAATAATTTCATCTACCTAAAAGATTCTGACTGCAAATGAGTTCAGAACATTGGTAGTTCTTCCTTAGTGCAGGGTCATTTAGTTTTCTGTGTAACCTTGTCGTACCTGCTCTAATTAGTCAATGTGCATTGAATATTATTTAAAATATTAAGTGATCATCACCTTCATTGTAATAAATATTTTGGAAATAAGCTTTACATTTTGTTGTTCCGTTTATTTTGTGCTGCTGGAATATTGGTGATTGTTGATCCAGCAGATCCAGCTCCCCAAGGACCATAGGCCTTCATGCCCTATGTCAACAGCTCAAGATCTTTCCAAGTCATCTTCATCCCCTTCGTTTCTCTTCTCCATGTTTTCCTTGGCCTCCCTCTACCTCTCTTACTTTGAGAATAACAATTACTTGCATATTTTGCTAATCATTTGTTTCCTTAAAGATTGTATGTTTCATCATCACTTCCTTTTTTGCTCCCAATGGAGCAGAAGCTATCCACTTGAACTAACAGGAAGAATGCACTAAGACACTCAAGTGCTCTTCACCATAGTGGTTTCTGTTTTACATGATGAGGTGGCCAGCCTGATGCACAACATCACAGTAGTCACTTCTTGCGGCATGCCTCAGGGAGCAGGAGTACTAGTGAATTTATATTGTATAAAATAATATTGCACAAATCAGGGCTTCTTAACCAGGGGTGCATGCACCTTCTGGGGGTGCGAGACATGAGGGATATTTTAGAACCCGAATCATCATAAACAATATATAATACACAGAACTCAAATGTATTTGTACAAAATAGAACATTGACAACATGAATTAGATACCAAACCTTAGTCACATTCTGTAAATAACATTTTCTCAAAATAAACTTTTATCTCTTTTAAGCATTTTTAGCATGTTTTGGGAGCTAGAAGATAAAGGGGTGTGAGGTTTCTTAAGATGTTTTAAATGGGTACAAGGCTTCTTAAGATGCTGTAAAGGTGTGCATGACCTCTAAAAGGTTAAGAAACACTGGTATAAATGTATAAAGCTTTGCAAGTCGTAACTGAATCTTCAAAAGAAGTCTCCCGTTGGGCACGTTTTAACTCTTTAATGAGGATGGCAAAACTTGGACCATGATTCCAAGATTCATGTTCTTGGTCTGAACTTCCCTTATTACTTATCTTTCTCGCCCTACACCCATCAACAGTATCAAACCCAGGCCTGCTACAATGGTCAGCAAAACACAGAAACCTACTTTTATTTACATCAAATGTTTTTTTAATGTCTCACACATCACAACACTTCACTTATGTAAAAAAAAAAAAAAAAGCATCAACAAAATGATGCATTACTCCTTTACACACTCCAGTGCTACAGTTTTTGTAACAAACTCAAGAAGTCCAAAGTGTAATGACATTTGTTTCAATAAAGAAAGGTAACTAACAAGGCACTCTGGACAAAGAGGACACCAGACAACAGATAAGAAATATAAATGGTGCTAAAGTGGCTGTGCAACCTTTCACAGCAAGGCGATGGCGCCATTTTAAATTGTTCCTTAGTCCATTTTCTGGTAAGTCTATCACGTATTACTTTTCTAGTGTCCTTCTTTCTGTCCAAAGATTGCCTGTTAATTACCTTTATTTATTTATGACTCACAAGGCTCTGGTTTCCTTCATTATTGCTATATTTTCACAAGAAAGCCAGGACTCCATATTCAAATGTATACTGTTCAAAAAAAAGAAACGCATAGCTATCTGAGGGCGCGTTTTTATGAGTTTGTAAGTAAAATTTGGTGCTAGGGTACGGTATATAAAAACCAGCCTCAAATGTTCTTTACAGTGTCAAATGCACGTGTTGACCTGAATTGCGTTCGTTTTTGTAATTGTTACAACGCAGTGGTCAATAGTGTTTATGACGCAATTTTTGACCACAGCTCATGTTGCGCGCACGTGAAAGCAACAAAATTTGGGGTGAACACTATTCACTGACTGAAACCCTATAAAAGGATAACGCTACACAAAAAAATTCAGTTCATTTTCAAGCAGACATTTATGGCGTCTCTATTGATAAATTTAAGGAACATTGCTATTGGCTGACTGCATGCAGGTGAAAGTCAAAGTCAGGTTGCCAGGCATCTAAACGTGCATCAGAGTACCATCAGTCGACTTTGACACCGGTTCAAAGCCACTGGCTCAGTTGAAGACCTGCATCGCAGTGGACGACCCAGAGTGACAACAGCAGCGGAGGATCGCTTTATTCGGCTTCGTCACCTCAGAGACAGGTTTACAACAGCTTCCTCAACTGCCCAGTCATTGCCTGCAGGATGTCATGGTCTGATCAAACTGTCCGGAATAGACTGCATGACGCTGGACTTTGGGCACAACGACCTCACCGAGGACCTGTCCTTACGTGCCGCCATCGCCAAAATCGACTTCTTTGGGCCAACCAGCATCGTCCCTGGGCAGCTGACAATCAATGGAGACGTGTCTGGTTTAGTGACGAATCTTTCTTTTTGTTGCAGCGTCATGATAGACGGCGTAGGGTCTACCGTAGGCGAAATTAACGTTTTGCCCAAAATTACGTTGATGAAGCTCCGCCGCGTGGAGGTGCAATGGTGTGGGGAATGATCAGTTACAACGGAAGGAGTCAATTGGTGCACATTGAAGGAGTCAATTACATTCTTCGATCCCATGTCCTTCCACTTTTGGCGGCCCAAAGGTCTGTGTTTCAACAGGACAACGCCAGACCCCATTGTGCACGGTTGACCACGCAGTTCCTGACTGCCAACAACATTCTCACCCTTCCCTGGCCATCCCTGTCTCCAGACATAAGTCCGATTGAGCACCTGGGGGATGAGCTGCATAGACGTGTTTGTCGCCGAGATGTTGCTCCAGCAAATCATCGTGATCTGTTCCAGGCACTCCAGGAAGAGTGGGCAGCCATCCCACAGGCCCACATCAGACGTCTGATCGCATCCATGCCCAGGAGATGCCAGTCGCTGCAAGAGGAGGCCACACACCATACTAACGGGAAAGCCCGTACGCCAAAAAACTCTCGTGACCCAGATGCAAAACAACTGTCAATTGATTGGTTGAATCCTAAGGTATTCTTGTGTGCAATTTGAACAATTAACTCATTAAATTTAAAAAGTTATTGAATGTCAAAATTATGGCTATGTGTGTGCCTTCAGTAGCTATGCGTTTCTTTTTTTGAACAGTATATTTTCTGATAAAAAGGTAGTCCCATAGCAGATACAGCCGTGGGGGAAGAGTCATGTTAGACCCTTCACTATACAAGGCCCAGCTTTGAGAGGTGGAGTGACCTGTTCCCTTCCTCGCTGCCTTTTCTTCCCTAACACACAAGCATTCAGGCACCCATTTACAGCTGGGTTAGACGACAGCACGGTGTTTCAAAATTTGGTATGTTCGCTGTGACAGACCAGTGCTCTAACCACTGTGTCCATTAGATGCTTGCGCTATCTGATACAAATAAATAAACATCTCTAGCAGCATACACAACAGGTTCATCATTGCTGCTGCTTTCATACAAATCTATCAAGTAATATGTCATGTGTACTTCTCATTCATTCCCCACCCTTTAGCTCCCTCAGAAGTCCAGGCCTACAACCCCCCCCTCGGTGCTGTCTGCTCTAGGTCTTTCAATATTTTCTTTATCCCTTTGATTTATGTCTCCAGTTCTCTTCTCCATGTGTTATTTTGGTTTCCCTCTACCTCTCTTACCCTGTGGATTCCAGAACAAGGGCTGCCTTGTAATGCTATCCACAGCACAAGGTTTCCTCAATGTGTCATAGCCATCTCGAGCATCTGCTTCACATCTTTTGATCCACTGGCACTTGTCAGTGATTTTGCCATACCATTTTAGTCCTTTTATTCTACACAAACACCCATGTATGAGAGTATGTAGCTTCTTGGTTGTTCTCCATGTTTCACAGCCATACAATAGGACTGACTTGTTTTATTTAATTGGACTTGGGTTTCTTTGATTTCAATGTTATTTCCCAATACAAATGAAATCTACACTTGCTTTTTGTATTCTTATTTTGATATCATTGTCTGTCTGTCTGTCTGTCTATACTGCTGCTGAGATATATGTATGATTTTATGCTTCATAGGGATGTTTATGCAATTGCGATACCATATGCTGCATTTAGTCTCATAATTCCAGCTTTTTCTTCAAGTGCCATGCCTAGTGGGAGCCGCGGTAGCATAGTGGTTAGTGCACTGGCCTCCTAGCTCAGGGGTCTATGGTTCGATCCCCAGATGAGGTGGGATTTTTTTAGGCCGCAAACGGATCCTGGGTCAACCCAGCCCCAATTGGGTACCAGAGCAACTCTGGGAAGGTTAAGGCGGCCGGCGAGATGCTGACCACACCACCCCTAGTGTGCCGATGGTCAAGAAAATATGGGCCTAACACCATATTCCCAATATGCCTCAATGGGCGTGTAACGGGATCCTTTACCTTTTTTTTTTTTTACCATGCCTAGCGGCGTAGGAAATCATGTCTCTCCACAACTTCCTGTCTCCAGTACAATTTATCAATTATATTGTTGACCTCCTTCTATGCCACGACATGAAACACTGTCCAGTATTTTCTCTCTTTGCCTTCTCAATCTTACTTGTTGTTACAATATATTTCAACTTTCCTCTTCTTAAAACATGCACAAAAGAGTGGATTGCTTCTTTCTAACTTGTGAAATGTTTCCTTTGCACATTGGCCTCTTTCAGGACATCCTCATTACTCTTTCTGGCTGACCATGGTATTTTTAACATTCTTCTGTAAAACATCTCTGTGGCCTCTAGTGCTTTCCCTACTTGTTTACTAACTGCTCATGACTCACTTCCATATGTCAGGATTGGCTCTATATAACACTAAAGAACTCTCTTTCTTTCTTCCACCGACAAAGAACCGTTGTATAAAATACTTTTCATTTCATAGGATGCTGTTTTTGCCCGAGCTATTCTGCTCTTCACTTCTGAGATGGAATTTCCATCTGTTGTTACTATTGCACCCAGGTAATTGAATCTATTGATCTGTTTTAAAACTGTTACATTTACTTTGATATCAACCTTCAACTTTTGCCCTGGCCATTTTGTCAACTAAACCTCTACAAAGCTAATATCCACTTAGGTCTTAAAAAAAAATACAAGTTATGGATTTCTTGGCATAATCCAATTAGTTTGCATTGCTTTCTGGATGGTTCTGGCCGCTTATGTGAAACTCAAACCTCACAGATATGAAACTTGTGAAACACAGATATGAAACTTCACAGATATGAAACTTGACAAATACTATACAGTAAGTGGACAAGTAATGGGGATTACTAAATACAAAAATGTCTAAACTATCCTCATTCCACACAACCTGCCTAAGGAAAATTCTTTGAATTGTTTGCCGAATACCATCTCCAACCAGGAACTGCTTACGTGGTGCAGTTGGCCATGTCCTCAGAAGGGACCCTGACACCATCACCAGAACTGCTATGCTATGGACCTCAGAAGGACGGCGAAAGAGAGGCAGACCAAAGACAACCTGGCGGAGAACAGTGGAGGCTGAGATGCAAAGCATGAACCAGAGTTGGGGCACAGCACAAAGGATGGCCACTGACCAAGCAAAATGGGGACAGTTTGTAGCTGCCCTACAAGATGCCACTAGGCGTGATGGCCACTGACTGCTTTGTTAGTCAGGGGCTAAGGATCCAAGAAAAAGAAGAAATACACATGAGCTGTCTGTCATTGCCAGAATATGGTCAGATTAAGACCTACTTTACAAATCCAACCAAATGACTAAATTTGGACAATGCATTCTGCATTCTCCACAGGGGCCTAGTCTAATTCACTACTGAGTTGCAGCACAATGTTTTTGATGTTGCTGCAGCAACAAGACACCAGCAAATGTATATGATATCCATGGATGTCATGCCTCAGTAGTTAAATTAATGCCAAACTCATGGCTGCGGACACCATAATAGGAAAAATAGTAGACAAGGAGTTAAATGGACAAGACATGAAGCTAGAAACTGTTTCACAGAGGGAACTATACGCTGCCCTCATGTATAGAGCTGTCTTCAATTCATTAGTCTGCCTATGCTTCAAAGAAATGACAAGTGGGCTGAAGAAGAATAAAAAATATGTTTAATATCATTAAACCTTTAGATAAACCCACATGAGGTTTTTCAGATTGACAAAAAAAATAAACACCGGAAAGTTCATCAAAACATAACTGCTCTGTAAAGTGAGAGAACCATTTACATACATGTCAAAAAAAAAAAAAAGAACATAAAATTGGTTCCACTAATGAGAAAGCTCAGTCTTGGTGTCTGTTTTTTTTTAAATCTACAACATTACAGAGAACAGATTAAGTTCTGTCTGGTGACTCTGCTTAATCATAGCATTTCTTTAGGCATATGTGGTGCCAAATTCTTTACATCAGCTTGAAAGAACTCTGATGACTGGCCAATTACTGTCGGTTGTCTTGTCTTGTCTTTGATCCCCTATCACTGAGCGTGTCTTGTCTTGGATCCCCTATCACAGCGCGTTACGCACTCTTGATGATTTTGATGCCAGAATGTGAAACTGTACTGCTCTGATTAGTTGTTCAGGTCTGCTATATAGTGTATTTTCAATGGTTGGGTTCTTTGGTAAGAGTTATCTCATCTCTTGCAGTGCTGGGAAACGCAACAGGTGATGTTCTGCTGTTTCATATGAGAGTTGGCAGTGTCTACAGTTTGGACTGTCTTTTTTTTTTTTGTCAATTCTATTTCTAAGAGAGTTAAGTAAGCAGTGCCCCATTTCCAATCTGAACATGTTTGTTTTAGGCTTATGTCCAAGATGATTGACAACATCTTTCTTAGATGGCGCTGGTATATGCTTGCAGAGCCGTCTTCCTGTTAACTGTCGGTTATAATCTTCAAACGTGCTCATGCTTTGGTGGTTTCTGTAGCAATCTGCTTTACACGATGAGGTTGCCAGCCCCATGGGCAACCTCATTTTAGTCACCTTGACTAGTCCTGTTCTTTCTTTGTCTCTGCCTAACATCCCCCCCCCCCCTCCCCACAGAAAGTACTAGTACAATATTAATGAAAATCAAATGAAGAAATCCATATCAGTGACAGCAGAAGGAACTAGTAACATGAACTGAACACATCATATTGTCAAGTATTAGATAATTTTGTACTACAGATGTGAAGCAATACAGCATTCAGCCAAGACCAAATACTTCAGATACTTTCAAAGCTATTCTAGATCAGCACAAAATGCCTTGTCATCCTGTCCAATAAAGCATAAAAAAGAAGACCACATCTCAGAAACATGCAAGAGATGGGACCATGGCAAAGATAAAGTTGCACGCTGGCAATACAAAACAACTAGGGCATTTAAAAAAAGCTGGACCAAACCAAATAGCCTAAGCAATTGAATTGCTAAAATAAAAAAATATATAAGACGTAAATGGCTTGCATACTTAGTAAGAATAAATAAAAAATATGCTCCGACATGCCTAAAAGATATTTATAAAACACATCAACAGAAATAGACTCTAGTCCTTCATCTATTTCTTCTTGCACTCTCAATAGTAAAGCTGTTCCTAGCACTGCTGGTAACTGTTGTCAAGTGTTTGGGCAGTGGGAACTTGACCAGACCTTTTGCTGCCAGTTGGCACAGCCCATCTAGCACAGATGCCCCTTTTATTTCTACTGACGACTTGCATTCATCATCACTTACTGGTTGTCCATGAAACGTTAAGGAGAACTGTGATGTGAAGTTGGAAGGAATTATGTAAAACATGGAGGAAAGTAATTCTCTTCTTTATAAAAAAAAAGCTTTTTAACCTTCTGTATTGTCAGCTTCAGAATATAAAAATGTTCACAAATTAGAAATTTAAAATAAACCAGCACAATTTTCACCCTCTGATGTATTTCTGGTACCTAACAAATATCCCAGTTTAGTAAGAGAAGCTCAGTGAATGAAAGTTTCGTTTTTATAATCATATGTTTGAGAGTCAACATTTTCAAATATGAACTTTATCAAAAGCAAGTACAAGACTCTTATTAAGAGTAGACCCACATGACAAAACGCTGCATAAGACTTGATGATACAGAGGTCTGGCTGAGCCACAAATGGATGAGGCCTAGTGTGGTTTCCGAGCAAACTGAAGTACTTAAGACCTAATCTTCACACTAAGGGAGCTAAGTGAAAAGGCCCTTGAGTATAAAGGTGAGATGCATCTGTGTTTCTTGGTTCTGCAGATGTCATTTGACAAGGTTCCTTGAAGCAAACTTTGGGACTGCTAGGCAAGAAAGAACATTCAAGCACCTCTGATCCATGCTATACAGAGCTCCTACAAGTCTTTCATAAATTATGTAAGGATGGCAAACCATAAGTCAGAAGAGTTTAGGACCACCACACGTGTAAGACAGGTGATATTCTGTCACTTTATCTTTTCAAACTTCTCTTTGATGATATCATCAAAGCATGTAAGGAGAGGACAAGAAAGTATTCAGTGGGGTATGGGGAGATGAGACAGATCTGTATCTCAGAGCTGGCGTTTGCCAACGATGTTGCCCTGATTGCTAAATCAAAGGCACATCTTCAATCCAACCTGCAAGTCTGGAAGGAAGAGCTGGAGAAGAGAAGAATGGTCAACAGCAGCTCCAAAAACAAAAGCCATGGTGATACCAGGAGAGGAAAAACTACCTCAGATTATGCCAGGAGACCGGTCGACCATTTTAAATAGGAAGGAAGGCATCAAAGAAGAGTTGGCTATCCGAAGAGCAACAGCTGGGAGACTTTTTCAGGCCATAAACAGAGGATTCAATCAGTAAAGGAGAAATTGGCAAGAAGACCAAAGCTGGCTGTAAACCGCTCCACCTATGTTCCAGTCTCGACATCCATCTTAAAATTAAGATTTTCAAACTGGACTCGATTTCTTGACATATCCACACATTTCTAAATGCAATGAAAGGTTATCTTGCCTTTTGTTCTTATTTTGATATTAATGTCTATTCCTTCAACTTTACCTGTTACCTTTGATCTGTTTATTAAAACCTGAAATGGCAGGTGATGTACCATTTCCTGCAGAGCTCAAAAACTGAAGTGCTGGATCCAGCAATTATAAGCAACTGTGAAATGGTTCAAACTGATGCTGTAATAACTACATACAAACAAACAAACAGGAAGACTACAATATTAATTTTCTTTTTCTTCTTCATCGTTTGCTCTCAAATAACCACATCTATCTCTCTTATAAAGCTGGTAGTCCGTCTCAGGCTTCTCTCGTCACCATACAGTTTCTCCCTTAACTGGGTTGGAGGCCATGCTGCCACCCTGCTCCTCTCATGGAGTATGTGTTCTACTGTTTGTTTGTTTGGGCACATGTCTGTCCGTCCGATTTTCAGTTTGTTGTACAGATGGCGTTTGAGTCTGCAATGGCCGGTTCTTAGTCTGAAAATATATCACTTGGTAATGCAGTATCGGAGTCTGGGTGTTCCTTATGCCATCTTTCTATATAATTATTCAGTATTAATCAATAAGGCAACAATGCGTCAAATGCGCCCCACTCACAACAGCAAGCAGTCTGCATCCACTGTCTTCTTCAAGAAACGCAGCAACAGAGCACTTGTAAAAGTATCAGAAGCAACTCCCACTTCTAGCTGGCATTAAGTCTTAGAAATAACTATAAAAATCAGAAATGCACAACACCATACCTTGTACTCCAATTTTTCCAGTACAGGCTGAGGTTCGCTACCAAATTTAGTCTCCAGGGTGGCTCTCCGCATTTGTTTTTCCTTTCTATTCTCATCAACAATGTCCTCAGTGTCCAAGAAACATTCTTCCAATGCTGAATGCAAGAAAGAAATCATGTCTCACTTAACCAAACTGAAAAGAGTCTCCTAATCTATCAAAATAAAAATGAATATTCTAACGCCTGTAATGAACAAACAAAAATTAGTTTATTAAAAATATACAATATATTTGTCTGTATGTATGTATGTATGTACGTATGTACGTACGTACGTATGTACGTACGTACGTACGTACCTACCTACACACACACACACACACACATACATACATACATACATACATACATACATACATACATACATACATACATACATATCAGAATCTTTATTCTCCATAAAATACATTAATATGTACAGACATGATATAATAGATACAACATGGCATATAGGAGAATCATTAGAATTTACATAAAGTGTTGAAGACGTCTCAAGTAGTTATATGAGGGTGTTTTTACATCGAACCTTTGTGTTACACATACATAAAATTTTTTAAGCTTTCTAAAAGACATTGGCATATAATGATATGATATAACCTGCTAAAAAATGAGAATTATTGAAATTTACAAAATGTGTGTGGAATACCATTCAAGTAGAGCAATATGGTTGTTTTTACATGGGGGTTTTATCAGAATTTCTGTTTGCCATAAAAAACTTTGACAGCTAGTAGAGTGAGATATTAAATATAGCATCAAATACAATAGTCGTTTGGTATAGTAGACAGAGCACAATTGAGATTAGACAGTGGGGAAAACATTTCAGCAATTTAACATGGGTGTTTTTTTACATGCGTACGATAGCCTAGTTCGTTAATTTCTGCAGTCAATGGATAGTACTTATCAAATTTATGTTGGTAACATTTATCTAAATGGGCGTCATATGGTATTGCTGCCTCTACTATAAAAGCTGTTTTGTTCTGTCGATTGATTATCGTTAAATCAGGTTTTACGGCATGTGTCTTAAATGAGGTGTTACTGCTGCCGAAAAGTGATGGTTTAACTATTATCTCTTTATTTATTGTTATGTCACTCTTATTATTGTATGAGGATTTCAGTTTCTCATAAATAATGTCTACAGCTCTATTGTGCCTTTGTTGGTATAATGTTTGAAATTTGGTACATCCATTCAATAAATGTGACACTGTTTCGTATGGGTGGTTACATATTTTGCACATTTTCGTGTATGTCTGTGGGTAGTATAGATGTAAAAGACTTTCGCATTCCAGCAACTGTAACCTCGATCTCACAGCAAATGAAAGTATTTTATCACTTAATTTAACATTAGATAGAAAGCTAGATGACAATGAATGGTTTACACATTTCATTTCGCACACTATTCTCCCTTGTGATGATTTACTTTTTAGTTCACTTAGAATTTGGTTAAGTTTATGTGATTTAAATCCAGAATAAAATGCATTTGCTGACTTGTATGTTAGACTCACATCTTCATCTACATCTAAATGTACAGTGTAATGGCCACTGTCATCCACTTTCACACTCACTCCTTCATGCGCGCATTCTTCATTCAGTTCTACCCAAAATGATTTTGGCCAATTCACCTTCGATCTTTTAGCTAGATGGTTTGTTTCATTTAACTCGTAACTTGCAAAGTTATTTCTATCATCATCTACTTGGTCTATTTTACATTTTTTCATATGTCTATCTAACGAGTTTATCGCTGCAGTTTTTACAAGACTATCATCACAATTGAGCATACTGACAAGGAATGAAATATGTCGAGAGTGGTATAATATGAATGGGTTTGGTATGCCAAGGCCACCCTTCGACCTGGGACAAAAGAAATAGCTCCTTGTGGATGATTCATTTAGCGCTAGCCATGTTCTAACGTGGTGTACAATTTCATCTTCAATTTCTTTAAGTTGTTTTTCTGTGAAGTGTATGTTAGAAAAATAAAACATGAGAGGACCGAAACACATCGGGTTAATTAATGAGATCTTTGCTGATGTTGGTAGTGGGGCACAGCTTAATTTGGTTAAATTTGATCTAAATTCTAATATAAGGCTGCTTGCTTGAAACTGGTCCGATGTATTATCAATTGTAATGTCATGTCCTAGGTATCTGTAGGAACGCCCTCGATCAGAAGAGGGGATTTCATGACCTTGGATATTAATGTCCACATTACGAGTGTTGACCCAATTGTTTCCGCTTCGCTGACCGCTGAACACATACACACATACATATATATATATATATATATATACATACACATACATAATAAGATTAATGATTTATGTTAAACAGGATTTAGGACAGGGGTTCTAAACCTTTCTTGTGCTACAGACCCCTTTGATTATCTGGGGAAGGCTACAGACACCCTTGATTGTCCTGTGAAGACTACCGACCCCTTCTTTTAAAAAATTTACATAGACGCATTATTTAAATACAATACAAATAATCGCATACAAATAATACATTTTATTATAAATACACATTGTTAAAGCAAAATTATGACAGGCCTAAATATGAACAAAGAGACAGAAACCCTCAGATACAAGAAAAGAAACCCTACAGACCAGAGAAGGAATGGTGTAAAATTTGTAAGATGAATAATCATCACACTAAAGACTAGGAAAAAGAACCCTCCATATTTCGCTGCATGCCTTAAAACAGGAAACAAGGGAAAGAAGGAACTGTCTACCAGGCAGCAAGAACCTCATCATCCCCCTGTATGTGAAGAAGTAGTATGTAATGGGGCCTCTATTAAGTGCCTTTATGATACTGGATTGGATTTTGACTCAGTTGTGTGTTCTAACCTGGTGCACCCAGATCAATATACCACAGAAACAGTGGAAATACAAGGGGCAACCAAGGATGTAGCAACCATGACACTTCCCATTGCAAGAATAAATGTTAAAACTCGCTATGTGGAAGGAGTGATTAGAGCAGCAGTGATAAATGAACCAATCTACCCTCTGATATTGGGGTGTAGATATGTGTTTTTGGGAAGTCCCAAAAGACCAGTGATTATGGCAGCAGTACAGACCAGGTCACAGTCAAGGAAGGAGGAAGATAACCTAATAAATACCCATCCAGAGGAGATGAGGAAGGCACAGGCTGAAGATAATTCATTAAAGCCGTGTTTTAGAAAACTACCAAAAAGCCATACCCCTCCTAATAAAGGAGAATTTTATATGAAGAATAAGTTGCTTTATAGGAAGGCTGGAATAGGATCCAATGGTCATGGACAACTAGTTCTTCCCTCTTCATATAGGGAAAAGGTGTTGGAGTTAGGACATGCTATCCCCTTTAGTGGTCATATGGGGATTAGCGCCACAGGACAACGTATAGCTTGTCACTACTTCTGGCCAGGAATAACTGAAGATATAAAAAGATATGTCAAATCCTGCCCAGAATGTCAAAGGGTAGCTCCAAAACATTGGACTGCACCTCCAACTCTTTGTGAAATGCCAATCATGGGAACCCCATTTGAGAGAGTTGCAGTGGATATTGTTGGACCTCTCACACGAACCAAGAGGAGAAACAGTTACATTCTTACTCTGGTGGACACTTGCTCTATGTGGGGAGAGGCAGTAGCCATGTCATCAATCGACTCAAAACATGTGGCAGAGGCATTACTCACAAGGTTAGGCTTTCCCCACCAAATCTTGACTGACAATGGATCTCAGTTCAAGGGGAAACTAGCTGAGGAAGTTTTCAAGATCTTCCAAGCCAGGCACTTTCACTGTAGTCCGTATCCCGCCCAAGGGAACGGGCAGGTGGAAAGGTTCAATGGGACCCTTATTTCTATCCTGCGAAAGATGGCACATGAGAAACCTGACACATGGGATCAATACTTACCCGCGGCCTTATTTGCTTATCGGGAAGTCCCCCATAATTCAACAGGGATGGCACCAGCAACATTGTTATTTGGTCGGCCCATCAAAGGTCCATTAGAAGCCCTGCTGAGGACATGGACAGATGAGAAGGCAGAAGAAACTGTAACCTCATCATACCAGTACGTGAACGATTTGACCTCTCGGTTAAAAACTGGCTGGAAACTAGCAAATGATAAGGAAAGCCAGAAAGAAACATGCTGAGTACTATAACAGGAAGGCAAAGGATAGAGAGCTAGCTGTGGGGGAGAAGGTGCTTCTTCTATTACCCGGCAGCAGCAATAAACTTCAGATAGGCTGGCAGGGCCCATACACGGTTCTAGAAAAGGTATCTAGAACTAATTATAAGATAGACAAAAAGGGAAAGGAAAAAGTTTATCATGTGAACCTCCTCAAGAAATATTATGACAGGAAGGTGTTGGAAGGTGCACATTTAATGACCCTAGCCATCGCCACTGAAATGAAAAATGAACCTCTTATGAATACCCCTTGAAACCATGCGAAACTCCTGCACAGGTAAAAGTCAGTAATCACTTGACAAAAGGGCAGAGGGAGAAGATTCGAAATGTTCTGGAGAATCATACAGACGTGTTAACGGACAAACCGGGGCACACCAACTTGTTGGAGTATGATATGAAATTTCTAGATCCCACACCCATCTGTATGAGAGCCTATTCTATCCCATTCGCTAAGGAACAAGTGTTAAAAGGAGAGATAGAATATTTATTGCAAGAAGGAATTATTTCTCACAGTGAATCTCCTTACAGCTCAAGTGTGGTATTGTTGAGGAAACCCTCTGGGGAACATAGACTGTGTATAGATTACAGGAAACTGAATGCTGTCACAGAGAGTCAGGTGGATCCATTACCTGATACCAATCAACTGTTTGCCAGGTTGAATAAGGCAAAATATTTTTCAAAGGTAGATCTCAGTAAGGGATATTATCAGATTCCAGTGAAGCCTGAGATCAGACCTTATCTGGCCTTTAGCACCTCGGAAGGGCACTATGAGTTTAACATGTTGCCTTTTGGATTGAAGAATGCTCCGAGTGTGTTTTCCAGAATGATGAGAAAATTATTGGATCCCCTGAAAAATCCATGCATTACCAATTTCATGGATGACATCCTCATCGCCACTGAAACCTTTGAGGAATATTTAGCTTCTCTAACTATGTTATTTGACAGACTCAGAGAGGCAAATTTAACTGCTAGACCCACTAAATGTTGTATTGGCTGCAAGGAATTGGAGTTCTTGGGACACACTGCATATCAGGGTAGTATGACCCCTGATCCTAAGAACTTGGAAAAATTACAGAGAGCACCCAGACCACAGACTAAGAAAGATGTGAGATCCTTTGTCTCACTATGTGGATTCTATCAAAAATATATCAAGAATTTTAACTCTGTGTGTGCTACACTAATGGATTTAACTAAGAAAGGGAAGCCAGACAAAATAGAGTGGTCAGCAGAATGTGAGCTGGCATATACTGAGCTAAAGCACAAACTCACCAGTAAGCCCATATTGAAACTACCAGATTTAAGTCAGGAATTCGTGGTGAGAACGGACGCAAGTAATGTGGGTTTGGGGGCAACATTGTTACAAAGATCTCCATTACCAGCTGGAGAATTGAACCCCGTTGCGTATGCCAGCTGCTAATTGAACAAAGCGGAGAAAAATTACTCCACTGTAGAAAAAGAATGTTTAGCCTTAGTTTGGGCAATCAAGAAATTCCAGATATATCTGTATGGTAGGCATTTCGTGGTCCAAAGCGATCATCAGCCCCTGGTTTTTCTTGCTCAAGCAAAACATGGTAATGCACGATTGCTAAGGTGGTCTCTTCTCATACAACCTTACTCGTTACCACTGAATACATTCCTGGATCGCAGAATGTTGGGGCAGATTTCTTAAGTAGGCACCCACCTGCAGGAAACCAGGATATCACTAAGGCAGAGGGAAATTCAATTTAGGGTAATATGACGTGATTGTAATACAGACATGAAAGCTACACTAGTGGTTCACGCTTTTTTAACGGGGGAGAGATGTCGTAATTTGAATCTGTATAAACAACACGGTCATATTTTCTGCGCTCAATCTAGGATAAAAGGTCCAAATATAATGGCCAATCAGAACGCTCCTTTTCTAGTGTCTATAAAGATACCTTTTATATTAAGCAGAAAGGGCCTATTCTGTGTTTTTGGAGGGAAGGAGTTATTTTATTTCTTAAAGAATAGCATTAAATAAAAATAAATACATAGCTATTATAAGACCTGATATACCACTTAATAAATAGGTACCAAGCCGGCCTCATAAAAGTAAGTTAATTAAAGAGAAAAATTGGTTTTAGGGATATTTTCACATCAGTGTGGTACCCGATTAAATAAAATAAAAATTACCTAAATTGAAATGCAAGGAAATAGCTAACGATTATACATACATAACTATAGAGATAAATTGGCCATTTAATTATCACTTTATATAATAATTAAAATCGGTCCAATAATAACTGTAATATGAAATATTTAAACTTAATCACGTTATACAAGCAGGCTGAAATACGCCTAAGTTTTAACTCTTAAAGATACTTTTGGACTGTGTTCCGATTGGACGGACACAGCGCTATATATAGAACAGGGACATCGAGGAAGTCCGCCACTATTATTTGAAAAAAATACCGAGCTGAAAGAAGCTAGCACACTGTAATTGCACAGTCTTTTGCCGTTCTGACCTGTTAGCAGAACTAGATTCCCATTGAGGCCTGTTCAGCTTGTGTGTATTATTGCCTGAGGGTAAGAAAGATATATATATATATATATATATATATATATATATATATATATCTTTATATATATATATATATATATATATATATATATATATATATTTGTATATTTTGTTAATTATTTGCCTGTATATACCCGCCTATATGTTCGATGCTGTGTAGAAAGTGAAACTACAGGACTAATGTGTTGTGCCATGATCGGCTTACTTGTAAACGTGTGTGATTTTGAGACGACGGGCCAGAAATGAAAAGTGTGTATAATATTTGTAAGTAGGGCAGAAATTATGACTGTAAGTTTGAAATGGGTATTTGAATGAGTATTTCAGTCTGGACTTACACCTTGTTCACGAACATAGGATAGGAGTACAAGAATTGTTAACAAGAAGTAATCAAGTTGTCATTTACTATTGTGTACTTAACCAAATCATTGTATGGAAGCCAATCATGGGCAAAGGACTCTATCATAGAATAAGTACAGAAAAAGAATAATTACATGGAACTGGCTGTAGGAAAAGAACTTATATGTCCTGTGCAACCTGTTAGCACAAATAACTGAAAATGGGTAAGATGTGGTGTTGTTAGTGTGTGAGTGGACTGATGCAGAAACCTACATGGAATGTGGTTATCCTTTAATTCCAGGTTCTGTCTCAGTATCATGAAGTAATCACCAGCCATTGTTGAGGAAGTCTGTTGGTGACAAAAGCTCTACATATATTAAGAACTAGACCCAGCATTTCTCATCCAGGAACTGCCAGTCGTGTGGTCCTGACTTGTTAAGTGAAGATCAGCAGCATATACAAAGATAAGTGAACCATACGGTTCACTGAACAGCTAATCCAGATAATCACCAAAGTTAAAAACGTATAGAAACCACAACAACTAATTACCCTTCTGTGATGATATCTAAAGGACAGTGGTTAGAACAAGTAAAATCTATAGTCCAGGGACAGTGCATATAACATCAAGATAAACAGAAAGTGAAATTAGTTTAATCCTTTGAACAATATTCATTATGGAAGAGATTTTCCAGTTTATTTATTTTGAGCTGTAAATATCATTTCATTTCTTTTGAGTATTCCTGCCCTGAAAAAATGTTATGGTGCAGGACAAATAAATTGTACATAATTTCTTACAGTCTTGCTTGATAATTTTATTAAAGTTTAAGTTCTGTATTGGAATTTACTACCTATTATAATTTAAATTACCCCTAGATAATTAGCTAAATAAAACAAAACAGTTAATCATTAATCTTTGTGGGACCATGAGAGGTAGCAGTTAGGGACTCAGAGTACTACATCATCATCTTCTCTGGGAACTTACATAGCTTGACCCCACTGTGATGTCTATACACCCTTGCTCTTTTCAGAGAAGGGGGTATTGCTTATAAGACCAGTCTCTTATCTGGCACTATCCTGGTATCATCTGATACATCTATTTGTCCAGGATACCTTTAATTCATAACATCCAAACCTCTCGCTACACGTCACTTTTTTCATACAATCAGCAAGTCTATTTACATCTAAATAACGGCCACCAGCGCTCATGTAAAGTTAAACTGCATAAACATCCTCGTCATGACTTACTTCTTGCCATTACTGATATGCATCATCATCATACTTTGAATACAATAATAATGGCCCTTTCAGTCATAACTGATTACGGGAATGCGCCCCTGAGGTTACAGCCTTCAGCGGCTTATTTTCCTTGAGTTCCTTTCGATGTTTTCTCCTCTCTTCTGCTTGCCATGAGAGCTTCTTTTCGCCCAATCTGAGGTGGCACCATAGAGAGCGCCACCACTTGGCACAATCGGCAGCTTCATCCTCCCAGGTTGCTGGATTTATGTCCAGTGCCCTCATATCTCTCTTGCACACATCTTTGAACCTCAGCTGTGGTCGCCCAACTGTTCTTTTGCCATCTGCAAATTGTCCGTAGAAGATATATTTCGGTATGCGACTATCTTCCATGCGGCGGACATGGCCAAGCCAGCATAGTCTGCACTGTCTAAGCAGTGTATACATGCTTTGAAAGCCAGCACGTGACAACACCTCGACATTTGTCACTTTGTCTTTCCGTGAAATACTGAGGATGTGGCCAGGATTCACTTCTGTATGAGAGGATTGGTTCTATATAACACTCAAGAACTGATGTCCTAACTTCCATTGACAAAGAACCATTGCATAAAATACTCTTCATTTTATTGAATGCTGTTTTTGCCTCAGCTATTCTGCGATTCACTTCTGAGGTGCATCTTCCATCCATTGTTATTAATGTGCCCAAGTATTTGTTACTTTACTTCAGTCAAATAGGAAGAGGTCAACCAAAGAGGAATAAGTATTAACAGCATGAAACATAAATTGCACACAGACGCAAATACAAAATTAATATGTAATCTACATCTGAATAGTCTCATTATTCATAACTTAGAAACATCCTTCTCTTGAAAATGTAATAACTATCAGTTCTCTGTTTCTGTATAATGGCACAGCACCCAGTGAATGTGTCCTATACCCAGGGTTGCCTGTGGTGTGGCTCTCATTATGTACCAGAAGTTAAACTTTAGTTGAATAACACTGAATAATGTTCAAAAAAGATTATTTTATATTTTTACCATAGAGATGCTACACAAAAAAGATTATTGTATATTTTTACCATAGAGGTGCTACACAAAAAAGATTATTGTATATTTTTACCATAGAGGTGCTACACAAAAAAGATTATTGTATATTTTTACCATAGAGGTGCTACACAAGAGATTATTGTATATTTTTACCATAGAGATGCTACATAAAAATTACTAGGTAGGTCAGGTACCAGTGACATTCATTTTTAACAAAATTATTTTTTCATTTTGATATATAATAATTATATTTAAACATGTCAGAATGTACCTATCGCACACATTTGTCATTTGCAAAAATATATGGATGGCTCTTTCCAAAATGTTCTCATTTTGCAATGCCCAAGGTTGCCTAACTGGCCAGTACAACACTAACAGTACCTCAATGTTAAACTGCCATATGTATTCTGCAAAAGGTCCCTCAATCCTCCACCACCAAAATGCTGGCTAGCTTGCATACCTTATAGATCTCAACAGCTATGTCAGTTTGAGCATGGTGCTAATGGCAGGTTGTACCAAGCCAGAAACGTCAAAGGACAGAAGCAAAGCAAAGATAGCACAGCCAGCCCTCCACAAGTTAGAAGACAGGTTAAGGTTGGTAATGCTAGCCTATGAAATGAATTTTCATACAGACATTGCAACCACAGAACAAAGAACCCCTTGCCAAAGTTTGGAAGAATTCTTCGAGAGGTTTGTGACATGTGACATTTTCTGTTGAAACCCATGTACTGGAAGTGTGGCAGCTGACCAATCGTGTAACGCTGAAGGCAAAATCCAAGACAGGAAAATGAAATGCAAGTTTCTATTTAAAACTCAAACAACAGCACAAGTGGTCAAGAAAATGAAATGCTATAATATAAGTCTCCTGAGACTACCAGAGACGAGGCGGAATACACTAAACTGAACACTGGAGAAAATGCTCTTCAGGACAAAGAGGACAATACATAGCTAAGTGTTCCTAATTTCACTAATGACCTTCCTCGTGATCAAGGACTGGCCTTTTGCATCAAACAACAGATGACAGGAATACAAAAGAAAGCAGGCAGGTGTACATCCATATCTGTGCAAATAATGTGATATTTTCATTATTTGCTTTCTTTTAAAAAAATCTGGCATGTAAAACTCCTCAAGAAAGAGCAGTTTTCATGCCCTGAGGGTGTATATATATTCCCCTCTGTTAAGAACACCTGCACTAATAATAATATGTCTTCATGCCTGTCCTAACGAGCCTCAGGTCTGTCTTAACGAGTCTCAAGTCTCTTAGTACAAGTCATATGTTGAGTCCTTACAGTAGCTTTGAAGTCGAGTCCCAAGTCGAGCCTCATTTTTAAAAATCTAAAACTGTTTATAGCTACAATCGCACTTTATCGAACAATCATACTGTACATTATAAATAATCATGAAAAATAATATCTAGTTTCAGTATTTTTACCATCTTATTTACTGACTTATTTATTCGATGAAAGTTATTTTCCAGTATTAGAGTCGAGAAATAGTATCTTCTCAACCGTACTGCCCCCCTAACAACAGAATGGATGGAATAATACACTTGATCAGCATTAAATCTCATGTGTAAGTGAATTTACAGCATTAGTTATTTTAAAAACCTATGCTCCAGCCTTTGTCCGTCAATATTATTTGTCTGACGAAGGAATATTTTCCCCCGCAGTCTAGATTGTGCAACATTAGACAACCTCTAAAGGACTGAGGACTAGATTGGAACCAGGCTAGGAGGAAGACAGTCAATAGGATAGTACCGCGCTCTCTCTGGCAAACCTTTCCACCACAGGGTAGTAGAGGAACGACGAAGTAAGTAAGGATTGTTATATTTCCACAGTCGAGGAATTTAATGTTCAGACGGTCGCTCTGTCTTCCAGAGACTTGTCCAACAACAGTGTCCAATTATGTCTGAAGGAAATGTTGTGTTTGCACAAAGGAATTCTTGTACGCGCTGTACATCTGAGAGATATCGCTTTAAACAAGACCATGTTCGGTTTCTCCTTAATTAGGAGTGAATGAAGGCAGCAAGTTGGTTCACTAAAACTGGCAAGCCTCGAGTCGAGCCACTAATACCTATATCACAGGTATAGTCTCGAGTCACTGTGGTGAACAAAGTCTGACTCGACTGACTCGAGTCTGCAACACTGCTAATCATACAGTTGCACACACACAAACTGAATACTACCATAAAGAGGAATAATGTTACTATCACTGCCAGGAAAAGTATTAAACAGGAAACTGAATACTACCATAAAGAAATTTTTTCTGACCTTTCCGTTTTCTCTCTTGCCTAACTAGCAATGGGTTCTCCTTTTCCTCTAGGTCTTGATACTTGCTTAACAAAGCCTGAAACCAAATAGAAAGCTGATAATCAACATGAAACGGATTTGACTGCAAGAACAAAATTAAAACTGATGACTTTCCAAATCTGGTCCTCATTATTCTGGTCCAATGTTATCTCAATTCATTCAGTTCCACAAGTTCTCCTGTCCTGTGCCATCAGCTCAAGGTTGTTTCATATCTTGTTTTAGTATGACTTTCAGTTCTCTTCTCCATGCATTTTTTAACCTCTCTCACCCTAGAGATTTCAGAATAAGGACACTTTGTTTTTACCTGTCCCATACACAACCTCACAATAGTCACCTTTACAACATGCCTTTAAAAAAAAAAAAAAATTTTTTTTAACGTACGCCCGCTATTACTCAAGGCGAAATCTCAGGTTAGTATGTCTAATCTCAGACTGATTTAACGTGAGTATCCTATTTTCCATGCACGCTGACACGTGTCCTCTCGCCATTCAGGCAGATACTCACCGTCTACGGAGAGTTACAACATGCTTGACGGAGCAGTCATCCTATTCTTTCTCTGTCTCATAAGAGATCCCCAGGAACTTCTCTCTGGTCTATGTCTTATATCAGTGGTTCTTAACCTTTTAGACGTCCCGCACCCCTTTACAGCATGAAGCCTCACACCCCTTTACAGCACCTTAACAAGCCTCACACCCCTTTACAGTATCTTAAGAAGCCTCACACCCCTTTACCTTCTAGCTCGCAAAATATTCCAGAAATGCTTAAAAGAAATACAAATTTATTTTGAGAAAATGTTATTTACAGAATGTGACTACGGTTCAGTATCTAATTCACGTTGTCAATGTTCTATTTTGTATAAATACATTTGAGTTTTGTGTATTATATATTGCTTATGATGATATATGGCATGTCTCGCACCCCTGGAAGGTAAGTCTTGCACCTCTGGTTAACAAGCACTGTCTTATATAAACAATAGAAATAATTGCTTCTTTGCACATGTTGCTTACCTTGCTATTACCCTTCAGAACAATATCTGCCAGTGATGAGACGTGACGTCCACTAAGCTTAATGTCCTTCACGTTTTCTGCATTCATTGCATCTATGATTGCCTAGAGACCAAATGAAGCAGAAGCTGCTAAACCATGTATTTATCAACAGAGTAACTTGTTTATCAAACTCTGAGATACCTAGGCATTTTAAAATATGGGATGGACGTTGCATCTCAAAAGTGAAGGGTAGAATAGACCAGGCAATAATAGCATTCTATAAAATGAGAAGCATTTTATGCATCAGATCTTTGTCAATGGAAGTAAGAAAGTTCTTCAGTGTTATATAGAACCAATCCTGACATACAGAAGTGAGTCATGGACAACTAGTGAACAAGTAGGAAAATCGCTAATGGCCAGAGATGTGTTTTTAAAGAAGAATGTTGAAAATACCATGGACAGCTAGAAAGAGTAATGACGATGTCCTGAAAGAGGCCAATTTGCAACGGAAACTTATTCCTCATATTAGAAGAAAGAGATCCATGTTTTGTTTGACATGTTATGAGAAGAAGACAGCTGGAATATAATGAGGCAACAGGAAAGACTGAAGGAAAGAGAGATAGAGAACGAACTTTATTTTCAAAGGGTTGAGAAATGGGCACACAGGCCCGTCTAACATTCTGCCCTTCCTTTCATACTGAATTAATTTATTCTCATATGCATTTTACATATAAATTTCAAGAAATTCAATGTTGTAAAGTAAAATAATAATATAGCACACTCATATTAACATTAATTACTTATTCTTCTTCTTTGATCCTTAGCCGCCGACCGTCAAAGCAGTCAGTGGCCATCACGCCTAGTGGCGTCTTGTAGGGCAACAACAAATTGATTCCACTTTGCATGACATAATGTTATGAGTAAAGTTCATAACATGTATGTCGATATCAATACAGTTCGACATGTAGTTGATTTGTTTGAGACCGTTGCCCTGGTTTCAGGAAGTGACGTCAGTACGTTTGGTGGCCTAAAGTTGCAGACGCCAGTTTTGCAGTCTGCTAACTAAAGCGTCCCTTGGCTTTGGGGGATTCGCTGTGTGTCTATTCAAGGCATTGGACATATGTGTTTTATGCTCCTGAGTGTTTGAAGATTTACTGGTCATATTCCTTTGTATTCCATCACTGGATCCTCCATACACCTCCATGTGAGGATGCCAGTATTTATGTAAGAGGAATGATGTGTGACCTGATGAACGTGAGTTGAATTATTATAATAAAAACTGTGTGAAAATGTCTTCAACATCGTTCCAGCTATAAGACTGTACAGTGACACTAGAGACTGTCTAATTGATGCCATACTTTTATGTGCATATTATCAAGATATATTTGGAGCTTCAAGATGTGTAATAAATTGTAATGTGAATCGTCCAACCTGGCCTTTGGAGCGTCTTTCATGTTTTGAAGTATACGGCTTCTTGGGCGGGGATTGAATGGACATACCCTTATCTGTGCTTGGTTTGGAATCAATGTATGATTCTATGTGAATTAATCAAATATATAGCTGCCTCATAAAAGACACGAATGGGAAACTGCTCAGCAATGTGAATTATTTTGGGGACCTCTCAATATCACTTTGGAAATTGATGAGGCATTATGGAGTTCCCCTGAAGATCATTAATTTAATAAAGAAAACATATGAAGACATGACATGCAGAGTTTTTCACGAAGGACAGCTTACAGAACCGTTGGGGATAAGAACAGGAGTGCGACAGGGATGCCTCTTGTCTCCATTTCTTTTCTTGCTGGCAATAGATTGGGTTATGAGATCGTCGACAACACACAACAGAAATGGAATCCAGTGGACTCTGACTAAGCAGTTGGATGATCTGGATTTTGCTGATGACTTGGCTCTTCTGTCCCATAACCGTAATCAGATGCAGGACAAATTGAAAACACTCGATGAGAGGTCACAGCAATTGGGTCTGAAAATACACAGGGAAAAGACAAAAATAATGAGAATAAATGCAGGTAATGATAACAGGGTTGAACTTGAAGAAACACCAATACAAGAGGTAGAATCGTACATATATCTTGGCAGTAATATAGACAAAGTTGGAGTGACAGACAGTGATATCAAAATAAGAATACAAAAGGCAAGAGGAGCTTTCATTGCATTGGGAAATATATGGAGAACAAGAGAAATAGGATCCAACACGAAAATAAGAATCTTCAACTCAAATGTGAAGTCAGTCCTATTGTATGGCTCGGAGACATGGAGAACAACAAAGACAACAACCAAAAAGCTACAGACTTTCATAAATGGGTGCTTGCGTAGAATAGAGGGATTAAAATGGTATGACAAGGTTACCAACGTGGAAACTGATGACAAGAACTAGACAAGTGCCAGTGGAACAAGAGATGAGAAGAAGACGATGGCGATGGATAGGACACACACTGAGGAAACCTGTTGATAGCATTACAAGGCAGTCCTTGTTCTGGAACCCCCAGGGCAAGAGAGGCAGAGGTAGACCAAGAAGCACATGGAGAAGAGAGCTGGAAACAGAGGTGAAAATGATGAGGAGAACATGGAAAGAACTTGAGATGATGGCACGTGACAGGAGGACTTGGCATGTGTTTGTTGAAGGCCTATGCTCCTTTGGGAGTGGAGGGTTATGAATGAATGAATATCTGAAGGACTTCTAGCCTCAACTAAGAATATAAGCCCATAAAAAGTAATCGTATCACATAACATATGTTGAAAAGTACAAACATCGTCATTAGAACCTACAGATGATGTTATAAGAAAAGATAATCCGATTAGGGGGGCATGTATTCATGTAATCAGAATTCAGAAAGTATTCAAAAAAAAAGTCTATGATTGTATGAATAGGGCCTGAGGTTGTTCCTTAGGTTTTGTGGAAGACAATTCCAAAGATGAGCAGCAGAGTACGCTAAGCTTTTCTTGAATAAGTCAAGCCTAGGCTTGGGCACTTGCAATCTGTTAAAGCGTTGACTGCGTCTTTCATTGTAATTGAACATTGGCCACAGATATGCTGGAGCATTGTGTGACAGGATTTTGTGAACAAATTTAGCTTTGTTAAACAGAAGGCGCTTTCTTAAAGGCAGTATTTGGAGATTTTTATAGAAATCTACACACTGAGTTAGGCAGTTGTCAGAGACTAGACGCACTGCACGCTTTTGTAGTGAACGGAGTCTCTTTGTGTTGGACATTGAGCAACCATCCCAGATTGTGGAGCAATAGTCAAGGTTTGCTTGTATGTGAGATATATAGAACAATTTTCGTGCATCTTCATCTAGGAAATGTTTGATTTTAGCTAACTGGTAAACTTTCTGTGCCGTTTGCTTGGTCAGTGCATGTACATGTGAGTTCCAATTTAGATGCTGGTCAACGATTATACCTAGTTTTATGTTCATTAACGTTTTCAATTAGTGAGATACCAATGTAAATCTGAAGTGTTGTTTTCTCTGAATTTTGTAATTTTTGTCTAGTTGATATTAACATGCATTTTGTTTTAATGATATTTATTAGCATGCGATTACCGTTGCTCCACTTAATCAGATGATCTGTATCCTTTTGTAACGATAGTTCGAGTGTTTTACAACTTTTATCACTCTTGTAAACAGTACAGTCGTCCGCAAACAGATCACAGGATGAGTGCTTGATGTGAAGTGGAATGTCATTAATGTATATGGTAAAAAGTAGAGGACCAAGTATAGAACCCTGAGGAAAGCCAGTACTTATCACTGCTGGGCTAGAATATGAGTTATTGTAAGAAACTACATGTTTTCTGTCTGACAGGAATGATGTAATTATTGTCATCAGTTGAAAGTTTACTTTTGATGTTTCAAGATTTCTAATTAAAATAGCGTGATCTATCATATCAAATGCTTTTTTAAAGTCTACAAAGACTGCCCCACACATGTTATCGTTGTTAATATTTAGGTGCCAGTTGTCTATCATCTTAGCTAGAGCAGTGTGACATGAATGTTTAGGCCTAAACCCCGATTGACTATCAATTAGCAAGTCGTTGTTAACTAGGTGTTGTGGTGTTATTTTATGAATGTGTTTTTCCAGTGGTTTGGATAGCGATGATATTAGAGAGATTGGCTATAGTTACCAAGGTTACGAGTATCAGAGGAACCAGGTTTGAAAAGAGGATATACCTTAGCGACTTTAAAGTACAACGGAAAGTAACTCTTTGCGATGCATAGATAGTATATGTACGTTAGAGAATCACTAATAACTGGCGCAGCATTCGATTACTGATTCCATCAAGTCCTGATGAGTTATTCTCTTTAAGGCCTAGAAGATAGTTATACACTTCATTAACTGTCATATACGGAATGTCGGATGGGACTGTGTTTGTGCATTTGTTCCCACAGAATGCTGACAGTTGGCCTAGGTCACAAGGGGAATCTGGTATCGAATTTAAGATTGGTTATTTCTGCCTGAAATTAATTGCTAAAGTCCGTACAAGTAAATGAGGTATCGGGGATTAATGAGTCTGGCGAATTTTGTTTGTTTACTAGTGTTGATTGCTTTCCACCTATCTTTACTGTTTGTTTTGTTCTGAATTAAGTTTTTAAAGTATGTTTTCTTTTCTCTACGTATTAAACATTGTACCTTGTTTCTTTGTGCTCTGTATGTGTTAAAGTCCTTATTTCTGTGAGCTCGATCTCGCTGCCTCATGGCTTCTAGCACTGCTTGTGTGATCCAAGATTTGATCTGTCGTTTCACACGAACTTCTTTAGCTGGTGCATGGTTATCAAACACACAATGAAAGATACGTATCCAATGAGCTATTGCATCATCGGGATCAGAAAGCTGGTAAACATTGGCCAGAGGTGCAGCTCGCAAATCATGTAAAAATAGTTCATGGTTGAAATTTTTGAAACTTCTAAATTTAATACTTATATGTTTATTTCTGGGAGCTTTATATTTATTCTTTGACCACGTACAACATATTGGATAGTGGTCACTCATTGCTACAATAGGAACAGAGCATTCTATAATGTTTTCTGTACAGGTGATGTAGATGTGGTCAATTGTTGTGGATGATGTTGTTGTTACCCTGGTAGACTGGTTGACAGTTTGTTTTAAGTTGTAAGATAGTATGTTTTCCCTCGTTTGGTTTATGTTATGCATGTCAATGTTGAAGTCGCCCAAAAGAATAATTTCTTTGGCAGTGGTAAATACTGTGTCCATTATAGTGGTGAAATTTTCATACCAGATGTTTCCTGCACTGGGATTTCTATAAAGATACCCGATTAGAAATTGTCCCTGACTGGGTATTTTTATTTCTAACCATATGCACTCGGTCTCTGCTGTCTCTAAAGTGCTTCTGCGGCGATAACTAACGGAATTGGAAATATATACTACTATACCTGTTTCTAGCTTACTACTTGAGTCTCTTCGAACAGTTTTAAAGCCTTGTAGTGTAATATCATCATCTGATATTTTGTCATTTAAATGACTTTCCGAAAGTCCAAAAACATGAAAATTTTGATTCATAATCCGTGTAAGTTCAGGAAGTTTGCATAATAGATTGTATATGTTTAGATGACCCAGTCGTAGACCATCCTTAATTAGCCATTGTGTCTGATTTGTATGCATTTAACTTTGGAGAGGGGGGTTTAAAAATATGAATAAGAAAAGCAACATTAACACAAAAATCCCGAATATTTAGACTAATTAACTTTACCAAGTAAGTGAAAGTAAAAATGTTAGTTCTTAATATTGATAACAGGGCTGTTGAAAATACAAATTTGGTAAATTAGGACGTGAAGGATGATGCATGGGGTAGAATGTGGTTGCGGGATATTCGTGTGTTCTTGTTGTGGGATGGGAGTATGCTGACCAGTATGATCTCCCGGCAGAAGGTAAATAGTTCAAGAGTCTTTGTTGTAGCGAGAAATTAGAAAAGGTTGGGTACAGATGTTGATACGTAGGAAGATTATACAAATGCGGTGACTGGGGGTAGGTTTCTTGTGTCTGTGACATTGATGGTTGGAGTGAGGATGTATCAGGACATGAAGACCGAGTTTGTTTAGTTGCTTCATTTGTACACTTTTGAGGATAGAGTCTATCACATCGTTCCTGTTGAGTAAGTTCAGAAAACATAGGTGGTTGTTGCTGTAGGGAGACATCACAAGCTGTTCCCAGCAATTCGCGATTTATAAGAACAGGTGTGATTTGATGTTCCTGATTATGAGATGATGTTGAGTGGGTGTTGTTAGAAGTAGTAAGTAATGGTGGAAAGTCAAGGTCATAATTACTATCTGAGAAGCAGGTATTCAGATGATTGGTTGGATTTTGAGATCCTGGTGTGTGGCTGACTCCTTTGAAGGTGCGTTCTGGGTACCTGATGTTTGTTGCCAGCTTGCTGATTCCTTCAGTAGACAAGGCAATATCACCACTGTAAAGATGTTTTTTAGGGGCTCCTGATTTCGCAAGGAAGTAGAGGAGTGATCAATGAATTTATAGTTGTGTCTGACACAGTGCCTCTTAAGTTTAGAATTGTTAACATCAATGGATTTGTGGTAATGGACTCTGACTGGAGGAATAATGGACAAGAAGTAGATTTTCGCATTAGGGAATAACGAATGGAATTTTGATGTGATTTGGTTTAGATCAGTTTGGGATATTTCAATATCTTTGAGCGAGTCTGATAGACCTATATGAGTAGTTACTCTGGTGACAGTGGGATTAGACGGAAAACGTTTAAGGGGTGACAGTAAGTCCTGAGTGGATCCCGCCCAGTTCTTGAAGCGAACAGTGACTGAGTAGATTTTTTGTAGTTCCTTGACATTCTGGTCCCCGAAAATAAGGTGCTTCCTTTTATTCTGAATCCTTGTGTTGGTGTCTGTGATAGGATGTGTCTGTTCTTGTGTTACCTGTGTGCTCCGATTATTGGATTTCTGATAATAACGCATGCTGTGAGTTACTCGTTTTGGCGGTGAGTGCCGATTCAAAATTTTTACCGGGATTCTGCAAACATTGTCTGCATTGGCTGTAGTGAATTTCGGAGAATCCAGGACACTTTCATGGCTGTGATGGAGTTTTAGTTGCGTAGTGTTTTTCAGTTTTCGACACAGATTGTCCGTTTTATCTTGTGGTGTACAAAGCTCCACCTTATACTGCTGGCTTTTTTCATAGCTACTTTTAAGTACCGTATGTTCTGTCTGAAGCTTCTCATACGACTGTCTTAGGCTGTTCAGCTCTGCTCTAATTAAATCTATCTCAGGCATAATACTTGTAAATATATCATGATGATATGCTACTTGTAAGGGTTGTGGTGATGTTGGTACTGGACCGCTAACAACAAATTCTGTGAGTGAATGGTGATCCGCATATGTGATTCCATATTCTGTTTCTGCTGTAACTGGTGTTTTCAGCTCAGTTTGTGAAATTGTGTCGCATTCATCAATACATGGCATATGTAGTTTTACATTTTTGTCAACTGGTGTATGACAATGCGAAAATATGTCTGGTAAGTTGGAAAGAGCTAAGTTGGGTGTGATGGCCTGTCGACTGACTCCAGCAGTGGTTGCAGTTATCCATAATTTGTTTAAATCTTTCTGAATCCATTTTTTCACAGCAGTCTCTGAACCTTGAATCATGACTTTGTTAGAGGTGTTGTAAAAATGGAGGAAAACATCTTCAGTGGAAATAACATCTTCCACGTATGCACCACTATCATCTGTTCTTGATTCAGTATGAGCACTTGATTAATAGTATAACTTCAAAAGACTTCTCAGTGCCTCATATTCAATCAATGTGGAGAAATTTAGTATGGCACACTGCCTGTTGTTTTTATAAGTTATATTGAATGAAGGCGTGCACATGGTGTTATCTTTAGTGATCTTGGTCTTTTTCTTTACCGCTCTTGTCACGTTTAATTTTTTGTTTTTAGGTCGAATAGTGGTGACCGAGCTCACGTGTGCCATTGTTCCTGATAATTAGCTATAATAATACTGAAGCGAGTTGTAAGAAATCAAGTAAATTTGCTTCTGAAGGCCAATATAGTCCCCTGTTTGTTACCTTCGACATCTTGCTGGTTTTTATAGTCTCGATCTATTAGTTTGTGGATATTTAGATCATATTTCATCATACTGTATAGAAATCTGAATCGGCTTATGTTTTATCTTGTCCTGCTGAAATGCAAAGTGATGGAAGTTGCGTTAATCGCTTTTATTTCACATCACCATATTCATGCACAAAAATAGCCAAGATGGCTGATGGGATCGCTGAAATGATTTGTGTATTTAAAAGTCCTCGCTCGAAGCAAATACACACATGGTATCTATATATTCAGGTTGAAACTGTCAATGTCTTCAAACATAAAGATGCTGGCACAAACTGTGCAGATTATATAAACGAAAACATCAAATTACTTCATTGAATCTAACGCTTGAAAAACAATGTCCGACATATTGGACAGGAACCGGAAAATTCCCAGAACAACAAATAGAGAAGATACTTGACAGTCTGACATCATGGCATGGAAAGAAGTCAACAACAGAACTGATAAATAGTACAGGAGACAGGAAGTTGCAGAGAGACATGATCACCTAAGCCACCTGGCATGGTACTTGAAGAATAAGAAAATTTGTAAAATGGGTTTAAAAAATGAAATATTTCATGCTGTCTTATTCATGTAAAGCTATTAATATTCAACAACCAATAATACTAACATAAGTCCTTTTGAACAAGTTTCCTAAAGCTAAATTTAAAAAAAATAAAAGCTGGCAACAGACATGAGCAGCCTTGCTAGCAATATGACAACCTATATGATAACTCTTTGCCACAAGCTGTCAAGTAACATGGCCATTTGAGGTGGGGGAGGAAATGTGGTTTATGCTCTCTATGTGCACCTTCTTGACCAAGCACATAAGTCCCTGCCCAAGGCACAGGAGAGGAAAATCACATTGTGTGTGATGAGCTGCTTGAGAAGGGCCATTAATGTTTCCAAGAGAGACAAAATGAGAATTGATGACATCAGAAAAATTACACTGCAGGGGTAGGCAATCAGGTTGATGTTGATCTACAGGTAGACCCAAGGCATCATTTGGAAGATCTCTAGGTGGCTAGGGGAGGGGGAAGAATTTTTAACCTAGGTGCTTTCACCACATTCCCAGAGACAACCCACTAGCTAGCATGCTAAAATTCACTTTATTTGTGAACTGTATAAGACATACATTTATCTTTTCTTTAAACTGAAGTTAACATTCGGTCAAATATTTAATTTTAATTTTCCACCGCTCTGTTGATGGGATTACAGGAAGCAAATCGTGCAGCAGAGATAAAAGTTACAAACAGACTGGACTTATTCAAAATACAATGAAACTTGAAAACAGACAAGAATTTATCAAGGTAGACCTTTAGACGGCTCAGCGTTTCTAAAGTAGATCTCCACAGCACCTGGGTTGTCCACCACTGATACAGAGCAACAGAAATTAAAACTGGTTTGGCCACCGCATGAGAATAGAGCCCGGTCATTCACCACTACATGCCTATAAATAGTAATAGATCTGGATTTAAAGCATGAGGAAGACCAAGAGACAATATTACAGAAATTCTACAGTAAGATGGGCTTAAGCCAGCAAATGTGACACTGACAATATTACAGAAATTCTACAGTAAGATGGGCTTAAGCCAGCAAATGTGACACTGACAATATTACAGAAATTCTACAGTAAGATGGGCTTAAGCCAGCAAATGTGACACTGACAATATTACAGAAATTCTACAGTAAGATGGGCTTAAGCCAGCAAATGTGACACTGACAATATTACAGAAATTCTACAGTAAGATGGGCTTAAGCCAGCAAATGTGACACTGACAATATTACAGAAATTCTACAGTAAGATGGGCTTAAGCCAGCAAATGTGACACACTTGGCTCAAGAGTGAAAACTTCAACTCCCCATGACGTTTCCCGGCAAAAGTGGACCAGAAAAGTAAACTGAGTCAGACCAGAATAGGGTCGTCCATCTGTGATGTCATGGAGTGAGGGGGATCAAAATTTTGTGGCGTTGTCTGGCGACAGGGTGGGGTTTGGAAAAATGTGATGTCACACAAAGATATACAAGCCACACTCGCTTCTGTAATAAATGATGTTCCTACTTTTATTCGCAATAGTTAACTTTTATCTGCAATAGTTAATAACTCCCTCATGGACGGCTTATATTAATATCATAATCTCAGGTGAAAAATCTAATAATTGTGTTGCGCCTCTTTTTGTGCACCGCAATGTGTTTATGATTTTGAACCATCACGGTGCTCAACAAGAACATCGCTAGATTGAAATGACGTCAAATATAATAATTACATAGACGCGTGTGCAGAGTAACAACAGTTGACTTTTGGAAGTGTATCCAGCCGGAATGGCTGCGTTTCATGTGTGCCCCTGCTGATGTTCTTATGTCCGCCAGTGTGTCTGCATACTAAGGAGGTGTTTACTTATATGTATGACAGAGATTTATTAATGAACAGGGAAGTATCGTGTCAATAGTGTACGGTTGAGTACCAT
Organism: Oreohelix idahoensis; assembly: GCA_024509875.1. NCBI lineage: Eukaryota > Metazoa > Mollusca > Gastropoda > Stylommatophora > Oreohelicidae > Oreohelix > Oreohelix idahoensis. The sequence goes on along the minus strand of JAMPIV010014179.1, from coordinate 48,379 downwards.
ATAATTATATCGAGGACTTGTACCAGACAGATTAGTGATGAAAGCACCATTACTGCCATAGTTTTAGGCATGAACTTTGATGGGCCATTGTGGTTGGTCTGGTTGAACAAGAGTGTCTATGAATAATGATTATCATGTGGAGCCATGTGTTGTGGAACAAGTAAATAAATTGTCAAGAACCGTCAACAGGAGTGATCTACAATTATTTCACAAGTTTCTGTGTTCGTTACCATTTAACAGTTGAACCATTATTACCCTAGATTACAAGAGTGTCAATGAATAATGATTATCATGTGGAGCCATGTGTTGTGGAACAAGTAAATAAATTGTCAAGAACCATCAACAGGAGTGATCTACAATTATTTCACAAGTTTCTGTGTTCGTTACCATTTAACAGTTGAACCATTATTACCCTAGATTCGCTTGACCAATATTAACTAATACCAAGATAAAATAAAACGTCACAGATTGTTATAACCTTTAAATTATTTTTAATTACATATTTCATGAAAGGAGATAGAGGACATTTCATTGGATTGGGAAATGAGATCAAAAGAAGTCAAGTCTAAAATCACAAAATCAGAATCTTCAATTCAAATGTCAAGTCAGTTTTATGGTATGACTCTGAACATGGAGAACAACAAAAGCAACAATAAAAAAGCTTCAGACTTTCATAAATAGGTAATAAAAGGTAGTCTCAAAGAAGATACTGCCGTAGTGGAGTGAAGTGTTAGAGACCACAATACTAGGACGAGCTTCGAGAGGTGGGATAACCAGTTCCCTTCCTAGCTGCCTTTACCTTTCCTAACCCAAGAGCAGAATTAGGTACAAATTTACAGTTGGGTAGCTGTAGCATGACACCACCATGTTTCTTATTCGATACCTTTGCCGCGTGAGGCCTGCACTCTAACCATGGACGCTCTCATAAATGGGTGCTTGCTTAAATAGAATGACTGTAATTGTATGACAAGACCGCTAATGTGGAACTGACTACACGAACCAGATGAACAAACATGAGAAGATGCTAGGGATGGATAGGACACAACACTGAGCAAACCTGCTCATTGCTTTACCAGGCAGGTCTTTGTTCTGGAATCCCCAGCGTAAGAGAGGAAGACCAGGGAATACGTGGAGAACAGAGCTGAAGACAGACATAAAGAGGATGAAGATATAGAAAGACCTTGAGCTGATGGCACAGGACAGAAAGACTTGACATAAAGCATATATTCCTTAGGGAGTTGAAAGGTCATGATGATGATGATGATGATGAGTTAACTAATTTACATTCCATTAATGTTTATTTTAAGAATTAAAAAGACGGGGGAGGTTTGTGATGTCACATAGGGGGGTGTCTGGTTTTTTGTGATGAAATGTGACAAGGGGGGGTGTTAAAAAGTGGCAAAAGTTGTGTGACATCCTATGTGGATGACGCCAATATAGCAATTTTTCCCATGTGAAGCTGAATAACGGGCTGTAGATATTTTAAATAAACACAAACTCCATATACTGCATAAGAAATACAATAATATCCCTCTTGGTTGTGTAGACACGATGACTCCCCTTTTTAAAATTTTGTTTACCTATTGAACCCTGGGCTCTTGAGCAAAAAACGCATAAAAAAGACACATAAGCAAAACTAGTTACTGCGACACAACCATATGGTCAGTTTTAACTATTCTATCTCAAATTGACTGACCTGATCATCTCCAATATTCCTGCTTATTGTGCCAGTCCTTCCAGCATGTGGACCCTTCCTTTAGGCACAGATAGCTTTCACAATATTTGCACCATAATTTAGTCTTCACTGTTTTGAATGGTCTGTTAGAGCTAGCTTGCTCATAATCTGATTCATACGTTCCGTCACTCGATTCAATTTCGATGTCACTTTCAGAATAATCGCCTTCTAAATCTAATTAATCGTCCTCCGAATCATTTAGAACAAGTTCAACAACTTGTTCCGTTGTTAGCCTTTTAGAACGGCTATTTCCTGGATTTTCAACATGCCTTTTCATTGTGAAAACAATTAAAACATTGCAAAATATTATCACTTCGTGGGTGCCGCCATTTTAGAGTAATATTCCACAAGACATGTGTACTTCCTGACGTCATTATTTTTCACACATTTCCATTCCCACCCCGTTTTGCTAAGCTGGTGTGTCAGACCGAGATTACGGTCGCTCGGGGAATGGATTATTTACGCACGGACCGAAATTTCGGGACCTCGGGTTCAAAAGGTTAAAGCTACTGAGAACTGCTGATTTAGAAAAATTCCAACTGTTGCACCTGTCAACAAAAACTTCTGTGAACATTCACTTTCTGAGACATTTGTACTTTGCATCTGACTGGCTCTTTCTAAGGGTTCTCTTGGATATTTCTGATGATCAGATTGCCTCTTGTCGTATCGCTCTGTATAGAGTTTCCTATCATCATATGACTGAACTTAATTTTTTTATTTTAATCGTTTTCATATATGTAGTTTACTAACTATATAAACCTGGCTTTTTTATGAGCATCAAATGGGAATGTTAGCACATAACTTCCTGTACCACACACTAACATTAGCTTTTCAGAAGAAACCTATTATTTTGTTCTCCAGAAATGCACAACTACATACAATAAATATAATGCCTTTTCTCATAGAAAAAACATTCAAATGAAGACAGCTGATTTACAAACCTCTGTCACAACCCGTAACAGTCTGATGCCTGCTTTGTTAATGATGACAAATGGAGACCCAGGAAATGTGACCACAAACACCGAGTTGTTATGGTTGTAGACCTTTGAGCCATTTCCTGCTTTTCCTCGTAATATGTTCTGGCCTAAGTTCATACGAAGCCAAACTGCGCCAGCAAACAGTCTCATGTTTCCATTCTGCAAACGAATATGGTAGAAAAATTAGGCCTAACATGATAAGCACTGAACAAGGAAATCTCTGGCTCAGCACATTTACTCTTTTTTTTTCTAATGCTTTAAATTCCTTACTTACTTACTTACTTGGTCGTTCCCTTTCTACCATGAGGTGTAGAGGTTTGAAAGAGAGAGCGCCAGACTTTCCCATCGACCGTCCCCCTCCCGGCCCGGTTCCACTCCAGTCCCCGGTCCTTCAAAGATTGTCTAATGTTGTCCTCCCAGCGGTCTCCGGGCTGCCCTGGAGGTCTGGACCCCTGGCTCTCAGCCTCCCATGCCCGTTGTGGCAGCCGATCCCTTCCCACCCTGCAGACACGGCCAAACCATCCCAGCCGGACCGTCACACTTGGGTCCGCAGGGGGTGGGACCCTAGGCCCTGACGCATCGTCTGGCTGCGGACGTCTCTTTTTGCCATTTCTTCTTCCTCGTTCGTCCTGAAAAGGATGCTGGTTGCGTTGTGTCTGTTTACGCCGGAGCTGTGATATCTGCACCTTTCGGTCAACACATACGACTTCAGCACTGCAGTTTTTGGGACCAGGTTTGCCTTCCCTCTGCGATCCCTACTCGCTCAGCCAGACTGCAGTGATGCAGACTGTTTCCAGGACCACCACGTGGAGGTGGAGTAGGCTTAGTCAGCTCTGGTTCGCTGACTCTGATGCAAGCAGTCAAGCTATGGGTCACTGACTGCATTCTCTATTGCTGCATCTTTCTTCTTGCCATTTCAACCACCATCCTCAAACACCTCACCTCCGAGGACTGGATCTGGCCCCCGTGGGCTGCAGTCACCGCCCATGACTCACATCCACATGCCAAGACTGGAACACAGGTGAAGCGGCACACAGCCATCCTCGTTTTCCCACCGAGGAACCCTCGATTTATGGCCTGAAAAAGTCTCACAGCCGCCGCCTCTCGAGTTGCCAACCCCTCTCTGATGCCTCCCCTCTGGTCCACAATAGCTCCGAGGCATCCAAAGTGGTCGACGTGCCCAATCTGATGCCCCCTCTCCTCCCGCGATATCACCATGGCTTTTGTTTTAGAGCTGCCTATGACCATCCCTCTCTTCTCCAGCTCCTCCACCCAGACTTGCAGGCTGGACTGGAGACGCACCTCCGATTCAGCAATCAGGGCAACATCATCAGCAAACGCCAGCTCTGAAATACAGACCTGTCCCATCCTCCAGCACCCCACTGAACACTTTCCCGTTCTCTCCTTACATGCCTTGATGACATCGCCTTGATGACATCATCTTGATGACATCGCCTTGATGACATCGTCCATGAGGACTTTAAAAATTCCTTCCCCTCCTATTCTTTTGCATTTACCCTTTTATTATCAACTGATGTTTTTTTCACGATAATAATTTTTTGTTTGCTTAACTGAAACAAGATACACAACTCTATAAAGCAATTTTATGGGAGTCTTCTTTCTTCTTCTTTGTTCGCCCTCAGATGTCAACTTGAATAAGTTCAGTGGTCAGCCTGAGGCTGTTGATATCTCTGTAGATTTTCTCCAAGAATGGTACTGGTGAAGGCCATAAGCGTTTTCTCTGTTCCTCATATGTTGGGCACCTTTGAAGCAGATGTTCGGCAGTCATTTTATCAGTGCCACATTCACATTCATCAGTAGTTCCTATCTTTAATTTGTTGAATAGATGGTATTTCAATCTGTTATGACCCGTGCGAAGTCTGAAGATTACCACTTGTTCACTTCTGCTGAGCTGGTAATATGGATCATTTTTTGATGGCCTGGATGCTCTGCTTCCCACTTGTGCCTGTATCTGCGCTTGATAAAGCTCTTGGCCTCCTCATAAGTTATATTTGTGTCAAGTTGAGGAAGCCTTCCCCCCTTCCTTTGCCAATCTGTCAGCCTCTTCATTACCAGGGATGTTGCAGTGAGAAGGGATCCACTGTATCACGACTCTTTTGTATTGCTGACATAGTCTGTGAAGTGTTACTCTTAGGTCATCCAGTTCAGCATTACTTTGACTTTTCAGCATTGTAATTACTGACAGGGCATCTGAGAAGATAGCTACTGGTCTCTCTGAGCTTTCTTCTGTCATTAGGAATTCTGCTGCAGTTTTTAAGGCCTCTGCCTCTGCTCTGAAGTTACTTGAAAATTTCCCTGTTGTGACTGCTATCTTTTTTTTGGTGTGCCATTGCTTAAGCTCAGGAAGACTCCTCCACCCCCATCTTCTTTTGCATTAGTTGCTGATCCATCTGTGTATGCATGGATCCAGGTGTTGCTTGGGTAACATTTTTTATATATATTTTGTGGTTAGGACTATCCTTTCTGTTTCATTTTGGCCATTCTTTCTCTCAATACCAGGAACGTTTTCTATCATTCATTTCAGGGAAGCACTGTTGTTTCCAATGGTAGCTTGCATGCAGGACATATGGGCGTAGCTTTTGATATTGCGTTTATGGGGTCTGCTCTCATCTTTGTTTTGACTGTCTCTACAAAGTTGCTTCGCTTCAGTCTTCCCCTTCCAAGTCCGTTTATTCTCTGGTGCATTGGGTGGTCTATAATCCTCCTGAATTTCTCGGCTTGTTGCTGGCTCTGCTATCTCTTATATCCTCCATAGGCTGGAGGTGAGTAATCTTTTCCAACTCTTCAATGGGTGTTGACTTCATGCCCCCTGTTATGATTCTCAATGCTTGGTTTTGGGTTCTGTTGATTTTGTCAAAGTTCGACTTAACTGCCGTTGACCATGCTGCAATGCCATATTCTAAGACTGGTCTCACTCGCCCAGTATATAGCTTCTTTAGTACTCTCTCGTCTGCTCCCCAACCCATGCCAGCAAGTTTTTTCATGATTGCCATTCTCTGCCTTGCTCTTGTCCTGTTTCTTTCAATCTGGGTTTTCCAAGTCAAGCGGCGATCAAAGGTAATGCCTAGGTAGTTTGGATTTTCATCCAGATGTAGATTTTTCCCATTTAGCACCAATTTGGAGCTCTGTGGTTTGTTTGAGAGAGAACACACTGTGTATGATGTTTTCCATTCATTTATCTTTACTAGCCATGCCTTGGCACACTCCTCCAATGATGTTAGGATTTTATGGGAGTGACAACCCGTGATGAGATGGACTTGTCCATAATGGTGAAGGAGTTAAGTGGGAAAACTTGTCATGGACATGATAAACATCATCACCATTTTCCTTTGCACTCCTTACAGAGTATAGAGCCACCACTGTAGCTGGTCCTTTTGCAGGAAGCCTGCACCAAACATTCACATGCTCCTGCAGCAGTAGTTTCTGTGACAATATTTTTTTTATATGATGTAGCCAGCCCCACGTACAACCTCATATTAGCCACCTTGTACTAGTAGTCCTATCCTTGTCACTGTAGAGACCCCCGTGAACTTCACTGTGGGTACATGATAAATACCATCTAAAAATTCTTAACACAAATAGTAAAGATCTACAATTACTGGCTTTAGATTCCAATGAGACATAGTACAGTAACACTGAATTATCCCTGAAATGCTTGAGATTTCAAGGAACATTCTGAATCACCTTAACTAAATGTTACAACCTCCTCCTTCGTCTTTGGCCCTTGGTCACTGACTGACAAAGTAATCAATGTTACAATATCAACCAGTTTATTATTTGAATTTGGTTCCTATTTCATATCTCAATAGTATACTAGTAAAAATGTTTCCAGTTTCTTGCTCTCCCTTATATACAGGTAGTTCTCTGTTTACGTAAGTTTTATTTACGCAAATTCAAACAGACGCGCACCACTTTTTAGGCATTTTTGTTTTGTTTATGTGCTGAATTCGAAGTTACGCGACCCTATATTTAGACATTTTAAACCTTTTTTTATCTGGTGCCAACAAGAGCAAGATGATGTCATCAGCCACGTGAAGTTGATTCTCACGTTTTCACTCTTGCTGTACAGACCTCAAACTAAGTGCTCTATGTTTCATCACTGTGCTAAGATACATGAGCATTTTATATGGATTGAACTGACAAACGTTAAATATTGGAGTTTTAATTGTCACTTACATGTTATTAGTGAAATCAACAATCTATGGCCTCTAAATGTGCAGCAAGTGATAGTGCAACAAACAATGCTGGGAATTGTGCCAGAAGATCTATTACACTGGAACAAAAACTGAACGTGATAAAGCGCTATGAAAGTGGTCTGTCAACTACAATGATAAGGAGTCCATTGAAAGTACTTTGCGCGCCATTAGAGAACACAAAGAAATAACCAAGTATGAAATTAACTGAACCACATCGCTATATGCTGCTATCTCCACCTACATGCGCAATAAAATGGAAAGGATGGAAAAGTCAATGTTAATTTATGTACATAATGTGAATGATATGTGTATAATTAAACTGTTTATTATTACGTGTGTTCATTCTTACTATTTTTTACAGCATTGGTGGAAAGCATCCCCATTACTTTACGTGTTATTAGAATGAGAAAATCCTGTTCCATTTACACAATTTGTTTACAAAAGAGTCTCAGGAATCACATATATCGCGTAAACAAAGAACCACCTGTACTTTCAACTATGCTTCAAATTTAAGTTTCTACTAACACACCAGCTACATGCATGTCACATGCCTGCTCACAAACAAATGGACTTACAACATAGCCATCCTTCCATTTCAGCTGCAGACTGTGAAGAACTTTGGATCGCAAAGTCCGAGGGTCAAGATTAAGATGAACATCCTTTCCTGAAGAGAAAAATGGCAGAAAGTATTTCCATTTCCAAATAGCTCTTCAGTTTTCACCATTAATATTCATATAAAAAAGCAGCGCTCCTTTGATGCTAGCAACTAGCAAAAACCTGTTACAGACCAGCACCTGTCTCCATCTACTGCTAGGGTCTCATGAGGAAGTACCTTCCTACTTTCAGCTAACTTCCTGCATTCTTGCCTAGACCATTTTAGACAGTATCATTATTATTAAATGCCTTGTGTAGTTCCTGGGAGGTCTCTGATGAGACAAAGAAGGAACAGTACTACTGCCCTAGCCATGCTGTACCAGGTGACTGATATGAGGTTGTGCATTAAGCTGGCAACCTCATTATGCATAACAAATAGCTACAGAAGCCACTTCTGCTACAGCATTTGAATGCTTGGTGTAGGCTTCCTGTAAGGAGCACCAGATGGGAGTGGTGGTTTCATGCTTCATAAGGAGTGAAAAGGAAAATGATGATGATTATTAATAGGTGAGATCGCTTGCATGCCTCGAGGACAACATGAGCTCAGCCAGCAGAAACCTTGTGGTCTTAGCAGGTTCAACCAAGTTGACAGGACATGGGGTGGGGGGGGGAAGAGAGAGGTCAGACAAAGACAGCAAAACCACTCCTTCATGTTTGGAAGCTGGACTTGGGCTGATAACATGTTAATGAATCTGTGAATGTAACAACTGTCTGTCCAATTTTGGAAGAATTGTCAGGTGACGAAATCAGTTGTGCCCTTTCCATCAATTTTGTTCTCTTCTGCATTATTAACTTATTTATTCATTTTCCTCACTCATCGTCCTATTATTTGGCATATTTTATGCACTTACATGTTTTGCTCTGACCACTCCCTAGACTTCTTTACGTTTCGCCATGTGAATCGTAGTATGACAAGGCTAATTAGACAGGTCAGCGGATAATACTTTTATCACTTAAGTCGTCTAGCCACCTTTGATAGAGACAATCTTTGTTTACACAAGGGGGTCGGGCATGATCGATGGAAAGAAAGCAAGACTGGCTGCCTAAGAAATCTGAGGAATGTACGCAACCACAGGTGATTTACATAATCGCTTCCACTGGACCATCTCTGTAGCAATAGTACGGATAACCTGTCAGAGGAGACAATATGGGCAGAAGGTATTAGCCAGGAAATAAGTTCACCGATGTGTTTGTGAGTTTGTACAAATACAAACAGAAGTATTACTGCCATATTTGAAAGAGAGTTTAAATTTTAAAATTGATATTTTAAAACACGCGGGGGATAGTAATGATTTAACACCCCGACCAAAATAGTTCTTAAGAGCTTACCATTGGTTTAATTTGAGGGCCGGAATTGACTTTGGCTTTCATTGGCAAGTTGGTCTAAAATACCAATCTGGGACTTGACCTGAGAAATGGAAATATAATCTAGCGAAATCGGAGACACAGATCAGACTGCATCGTAGCGTCAAATTAGCAACTCCCAGTAGCCAGAGAGAAGGATCGGAAAAGTATTCCAGAATTAATAGTGACTGATCAAAGTATCTGGGCATCTTTATAACTTAAAAGAGAACCCACAATTTTAAATACCAAGACTGGAAACTTAAGGAATCAGAGCACTCGTCATAAGAGGAATACTAAAATTTCCCTGACCAAGTGTTCGAAGCATCTAATCAAAGTTGCTGTGTCCATTCATCTGTGCCAGGAGATTGTGTTCCCAAGTAATTTGAGGTAAGTTGTGAACATATATTTTACAAAAGTGAATGTGACATGTTACGTGCTAAGTGGTTATACAAGTCATACGAGGCTGGCAACCTCAACATATGAAAATAGTATATTCATAAACCCCTACAGCAAGTGCTTGCTTCTTGCTAGTCGTACAGGAAACCAACAGCAGAGGTGGTCCCAGACTCCGAATGGAGCAGTGAGTAAGTGAGTGATAATTACATCACGTGCACAGCATGTATAGTATTATTTGGTGATATATGTACCTTGTTAATTGTAATTCAGGCAAGCCATTGCCCTTGCGCTGTCCAGACACATTTTCCCCATTAAAGTAACCAGAAGAATAACGGTGATTTCTAATCTGAATAATTATTCAGAGAGGCTAACATTGGTGGGAGGATAGCGAGACAATGCGCCTGTTAATCTTCAGCCCACAAATGTACTTAGCAGAGGCATTTGTTCTTTTATTTTTCCTAAAGTTCATGGTTCGAAGCTACAAGACGGTTCTTAGACCAGACCAGTCTGAAGTAAGAATCTTTGCCACTATCTTGTGATTCAAGAAAACTGGGTTCGCCACCAAAGACTTCTCCAGAACGAAACATCAAAATAAATGGAACAATTTTTTAAAAAAGTCAACAGATTTAATTATGTCAGCACATTATTAACATCAAAGGGGTGATGCATCTCAGAGGTGAACAGCAGAATATCATAAGCAAAGGTGGTATTCCATTAAATTAAAATAATTATGCAATAAATCTGTGTTAATAGAAGTAACAGCTATGCTACGAACTCCCGAAGGAAAGCGAAAGAGAGGCTGACCAAAAACAACCAGGTGGAGAAGTGTGGAAGCCAAGATGCAAAGGGTGAACAAAAGTTGGGGTACTGTACGAAGGATGGCAGCCGACCGAACAAGGTGGAATTAATTTGTTGCTGCCCTACAAGACGCCACCAGGCATGATGGCCACTGACTGCTTTGATGGTCGGCGGCTATGGATCAAAGAAGAAGAATGAGTTCTCATATACATAAATAAAAATTATCTGTTAATCTAATTTCCTCAACGCATGTAGACAAGTTTAATTCATACTGGTTGCAGATGTGAACTTTATTATGATGCTAAAGTTAACTTTATTTTTATGTGACTGTATTTTAAACCTATATATATATACTACATTTTTTAACAAATAAATAGAAATATGTTTTCTTACAATGTAACTTACAAATTACATTTCATTAATTCATTTACAAATGAAAGTCAATTAAATAAATGTTGCTATCACCAAATAGCACTCCTTGCTATCCACGGCTGTTTGTACCCTATACCAGAGTGCTCTTTTAGTTTCGGTGACCGGAATTCTGACATCGGATATAAAATTTTCATATGCACCGTAAACGACTACTGAGGGTTTTGGCGGGGAAAATCAGCTGATGTGTGTGTAAAATATAAATCATTACACACTTGTTCTGGATAAACACAGCGCTAAAGTTCTTTTGTGTACTATAACTTTGTTCTGTGTTCTATTTTTAATTGCATTTTTATTTGATTGAAATTATATTTGACGGAGTTACAGACTTTTGAAAACAGCGTCATCATTTGAGGAAATTCATAACAGAAGTAATCTTTTTATTAATGTGATATCTAAAAATCGGCCCATTCGTATGAGTTTATAATTATAAAGACTTCTCGAAGGGAAGCTAAAGATTATTTCCATATACTTATTTTTTTTGTTTCATATCTTGAGAATGTGTGGTAGTCAGTTTTGTGAGTTTGGCATTACAAGAACAAGCATATTGTCACCAGATTTTATAACATTTAAATCACTGCAAACGCATTCCTGATACTCGCAAATCTTAAATAAGGTTGTAAAAAAAGAACTTTTTGTAAAGCACCATCTGTTTTTGCATTTTCATTCATTTATAATGATACTTAACTAGACGTATATGAGCGTCAGAAAACATGTAAAGCTATAGATAGATTACTTCCACATACTTTGATCTATCTTTCAAGTCTTGTTAATCTTGTATTTATAATATGAATGTCTTTTTTTTTTATTGTGTGTGTGAGTTAAGTCAATTTTAATGCGCTGTTTTTAAATCTGCAAACCGTTTTTCTCTATCAGGTCGGGATCTCTAGAAATACGCAATTGAAGTTTTTTAACAACGCATACAGTATTACAACATCATTTGTACAAGAAGTATAACAGTTATGTAGGCTTGAATTTCTTTGCAGTCGACTTTCGTCGGTGAATGGCATGTGGTACATCGCGATGAAGCATCCAACAATAATCAGCAAGCATGGTCACACTCCACCGTCCTTGATAACGTGACTCCATTACGGCGATATCTTGATGGAATCGTTCTCCATGTTCATCGCTGACTTTGCCAAGGTTGTCAGGGAAAAAGTCAAGATGCGAATCGAGCAAATGGATTTTGAGGGACATGTTACAGCCCATAATTCTGTATGCATCTATGCACTGCTTAACAATATGCACATAGTCGACAGATTTGTGATTTCCCAGAAAGTTATCGACGATCGATTTGAATGCCATCCATGCGCGAAGTTCACTACCATGTAAAAAGTTCTCGAATTGTTTGTCTGCAATAACTTTCCTAATCTGAGGTCCTACAAAGATACCTTCCTTTATCTTTGCATCGCTAATCTTTGCATCGCTAATTTGCGGAAACTTTTCTCGAAGATAAGTGAAAGCTTTGCTCGTTTTATCTAACGCTTTTACGAAATTATTCATGAGCCCCAACTTTATATGTAACGGTGGTAAAATGATGCTGTCTTTGTTAGCTAATGGCTCGTGTATTACATTTTTATGCCCGAGCTGCATACGATCCCTGATAGGCCACACCTTTCTTGCATAATGTTCCTGTCTGTTGCGGCTGTCCCATTCACATAGGAAGCAACAAAATTTAGTATACCCAGTCTGCATGCCCGTGAGAATTGCAATGACCCTTAGGTCTCCACAAATCCGCCATTGGTAGTCATTGTACTTTATTTTTGGCAAAAAGTATAGCCATATTGTCATAAGTTTCTTTCATATGAACAGAGTAGGCGACTGGAATTGATGAAAATAAATTTCCATTATGCAATAACACGGCTTTTAGACTAGTCTTGGAAGATTCGATGAAAAGTCGCCATTCGTTGACTATGTGCTCATGACCGAGGTGCACCATTAGACCTTTTACATCTTTGCAATAGCAAATGTCATCATCCATCTCAAAGTATTGAACAAGTTCTCTGTGTCTATGACGAAATTTAGATATCGGAGTATTGGGCGCTAAAAGATTCCATTCTCTGAGTCGCGAACCGAGTAATTCCGCTTGTCCTTTGGTGAGAGCGAGATCACGTATTAGATCTGAAAGTTCTGAATGGTTAATTAAGTGAACACCATCATTCACCGGTACATAATCCGAGTCAGAATTAGTTTCTAAAGCAGGTAAACTATCACTTTCTGATGGTTCATTCACGTCCAACGGATATTGTTCTGGTGGAACTGGGATCGGACACGTGATTGGATCATGAGGCACTGGTTTCGAAACCGATTCAATATTTGGATAAACCACAGACTGTCTAGTTTTAAAAGTGAAACCATAGATATTTTTCAAGCAGAAGTAACAATCAGTAGCGTGATTTGTCGGTTCACGCCATATTACTGGCACTCCAAAAGGCATCGACTTATGCTTCGGCGATTTTCGTAACCAACCTGCCAATGTATTTGCACAAGTCGAACAAACTGCATTTGGCTTCCAAGATTTATTTGCATCATCAACTTTCGAATCGAAATAAAGTTCATATGCTTTCTTTAGCAATGGTGTAAAGTTTTTCTGGTGAACACGATCGGTAAAATATCCGCACACGTAACAGAACAGATCAGCCGAATTTCTACAACTTCTAGAAGCCATATTTCACTCAAAATTATTTCAAAATACAGTAACTATTTGAAATATAACGTAACATATGTCATGCATCTTTTAGCAGTATAAAAAGTAGAATTATTTTGCATTTTATTAATTTTTAAAAAGTTATATAGTAAAAATGAAACGGAGCAAATAACGGTTTCCCAAAAATATATTTATTTACAAATATCTTAAGAACCCGACGTGATAGAGATAAACGGATTTCAAATTTGAAATCAGCGCAAGAAACTGACCTAAGAACACTTATTCTTATATAAGAAAGAAAAATGTTGTTTGTCAGTGTTATCTGTTCTTTGTGTTTGGAGTTAACATATCAGATGATAAACCCACAGAGCATTCGACTATATTTTGTAAGAAGTGTTACTTACGAATACAAAACTCAAAAAAGAGGCATAATGAGAAGTGTCTTGAAACAGCCAAGTTACTATCGGAAAACAGTCAGCACATCTGGAAAGACTAAGACCATAATTTAACTATAAGTGAATGTCAACTGTGCAATTATTTTGCAAAAAAAAAAATCTTTTGGTGTTTTAAAAACAAAAAGCTGCTCTATCCCCTGTGATGTTCTTTCTGACCCCTCCATGTCTAGTCAGTCAGTTAGCTGTAGTCAGTCAGTTAGTTGTAGTCAGTCAGTTAGCTGTAGTCAGTCAGTTAGCTGTAGTCAGGATAGCTCTGTACAGCTGGAGGTTGATGTGCCTGCTAACACTAGTGATGATATGGTTCAGCTGGAGGTTGATGAGTCATCTCACATTAAAGGCGATACCATTATTCATTTGGAGGTGGATAACACTACTCACCCTAGCATGCCAGTTTTTGTTGCCACATCTACACCTACCAAGTCAGTTATACATACGACAAGTACATCCACCTCGCCTGTCTTCAAAAGCGACATCACAGTACAACATTTACTTGCTAAGCCACCTTCACAACCACTAGCACAAGAGGAAGAAACCCTATTTACATCCATTGTTAGAAAAAAACTAGAAACAGCAAAAAATAATATCATAAAATGCAAAACCAGAGGACAGCCTATTGTACTACAAAAACTAATAAACACAGAAGAGAAACATCAGTCACCAGAACGCCAACAAAACGTAAGCGATCTCAATTTCTCCACAGTTAGAAAACATATTGCTGGAACATCAACTGACCCACTAGACCTGCAGCAGGAAAATGAACTACAACGCTGCTCAGAAACGTCACGTCAGGAAATTTGCAATTTGAAAGTAGAGTTAGAATATCCAAAGAATTAGCAATAGCCATGAATGAAACAGTAGGTCTTACGTGGGCACAGGAGAGAAAACAGAGAATTTTGAAAGACGCACCTGCGGTATTAAAAATATAACTTCACAATTAAAATTTATAATGGAAACTCATTTGTTACAAATTTCTCCATCTGTGAATGTACAGATTCCTCCTATAAAAAAAGGAAGCGTGAATGATAATTGAGCGAAATTTTGGGGCTAGAGCAAATTATGGCAGTTGTTGCGTGAGAGTGACAGAATTAACAGAGTGTGGAAATCATTTAATAGGTGTATGTTTTTTTATATTAAATTGAACATTTCGTTTTACTAATGACCATACTCATTTTTACATGACCATCGTGATGTATTATTGAGATAATTGTAAGCTCTCATGTTTTGGGGACAATTGGGTGTTATTTTAAGGTAATAAATGTGGACTTGCAATTTAATGTTTCAATAATTAATGTTTGACGCATGAAACCAAAACAAAACTATGATATCAATTTTCTGCAGGTTTTCTACTTTTGATTTCTGTAATTTGTTATGCATGTTGATTGTGACCGTTTTAGTGTAAATTGCATTAGAAACAAACCATAACAAAATATTAAAAAAACGTAAATTTTACACTGTTTCAGACTATTATATCTTCTGTTTTAATTGTGATAAAATGTTTGTTCTTGTTCTAAAATTTACTCTAACATTTCTAGTCTAGCTTTACGCAAAATTAAAGCCGGTATTTATAATAATAAAGTAGCCTAAAAGTATTAATTAAGCCCTATCAGTAAACACCGCCACATTTTTTTCTCGTTAGGAAGTTGACCACGGTCAGAGAAAACTAAAAGATCGCTCGCAAACAGCCGTGTATCAAGCTATTAAATCTTTGTCCCTTGCCAGTATGCGTTGTTACAGACAGGAATTCTGCATATAATGTAAACTTGTTTGACTGTGTACTTCTTGGTCTTCCTCTCTTGCCCTGGGGTTCCAGAACAAGGACTGCCTTGTAATGCTATCAACAGGTTTCCTCAGTGTGTGTCCTATCCATCGCCATCGTCTTCTTCTCATCTCTTGTTCCACTGGCACTTGTCTAGTTCTTGTCATCAGTTCCACGTTGGTAACCTTGTCATACCATTTTAATCCCTCTATTCTACGCAAGCACCCGTTTATGAAAGTCTGTAGCTTTTTGGTTGTTGTCTTTGTTGTTCTCCATGTCTCCGAGCCATACAATAGGACTGACTTCACATTTGAGTTGAAGATTCTTATTTTCGTGTTGGATCCGATTTCTCTTGATCTCCATATATTTCCCAATGCAATGAAAGCTCCTCTTGCCTTTTGTATTCTTATTTTGATATCGCTGTCTGTCCCTCCAACTTTGTCTATATTACTGCCAAGATATGTGTATGATTCTACATCTTGAATTGGTGTTTCTTCAAGTTCAACCCTGTTATCATTACCTGCATTTATTCTCATTATTTTTGTCTTTTCCCTGTGTATTTTCAGACCCAATTGCTGTGACCTCTCATCGAGTGTTTTCAATTTGTCCTGCATCTGATTACGGTTATGGGACAGAAGAGCCAAGTCATCAGCAAAATCCAGATCATCCAACTGCTTAGTCAGAGTCCACTGGATTCCATTTCTGTTGTGTGTTGTCGATGATCTCATAACCCAATCTATTGCCAGCAAGAAAAGAAATGGAGACAAGAGGCATCCCTGTCGCACTCCTGTTCTTATCCCAAACGGTTCTGTAAGCTGTCCTTCGTGAAGAACTCTGCATGTCATGTCTTCATATGTTTTCTTTATTAAATTAATGATCTTCAGGGGAACTCCATAATGCCTCATCAATTTCCAAAGTGATTCTCTGTCTACACTGTCAAATGCCTTTTCGTAGTCCACAAATCCGATGTATAGTGGTGAATTCCATTCCAGACTTTGTTCAACTATTATTCTCAAAGTGGCTATCTGGTCTGTACATGATCTGTTTTGTCGAAAACCTGCTTGTTCATCTCTCAGTTTCTTGTCTATGGACTCTTTTAATCTCTCAAGGATAATCCTGTTTAATACTTTTCCTGGCACTGATAGTAACATTATTCCTCTATAATTTGTGCACTCTTGTAAATTTCCCTTCTTAGGCAACTTAACCAGATATCCTTCCTTCCATTCTGCTGGTATCTCTTCCTTTTCCCAGACTTTACCAAGTAATTTATATAACATCTCTGTAGCCGTGTCGATATCTGCTTTGATGGCCTCTGCTGGAATGCCATCAGGTCCAGACGCTTTTCCCTCTCTTAGAAGCTTTATGGCTTTCTTTATTTCTTCCTTCGTTGGTCTTTCACCGTTAATTTGTAGCTCTTCTTCTGCTGGCTGGATGTTCGGCGGGTTTTGTGGAGCTGGTCTATTGAGAAGGTCCCCAAAATATTCTGTCCACCTCTTCATTTGCTCTTGTATATTGCTGAGCAGTTTCCCATTCTTGTCTTTTATGAGGCAACTTGTTTGCTTGTATTTCCCTGTTAGCTTCTTTGTGCTGCTATACAGTTCTCTCATATTTCCTTTGGCTGCAGCATCTTCTGCCTCTCTTGCCAACTCCTCAATATACTTCCTCTTGTTTCTTTTGATACTTCTTTTTACTTCTTTGTTTGCTTCTGTGTACACTTCTTGAGCCTTGGCTTTGGAGCTCCTAGTTTTGCTTGTGTTTAACTCTGCTTTCTTGTTTTTTCTGTCTTTTATCTTATTGATGGTTTCTGTTGTTATCCATGCTTTTTGTTGTCTTTCCCTTTTCCCCAGTATTTCTTCACATGTCTCCTTCCATACTGTTTTGACCTGCTGCCAATAGTCTTCTGTATTCTCTACATCTTCCAGCTGTTGGAGCACTTGGAATTTGTTGGATACTGTGACCGCAAATTTGTCTCTTGTTTCTTGATTTCTTAGCTGTCCTACATTAAACTGTTGTCTATAATTTTTCATTGTTGCATATCTCTTGAGTTTCCTTTTTACTTTGGCTATCAGAAGATGGTGATCTGATGCCACATCTGCTCCTCTATATACCTTTACATCCTGCAATGATGATCTAAACTTCCTGTTTATGCATATATGATCAATCTGATTTTCTGTTTTATGGTCTGGTGATATCCATGTTGCCTTGTGTATTCTCTTATGTGGAAACATGCTTCCTCCTATAGCCAGTTGATATGAAGCACAGAAGTTTGCGAATAGCTCTCCATTTTCATTCATTACTCCTAGCCCATGTTTTCCCATGACTTCTTCAAATTCAGTGTTGACTGTACCTATCTTTGCATTCATGTCACCCATCAAAATTGTGATGTCTCTTCTTTTTACTTTATCCATAATTTCTTGTAGTTTAGTATAAAATGGGAGAGCCGCGGTAGCATAGTGGTTAGTGCACTGGCTTCCTAGCGCAGTGGTCTATGGTTTGATCCCCAGATGAGGCGGAAAATTTTTAGGCCACAAAACGGCTCCTGGGTTGACCCAGCCCCAAATGGGTACCAGAGCAACTCTGGGAAGGTTAAGGCGGCCGGCGTGATGCTGACCACATCACCCCTCGTGTGCCGACGGTCAAGATAATATGGGCCTAACACCATATTCCCAATATGCCTCAATGGGCGTGTAACGGGTTCCTTTACCTTTTTTTTTTAGTATAAAATGCTTCTTTCACAGACTCTTCTTTGTCATTAGTTGGTGCATAACATTGGATGACATTTACATGAATTTTCTTTTTAGCTGTTTTGAAAGAAGCTGTTATTATTCTGGGTCCAACAGCTTCCCATTCAATTAGTGCTTTCTGTGCTTCTTTAGATAACATAAGAGCTACCCCTTCACTGTGGTGTGAACTTTCGTCTTCATGTCCTGAGGACAGCACCAATTCACCTGTAATGAGTTTCTTCCTGTCTACCCCCTTCCACTTTGTTTCACACATTCCCAGAACCTCGATTTTGTATTCCCTCATTTCTGCTGCTACTTGCGCCACTTTCCCTTGTTCGTTTAATGTCCGAACATTCCAGGTGCCAAATCTGGAAGTTCTCCTAGAAGAAAGAAGGTTAGTCAGCAACACAGACTCCTTTCGGCTTTCTCTGTGTTGCATCATACGCCTCCCCGCGAGAGGACCTTCCCCTGTCTTGGATGGCTGTGTTTTATTTTCTTTATTTGACTTGTCCATATTTGTTGAAGTTTTTTGTGGTTTAAATTTTTTTACAGGATGGTGTAACCGGCCCCATGCCCAACCCTCCTTAGTCGCTTTTTACGACATGCTTGGTAGGGGACAGTGTTACTATTCTTTGCTCCCCTTTCGGACCCCGGTAACACACGGGTGGTCTTTAATTATGCCATTAAGAAAATAGTATTTAAGAATGTAGAACTCTAACCACAACAAACAATTTAAAAAAAAACTATAATTTCTATCCACGTTATACACACTTCATACATCTTACCTTCAAGCCTGTACACTGCCCAAATTTTACTTTTAGAATGAAGCTGCATATCTGTAACACCAACAAATAGGCTGTGTAAGAGAACTATGCTCATATCAACAATAGATTACTAATCACAATTATTGCTAACCAGCTTTTTACAAATAGCTGTAGGAAGAACTGATAAGTGATCAAAATTTCATGCACCTAAAGAAATATTAACTAAGCAATTTTAAAATGCCCAGAAAGACTAATGTTAACAGTAAGAGCACTGGAAGTTAACTCTGAATATCAATTTTTTTTTTTTTTTTACAACTGACAAAAGAAAGAACATTTTACGTAAAATAAGAAATAATTAACAACTTACAGCCAAGATCACAAACACTGATATAAAATTATTATTCTTACAACATGACACCAGAACTATAAAGATGACATGTTATTAACTCTTTGACTCCATAATTATTTTCCACCCTGTGCCGTAATTATTTTTTTGAAGAATTCTAAACGGTGAAGTGTACTGTCTGTTAGTGTAAATTTTATGTTAATCTTTTCTGTGAACATGTACTTATTATATACCAAACTGTATGGAAATAGATAGAGAATTGTAATATATAATGTCTTTGGCAGTATTAACAAAAGTATGTTCGGTATACTTAAAACATTTTGAATGTAAAATTGAAAAACACTAAACAGTTAAATGTAGAATACAAGCTTACCAAAGACAAATTACTGTTGTAGAAAATAAAACGTTCTTTTTAGTCTTCAAACATCAAGGTAATCCATTTGCAAAGTGAAAAAACATTGCTTATGGCCACAGTTAGTACATTTAGTGTTATTCACACCAGTTTTTACTGTGGTCCCTTATAAGAAAAAAATAAATTATGCAATCTTGCATACGTAATTTTCAAACAAATAAAGAAGAATAACATCATATAAAAACTTTTTACATCTGTTTAATGTTTTAATAGTATCCCTAGCTTCATCTTCTACCTAGGACTAGTGATTAGATGTAACGGTAGATCTAGTTTTGTTGCTTTTCAATAGGCCAGAATAAGACTACGCCCACTCATCAACTAAATCTAATGTGTATGGCTTTTCTGCACCGATTCAGTTTTTTGACAACAAACTGTGACTACCAAACAATCATCATCAATGTCAGCAATGTTTCTAAGTAGTTTGACACAATTATTCGCTTAGGAGACTTAGAAAATGTAAATATAAAGCGTGATATATTTCTGTAGCAGTAACAAACAAAAAATGCAAATCGTCACACAAATTGTGATAATAACATCAAAACAAGCACACGTGCTGCTTAACTACACTAAAATTTGTTGTTTAAATAGTAGCAGAAGTCATTCTACGAGTTTTAAAATATGAACTGCATTAAACGGATGATTTAGGGGGTTTATTCGTGATAAACTAAAAATAAAGCTCTGACCATTTCGCGGGCACAGCACATTGCATTAAGCAATGCTGTGAGCATTGGTCAGGAGTCAAAGAGGTAAGAGTCTTAGTGGACAAAAGAAGAATTATCTTACAGAAAGCTATGCAGTAACACAGTGAGAGACATGAAGGCACTGGACATCAAATCCAGCAACCTAGGAGGATGAAACTGCTGATCGCACCAAGTGGCGATGCTCCCTATGGCGCCACCTCAGGCTTGGTGAAAAGAAGCTCTTACAACAAACAGAAGAGAAAAGAACATGTGGCAAAAAATCAGCTGAGGACTACAACCTCAACGGCACATAATTCTCACAGTCGTTTATGACTGAAGAAGGCTACTACAAATACAGAAAAAATATTTAGGTAGCTGTGCGTGAGATGAAAAGCATTAAAATAAAAAAAGAATGAAAAAGAAATAAATATGATCTTTCCGGATTACACTGACTAACAAAAAAAAACTTTTTTTTTCTTTCTCTAACATTTCTATGTTTTTCTGGTCAATTTTAATGCGCTGTTTTTAAATCTGCAAACTGTTTTTCTCTATCAGGTCGGGATCTCTAGAAATACGCAATTGAAGTTTTTTAACAACGCATACAGTATTACAACATCATTCGTACAAGAAGTATAACAGTTATGTAGGCTTGAATTTCTTTGCAGTCGACTTTCGTCGGGGAATGGCATGGCGTACATCGCGATGAAGCATCCAACAATAATCGGCAAGCATGGTCACACTCCACCGTCCTTGATAACGTGACTCCATTACGGCGATATCTTGATGGAATCGTTCTCCATGTTCATCGCTGACTTCGCCAAGGTTGTCAGGGAAAAAGTCAAGATGTGAATCGAGCAAATGGATTTTGAGGGACATGTTACAGCCCATAATTCTGTATGCATCTATGCACTGCTTAACAATATGCAACATAGTCAACAGATTTGTGATTTCCCAGAAAGTCATCGACGATCGATTTGAATGCCATCCATGCGCGAAGTTCACTACCATGTAACAAGTTCTCGAATTGTTTGTCTGCAATAACTTTCCTAATCTGAGGTCCTACAAAGATACCTTCCTTTATCTTTGCATCGCTAAATTGCGGAAACTTTTCTCGAAGATAAGTGAAAGCTTTGCTCGTTTTATCTAACGCTTTTACAAAATTCTTCATGAGCCCCAACTTTATATGTAACAGTGGTAAAATGAAGCTGTCTTTGTTAACTAATGGCTCGTGTATTACATTTTTATGCCCGAGCTGCATACGATCCCGGATAGGCCACACCTTTCTTGCATAATGTTCCTGTCTGTTGCGGCTGTCCCATTCACATCGGAAGCAACAAAATTTAGTATACCCAGTCTGCATGCCCGTGAGAATGCAATGACCTTAGGTCTCCACAAATCCGCCATTGGTAGTCATTGTACTTTATTTTTTTCCAAACGTATAGCCATATTGTCATAAGTTTCTTTCATATGAACAGAGTAGGTGACTGGAATTGATGAAAATAAATTTCTGTTATGCAATAACACAGCTTTTAGACTAGTCTTGGAAGAATCGATGAAAAGTCGCCATTCGTTGACTATGTGCTTATGACCGAGGTGCACCATTAGACCGTTTACATCTTTGCAATAGCAAATGTCATCATCCATCTCAAAGTATTGAACAAGTTCTCTGTGTCTATGACGAAATTTAGATATCGGAGTATTGGGCGCTAAAAGATTCCATTCTTTGAGTCGCGAACCGAGTAATTCCGCTTGTCCTTTGGTAAGAGCGAGATCACGTATTAGATCTGAAAGTCCTGAATGGTTAATTAAGTAAACACTATCATTCACCGGTATGTAATCTGAGTCAGAATTAGTTTCTAATGCAGGTAAACTATAACTTTCTGATGGTTCATTCACGTCCAACGGATTATGTTCTGGTGGTACTTGGATCGGACACGTGATTGGATCATGAGGCACTGGTTTCGAAACCAATTCAATATTTGAATAAACCACAGACTTTCTAGTTTTAAAAGTGAAACCATGGATATTTGTCAAGCAGAAGTACAATCAGTAGTGTGATTTGTATGTTCACGCCATATTACTGGCACTCCAAAAGGCATCGACTTATGCTTCAGTGATTTTCGTAACCAACCTGCCAATGTATCGAACAAACTGCATTTGGCTACCAAGATTTATTTGCATCATCAACTTTCGAATCGAAATAAAGTTCATATGCTTTCTTTAGTAATGGTGTAAAGTTTTTCTGGTCAACACGATCGGTAAAATATCTGCACACGTAACAGAACAGATCAGCCGAATTTCTACAACTTCTAGAAGCCATATTTTGCTCAGAATTATTTCAAAATACAGTAACTATTTGAAAAATCGCGTAACATATGTCATGCATCTTTTAGCAGTATAAAAAGTAGAATTATGTTGCTTTTTATTAATTTTTAATAAGTTATATAGTAAAAATGAAACGGAGCAAATAACGGTTTCCCAAAAATATATTTATTCTCAAATATCTTAAGAACCCGACGTGATAGAGATAAACGGATTTCAGATTTGAAATCAGCGCAAGAAACTGACCTAAGAACACTTATTCTTATATAAGAAAGAAAAATGTTGTTTGTCAGTGTTATCATTCTCCTCTCCCCACCACTCAAAAGAAAAAATTCAGACTTGAGACATACATTAATGATTAAGGTATTCTGTTTAAGTGCCAAGTTTCTTGTATGACTATTCCACAAGCTAACACTCATCTCATCATCATGTAGCATGTCCTTTGCAGAAAGTCGCTCTCATCACAGCCCGCCTAAAAGACTCTCGATCTCTAGCCAGCCCTCCTGCCTCCTCCATTGTCATGTTCAAGGTGTCTTCAATGTCCTGTGTCCACCGTCGTCTTGGTCGGCCCCTGCCATCTCATCTATCTGTTTTTAATAAACTACTATTCAGCTTCTAGTATTGTACCAAGAATGTCAAGGCCAAGAAGGAGCAACAAAAAATAAAGAGAACACACTGAAAAAGCCTGGGCACAGTGAAATATCATGTACATAATGAAACGGTCTTTTTTTTTTCTTAAAGGCTTTATATTACATGTTTTACTACAATTAATGTGCAAGAAAATTTAATTCTTTTTGAACATCTGCTTTTTTTTTTTTTTTAACACCTTGCACGTTATACAAGGTGTAACTAAACACAGAGGTGTGGATGAACTAGCAATCATGTCACGTAAACAATCTGCTACATAAACCACTACTGGAAGACTACATGACACACTTTGGCACAGGATTCTTTCACAGACACCAAATGCAGTTTGTGGCCATGCTCTAATAGAAGCACAAACGTGATAAGAAATACTTCCATTTTGTCTTTATTCCCCTATGTATTAAAATATTTGATGGGATGTAGTCAGATAACGGTAGTTGTTACTTACAGACCAGTTCCAGATCTCCAACAATTTCATCATGGAGTTCATTTTTCTGTAAGAGATATATCAACACATAATCCCTATAAACGTGAATATCAATACATATATAATTGTCTATCTCTTTAAAATGTGTTAAAGGAAATTAAAATTGTACATGTTCATGAAATATAAATTTTTAAAGTGTGTACACAAAATTTTGAAACACACTGGTATTCACAGCATCAAATAGCCTTGTGTCTCAGCTTTAACTTGTCAATGATAGGTGAGTTTTTAAACTACATGTTGTTGCTGTTGTTATTGATCCAGCGACGCTTGGGCTCTCGCCCTGCAGCCAAATGCCATATAGACCTAGTGACATGTTTTCACACGTTTCGTTTCTCCGTACAAGATGTTCCACTTATCTGGAAGGAGCATTTTGTTAACATCATCAAGTGCTTGGCACTCAAAGAGATGGTGGTCAACAGTTTCGTAGAGGTAGTTACATAGCTGGCACTCTGGAGAGTGTTGTTGTTGGATTCTGTTCAAGTGACTGTTGAGTGGTATGTGTTGTGTTCTGAGCCGAAAAATAGTGCTCTGATCCCTCCTTGTAAGATGGCCAATGTTGTCATTAGGATCAGGACTGGCCATATGTTTGTAAATCTCTCTCCTGGTGTTTCCCATGGCCCATTTGTTCAGCCAAGTTTCTTTGTTTGTTGTTCATATAAGTTATTTGGCTTTTTGGAGAATTGTTGCAGTGAGTGGTTGTTCTTGTCTTGTTCCTTTCTTTGCTAATCTGTCTGCTCTGTCATTACCTGGTGTATTTGAGTGACCAGGGATCCACTGCATAAATATTCTGATGCCATATGAAGTGATAAGCTGATCATCCAGGATTAATTTGGCTAATTCAGTTCTACAATGTCCACTGCCTTCCAAAGCTTGAAGGGCAGACATTGAGTCAGTAAAAATGACGATGTTTTGAGCCTTTGAGGGAAAGGCATCGAATACAGTCTTCAGATGGTATACGGCTGTTTCCAGTGCAATGATTTCAGCTTCGAATTTGGAGCAAAACTCCCCGCATGCATTAAACAGCTCGTTGGAGGATCCATATGGATAACATATGTAGACTACATAACCTGCTTTGATGGTGGCCTTAATTGCAGATATGTCAATGGTTCGTTGTGATGTACTCATAAGACTGACTGGGTCGGAGTGTTTGGGTGTTCCATCTACTAATTTTATTTGTACTTCTGATGTTTTTAAGTGATTAAAAAGGATCCCATTACACGCCTATTCCATTACATGCCTAATGAGGCATATTGGGAATATGGTGTTAGGCCCATATTTTCTTGACCACCGGCACACTAGGGGTGATGTGGTCAGCATCATGTTGGCCGCCTTAACCATCCCAGGGTTGTTCTGGTACCCAATTCATGAGGCTGGGTCGACCCCGGAGCCATTTGCGGTCTAATAAATCCCACCTCAACTGGGGATCGAACCATGGACCACCAAGCTAGGAAGCCAGTGCACTAACCAC
Source organism: Oreohelix idahoensis (assembly GCA_024509875.1). Taxonomy (NCBI): domain Eukaryota; kingdom Metazoa; phylum Mollusca; class Gastropoda; order Stylommatophora; family Oreohelicidae; genus Oreohelix; species Oreohelix idahoensis. The sequence goes on along the minus strand of JAMPIV010014179.1, from coordinate 23,124 downwards.
TGCGCTACTGCGGCTGCCTTTTTAAGTGAGTCTGTGGTGGTAAATTCTGTACTACTTTCTGTATATCTTGCTTTCTTTCTGGGAGGTGGTATCTATCCTAAATTTCATGGACATGGTGTAAGACTGACTTGTGTTTTATTCTTTGCTTGTGTTCCCAGTTTTCTACAAGGCGTCTATTGGGGTGGTTTTGGTTTACTTTAAACTACATATAGGGTAAAAGTTTATGACAGTAGAACAAAGTCTTCCATGTTGCCTGACTGGACATCCATATTTATATTACAGTTAGCCTAAACTGGTTGAAATGAAGCACAGTAGGTCGACTTTTTGGATAGGGCCTTATAAAAAAGAATTCAGAGAAGCCGTATAAAGGGGTAAGGGTTAGGTTTAGGTATCCTAACAACATTAGCGACTTACTGGGATTACATCAAATAAGACGGCCCACTGTGCTTCATTTCAACCATGTTTCGAGCAGCCAGCCTTAACCCAACACCAATGCATGGAAGCGTAGCTGGAGTCATCCTTATGTGACCACCATCTAAGTACAATGCTACAATATTCAAATGTCAAAGTGAACCTGTCCGTGAGGCTAATTACATCCTCACTGACTCTTGAAATCATCCATACACTTCCAGGGATTCCCCCTGTGGTGAAACATGTTTAAATCCCAGATTTGCACACTAAGCTTGAAGGAGTCACTTGAGCCCCAGATGTAAGTCTGGCTTTTTAACCTGGTTGGCTGCATGCAGGAGGATCTCACTGTGGACCCATGATGAGCAGGGGGAAACTGAGAAGTGGCTCTGTGTAGGTCGTGACAATTCATTGGCAGAGCCAAAAATCAGAGCACATCATTTTAGCTCTGCATATTTAAAGAACTCCCTTAGATGGTGGGGAATGCACAGTATGCCACTTGGTACTGGCTACAAAAGAGCGAGGAGCTCAGCAGTTCTAGTTAAACAACCCAGCACCAACCCTGTTTCGAGCTTTGTCAAAATTAATAACGGCCGACAAATAATGAGGCCGTTTTAAATATAAAAAAACAAAACAAAACACACAAAAATTCCAACCTGTAGTGGAAACACCCCATGTTTGGCCAATATGGCAGCCCCAAGTCTACAGTCCATCACGCATAATTCTGTATAAACATTTTTCATGTGCATGACTATTTTTTATTCATTCATCAGATCTTTCTTCTTGTTTTAATTTTTCGTTTTATTTTACACTGCACAAAAAGGAATCGCTTTGATGCAGTTTCTTTCCTCGCTGCTATCGTAATGTTAAGCTGATGGGGGAAAAAAATAAATCCTCCTGTCATAAAGTGCTTATACACTACATAAATAAAATAGGCAATCACACTGATACCTTGACAAGCTGAATAAGTTGTTCCGCTACTTGACGCTTTGATCCACTAAATACTTTGTCATTTAAGTCTGCACTACTCAATCGGCCCCAGCGTGCTAAAGTTTCGCGCAGAGACGAGACTCTACATCTCGAAACAACTGATATTATTATCTCGCGATGCAAATCCATTGTCACATTTCATTGAACGCAAGAACCATGGCGTCTTGCAAAGTCCCGCTTTTGTTTACAGTTATAAATAAAAGTTTACTTCCGCCTTTTTTTTAGGATTCGAGTGTCTGCACGCATTCGAGTTGTTATTTTACATCATTTGCTGCATCCAGAAAACGAATGTGCGTAGTAATCGATTACTAAGTGGATGGAGACAGCGTTGCCACTCCTAGGTGGATTCATTGGTCCCGTATAGGTGTCATTTTCCTTCATTAGTTGAACACCACCTAGATCACCTTTCGGTTTTCGCCAACAGTAGCCCCAAAATAGTCCAAAAACCACATAAAGTAGCCCAAAATTCAAAATCTATGCAGGGCCGGATTTAGCTAATACGTGCCTCTAAATTTTTTGGTATTTAGACCCCTTTCACCTTTTTAGCTTATGCACGGCCCCTAAGAGCTCCAGACCCCTAGGCTTCACCCTACTTAGCCTACTGGATAATCCGGCCCTGAATCTAGGTGTATCTAGGTGTTATTTAAGGTACCATCTAAGTTTTTTTTCTCCAAAATTCAGGGTGGCAACACTGGACGGAGATAATCACTAATTCGAACGTCTATATATATGGTGACACAACAAGAGAAATCCATACTAGAATTGCTTTGGCAGCTAGCGCCTTCAATAGATTATCTAACATTTGGAAATTACGATCATTGAATATACATACCAAGCTTCGTCTGTTTAATTCAAATGTTAGCTCAGTGTTAACATACGGCTGTGAGAGTTGGAAAATAACAAAATCATTGGAGAACAAGCTGAATACATTCGAGAACAAATGTCTTAGAAAACTCATGAACATCAGTTGGAAAGAATTCAAGACTAATCGACAAATAAGAGAAGACTCTAGGCAGAAATATGTCTCCGACTATATAAGGAAAAGACGATGGTCATATATCGGTCATGTACTACGAATGCAAAACAACCGCATACCACTACAGGCGCTCACTTGGGTTCCTGAGGGTAAGCGGAAAAAAGGAAGACCAAAAGAAACACTCAGAAGAACAATAATAAGAGAAGGAAGAACGTTGGCCCTAAATAATGTGCAAGAGCTAAGAGGAGTGGCGTCACAACGAACAACCTGGAGAGCACTGGTTTCTGCCTTATGCGCCGTGTTTGGTGCTTAAAGAATTTATTATTATTATTATTATATCTCTTGTCCTTGTCAATTGTTTGTAACTGGCTGAAGAAAGGTGAAATCCGAAACGTCACGTGTTTCCTGTGTGCCGTGAATTTGTAAAACTGGTTCCATACCATGTTATTTTTTTTATTTAAAATATTAATAACATGATATTTCTGCCACATTTGATAGACCCACATTTTCGGTGGAGATCCATTGGCAGACCTTCGATGCCAAGTGTAATATAATACATTAAAATACGAAACTACACATGTACGAGCATTAGGAAATAAAGTTGAATAGCGGCAAATTGATCAAGCGTTACTGTGTGCATTGTGAAACATGTGTGTGTGTGTGTGTGTGTGTGTGTGAAGAGGGCGTAGTAAAGCTTATATACATTAAATTAATATGAAATTAATATGAAACAAATATAAAGGTATGTTATCAGGCACTCGCAGGAAATAAAGAAGTAGAACACCAGACAACAGAAAACAACAGACATGAGTGGCTTACCCAGGATTTGAACACTGGACCTTCCGTGCGACAACCCCGCCTAGCCATGCAAGCGAATCACACTATCCGCTCTGCCATCTACGCATCATCAAAAAATGATGTTTCAATGGCAGGTCAATAGTGCGAACCACAATACACGACACCAGAAGTCCTCCATGGGCAGTTCAGCCTATTAATGACGCAATCACTTCTGTTGTATTTCTATCAAGCAGTATAGGCCGAATCCAACAAGACCCTTAGGACCTTAATACTGTGTCCAGTAAATGATAGTAGACTAGAACAGTGAGAACAGGATAGTGGGTAGGTTTTGGTATTGTACAAACATTTATTACAAATAAGGGAGGGAAACCTGAGGCCTGTAAACAGTAAATTAATATGAAATTAATATGAAACAAATATAAAGGTATGTTATCAGGCACTCGCAGGAAATAAAGAAGTAGAACACCAGACAACAGAAAAACAACAGACATGAGTGGCTTACCCAGGATTTGAACACTGGACCTTCCGTGCGACAACCCCGCCTAGCCATGCAAGCGAATTACACTATCCGCTCTGCCATCTACGCATCATCAAAAAATGATGTTTCAATGGCAGGTCAATAGTGCGAACCACAATACACGACACCAGAAGTCCTCCATGGGCAGTTCAGCCTATTAATGACGCAATCACTTCTGTTGTATTTCTATCAAGCAGTATAGGCCGAATCCAACAAGACCCTTAGGACCTTAATACTGTGTCCAGTAAATGATAGTAGACTAGAACAGTGAGAACAGGATAGTGGGTAGGTTTGGTATTGTACAAACATTTATTACAAATAAGGGAGGGAAACCTGAGGCCTGTAAACAGTAAATTAATATGAAATTAATATGAAACAAATATAAAGGTATGTTATCAGGCACTCGCAGGAAATAAAGTAGAACACCAGACAACAGAAAAACAACAGACATGAGTGGCTTACCCAGGATTTGAACACTGGACCTTCCGTGCGACAACCCCGCCTAGCCATGCAAGCGAATCACACTATCCGCTCTGCCATCTACGCATCATCAAAAAATGATGTTTCAATGGCAGGTCAATAGTGCGAACCACAAGACACGACACCAGAAGTCCTCCATGGGCAGTTCAGCCTATTAATGACGCAATCACTTCTGTTGTATTTCTATCAAGCAGTATAGGCCGAATCCAACAAGACCCTTAGGACCTTAATACTGTGTCCAGTAAAGGATAGTAGACTAGAACAGTGAGAACAGGATAGTGGGTAGGTTTGGTATTGTACAAACATTTATTACAAATAAGGGAGGGAAACCTGAGGCCTGTAAACAGTAAATTAATATGAATTAATATGAAACAAATATAAAGGTATGTTATCAGGCACTCGCAGGAAATAAAGAAGTAGAACACCAGACAACAGAAAAACAACAGACATGAGTGGCTTACCCAGGATTTGAACACTGGACCTTCCGTGCGACAACCCCGCCTAGCCATGCAAGCGAATCACACTATCCGCTCTGCCATCTACGCATCATCAAAAAATGATGTTTTCAATGGCAGGTCAATAGTGCGAACCACAATACACGACACCAGAAGTCCTCCATGGGCAGTTCAGCCTATTAATGACGCAATCACTTCTGTTGTATTTCTATCAAGCAGTATAGGCCGAATCCAACAAGACCCTTAGGACCTTAATACTGTGTCCAGTAAATGATAGTAGACTAGAACAGTGAGAACAGGATAGTGGGTAGGTTTGGTATTGTACAAACATTTATTACAAATAAGGGAGGGAAACCTGAGGCCTGTAAACAGTAAATTAATATGAAATTAATATGAAACAAATATAAAGGTATGTTATCAGGCACTCGCAGGAAATAAAGAAGTAGAACACCAGACAACAGAATTTTAATTTCATATTAATTTACTGTTTACAGGCCTCAGGTTTCCCTCCCTTATTTGTAATAAATGTTTGTACAATACCAAACCTACCCACTATCCTGTTCTCACTGTTCTAGTCTACTATCATTTACTGGACACAGTATTAAGGTCCTGAGGGTCTTGTTGGATTCGGCCTATACTGCTTGATAGAAATACAACAGAAGTGATTGCGTCATTAATAGGCTGAACTGCCCATGGAGGACTTCTGGTGTCGTGTATTGTGGTTCGCACTATTGACCTGCCATTGAAACATCGTTTTTTGATGATGCGTAGATGGCAGAGCGGATAGTGTGATTCGCTTGCATGGCTAGGCGGGGTTGTCGCACGGAAGGTCCAGTGTTCAAATCCTGGGTAAGCCACTCATGTCTGTTGTTTTTCTGTTGTCTGGTGTTCTACTTCTTTATTTCCTGCGAGTGCCTGATAACATACCTTTATATTTGTTTCATATTAATTTCATATTAATTTACTGTTTACAGGCCTCAGGTTTCCCTCCCTTATTTGTAATAAAAGCTTATATACATACATAGTCTGCAGCAGTGCAGACTGGCTGAGCGAGCACGGATCGAAATGGGAAGGCAAACCCGGTCCTTAAAAAATGCCGTGCAGAAGTCGGATGTGTCGACCGAAAGGTGCAGATATCACAGCTTAGGCGCAAACAGACACAACGCAACCACCGTCCTTTTCAGGACGAACGAGGAAGAAGAAGAAGAATATACATACATAATAACATTACACCAAGATGCCAGCTGATCTTAATATCAACAGGGGCTTCTCTTTCCGTATCACTCACTACTGCGACAAGAGCTTTTTTTAAAGATAGTACGGTACCATAGCAGATACTGCCGGATGGGAATGAAGTGTCAGGGAATTCCCTATACCACATCTCAGTTTTATGAGGCCAGGTGACTAGTTCCCTTCTTCTTTCTCTTCTCCAGGAAAGACTGACAGAAAAGAGATAGAGAATGACAAAAAGAGAAGATGCTGGACAGTCTGACATCATGGAATAGAAAGAAGTCAGCAACAGAATTGTTAAACACTACTTGAGATAGCAAGTTATGCAGAGACATGATCACCTGCTCCACCAGGCTTTACTTGAAGAGTATTTGTCATCGACAAATTCATGCCAGACCTACCTGTGCTATGCAATTCTTCCAAGGCCTCTCCATATCCATTTCATATCTGTTCCCAATTCTCTTCTCCGAGTGTTTTACTGTCCTCATTTACCAGACATACCCTGGGTAAGTTAACCCACGCACCCAAGATGATTCTCCCCCCCCCCCCCCCACCTCAAACATAATAAGTATGATGAATCTACCATCATCTTCATCAGAGGAAATATCTTGGCGGTTTCGGGAATATGAAGTTGATGCGATAGACACACCAGAAGCTGAAGGCTGGGACTCAGGCGTAGATACTGTACATGTACTTGTAGAGGTGTGCTCGGAAGCCAGTTTCTTAAACATGTCCTGGAAACTAAGTTGCTTTATATATTTTGATCTTTCTTTTAATATGCAATTCTTGAACTTCATTTTTTTTAAAAAACTTATGTGATGCTCTTGTAGCGAAATCTGTTGAGATAATCGCTTATTTCAGTGAGATTTTAGTCCTATAATAATAAATACACCAGCCCTCAGGTGTCTGACTATTTTCATCTTCAACGCCAGTAGAGCGCTGCCTTTTGTGCAGTGGAAATGCTTAAAAAATGACCCGCCGTAAAAATCTAACACGCTTTTAGTTTCGGTTTAGAAAACGTACAATAAACATTTTAACATCTCGCCGATCTGCTGCACGAAACGGTGGGAAAGGTTTGAATTAACGTAATATGTTAACTTTAACACTAAAATTTGTAATAATTCGGACATTTCCCAGTAGTAAGAATGAGACGATTGTAATAATTAACGCCAACACTACCAAAGTTTTGAAAACTAAACCTCTTCGCTCTGCAAGCGGTCTCTTTAATATATACACGCTGTGGGCAAAGCCAGCAGAGACAAACACACAGACAGTTTTCCATTTCCTCCTAGCGGTAATATTCTGACGTCACTCAAACTAGTTGGTTATTTGAATAATGATAGAGACGGGGGGGGGGGGGGGGGGGGGGGGAATGGCCGACTGGTGTAAAAGTTATATTTGACGATTGACAGTGACAAAACTGAAAATCTAAACCATACTGAAACTGACCATAAAAATCTTATAGTAGTATAGCTTAGTGTCCCCTGAGCAAAAATATGGTAGTCCAAGTATTAGCCAAGTTATTGAGAAAATACTAAATGTTTAAGAACGCTTAGACGGACAGACTGTTATTCTTGCTCGTTACACATAACGTTATTGGGGACGATAGTTTAAAAAAAAGAGGCATTGTAGTAATTCAAATTCTATTGGTTGGTATAAGAGTATAGGAGTAAAGGGAGGATAGGAAAATGTTAACCAAAACTAAACATCTTTTTCTATTGGCATAACTAACGCAGACTGACCAATGGACTACGAGGCACATAGTTTGTTTGGAATTGTTTTGTTTTTTCAAACTAAATTCAAAATTATTTAGTAGTGCCTGCTTTCATTGGTCGGCTCTAATAGATATTGGCAAGAGGCATAGTGGTCTCGCGGCCATTTGACTAGAAAATTTTATAGAAACAACTACGTTGAGAGCAGATGTGATAAATTGTAAAATTAACTACTAAATTCACAATCTGGACTTGGCAGAGCAAAACTGAGGCCATATTCTTTGCCAGTCAACGTTATTTGTGACATATTTCTTTGAACTAGTGGTAATAATGCTTTAAGTATTTATATGCTTGATAAAAACTGCACAAGTTAGATACTTCTGTGGGAAAAGTGAAGGACATGCCGGGAGCAAACATTATTGAGTCCTCACATTGAACTGTATTTGACTGTTGCATATTATTATGATTTTGTATAAATTATTTTATATTGGAAGATGTTAGGAAGCCTCAGTGTTCCACGAACACTCTTTAACATGCCTAGAGCGTTTATAATTTAGAAAAAGAAAAGAAAAATCATATAAAAGGAGATGTGGTTACTCCCCGTTATTGTATTGAAGCAAACTAGGTAAAAGTACAGTGGCGTATCTGCCATAGGGACCTGAGGTGTGGTCACAGAAAGGTGTGAGTCATATAATTAGGGGCTGAAGCACATGAATGCACACGAGGCTGACCCCCATACCATCATGTATACATAGGGATAAGAAGTTGTGATCAGAAACGAAAAGGCCAGGGTGTCTTTTGATTGCAGAATTTTTATTTCCTGTTACCATCCGGTGACAGGAAACCTGATGAGTGAGTGAAAAGTCTCCATTTAAAAGCTGCTGTCAGCTGATAGCCTGAAGGAGCTTGTGTGTGGGTGCTGATCTATTATATCTGCAACGACATCCGGACTTATTCTCGACATACGAAGAATCCCAGGTGACACGTTAACAGCTGGAACATCTGACACTTTAGCATAATAAACTGGTTCTTATAAAAATAAAACTGAATTATATGGGGAATGACGAAAATAACAGCTCCCCATAACAAATGACTATCACTAGCAGTTATTAAAGTTTTAGTCTGTGAATACACCTACAGGAACTCTATAGAATAACATTACATCCATAGGACCAAGAGTCCATATTTTTTAGTTAAAGCATTATATGTAAATATATTTCCTCATTTTCAAAGACCTGTCCAAAAGAGTTGGCGGGACAGGCAGATTAAATTGTACAAAGAAAAAAACATTCCAATTTTTAAAGAAAACTTTAACCACAGTCTTATTTATTTTCTTATAGTGAGTTAAAGTGTATTGTGTTGATGTACCATCATCTTCATTTCACCCCTAGACACTTGAGACATCATATACCAGGCACTAGAATCAGAATACGGACTGTGTGAGATCTAGGGAGGTAGCGTTAGGTTCCCTGATAAAATATATTATCATCATCTTTTTTAGATTCAGGGACCTACATGTGCTTGACCTCACACAGTTAACACAGACACAACTATCTTTCTTGTTAGGTATAACATCTTAACCTCCCCAGCAAAAATTACACTTGCTACAAAAATTGGGGGCTTGTGCGGGATTTGAACTTCTAGTACTACGTATATTAGGGTCCTGGTCGGGGTTTTAGCTATAACAACATTTCTATTTACCCAGGTAATCCCCATTATTAATATTGCCCAAGATTTGGGAATTGATGAAGTGTCAGAGCCTGGATTAATTAATTAAGTTGTATATCAGTGGGGTACTGGAAGATGAGACAGGTCTGTATTTCGGAGCTGGCATTTGCTGATGATGTTGCCCTGATTGCTAAATCAGAGGCACATCTCCAATTCAACCTGCAAGTCTGGAAGGAAGAGCTGGAGAAGAGAGGGATGGTCATAAGCAGCTCTAAAACAAAATCCATGGTGATATCACGAGAAGAAAGAAGACATCAGATTAAGCTGGGAGAACAGGTCCTGGAGCAGGTAGACCACTTTAAATACATCGGAGCTATTATTGACCGAAAGGGAGGCATCAAAGAAGAGTTGGCCACTTCAAAAGCAGCAGCTGGGAGACTTTTTCAGGCCATAAATCGAGGATTCCTCAGCAAGGGAGAGGTTGGTAAGAAAACGAAGATAGCTGTATACCGCTCCACCTATGTCCCAGTCTTGACATATGGATGCGAGTCATGGGCAATGACTACAACCCACAAAAGCCAGATCCAAACCTCAGAAATGAGGTATCTGAGGAAGGTGGTTGAAGTAACAAGAATAGACATGGTACGCAACCAGACGATACGTCAAGGCCTTAAATCCCACCCCCTGCAGACCCAAGTAGAACAATCCCAACTAAGATGGTTTGGCCATGTCTGCAGAATGGGAGAAGATCGGCTACCACGACAAGCATGGGAAACAAAGAGCCAGGCATCCAGACCCCCAGGACGACCCAGAGTCCGCTGGGAGGACAACATTAGACAATCTTTGAAGGACCGAGGACTAGAATGGAACCAGGCCAGGAGGAAGACAGCCGATAGGATGGTCTGGCGCTCTCTCTTCCAAACCTCTAAACCTCACGGTAGAAGAGGAACGACTAATTAAGTAAGTACTTGTTTTGGAAATTGATTTAGAACATTTTAGTATTTATAAGATGGCGGATTTGGCCAAGTTTCGCTCTGCTGCTGTGCAGACTGCGAGAGACATGAATATGGAGGGTCAAGTTTTGATTGACTATGTCACCTCAGAATGTGATAAGTTTATTGCTAGGGAAGAACATAGGTTAGCTGAAGAGAGGAGAATGCAGTTAGAAGATGCTAGAGAGATGAAGAAATTAGAGTTGGATAGAGAGGCAGAAAATAAACGTTTACAAATTGAGGCTGATAGAGAGGCTGAGATCAAGAGGCTCCAGTTTGAGGAGAAAAAATTAGAAAGGGAGGCTGAAGAAAAACGACTGCAAAGGGAAGCAGAAGAAAAGAGATTGGCTGTCGAAAGGGAAGCAGAAGAAAAGAGATTGGCTACCGAAAGGGAAGCACCAGATAAAAGATTAGCAAGGGAAGCAGAAGATAAAAGGTTGCAGAGGGAGCATGAGTTGCGACTAAGGGAGTTGGAGTTGCAAGGCCATGCTCCTGAAAATGGTCACAGCCCCTCTACCTCTGATACTACTGCTAGTCAGGTAATCCAACTCAGCTATGGGGTTTCACTTAGATTATTTTGTTGATCGACAGATTGTTCCATGACATTGAACATATCCAAGTAGGTTTGAGGCCATTAGCTACAACTTAACACGAAAAAGATGAAGATGGAGTTGAAAAAATCCCAAACGCAAATCGGGTTGAAAGCTTATGAAATTTTTTCCAAAATGAGCACTTCCGATCGACCAAGAAATTCCGACATGTTAAAAATATCAGGCTCTAGAAAGAAACAAAAATAAATCAGGTGAATTTTACAGGAAAAATTTGCGGTCCAAGCTACTGTCGGCCATTATCACCAGTCTCTTTGGAGACTTACATGGAGAAATGAACTGCTCTGGGGAAAACCCAAGATCTTAAAGAAATGATCCTTATTGAGCAATTGAGAGAGTCCATGGCTTCAGACTTGAGAAAGTTTCTCATGGAACAGGGTGCAGAGAGGCTGGGGGAGTTACTTAATGTCGCTGAGAGGTATCAGGCAGCCCAGGCAGAGGTAGCTGGCGCCAAAAAGAAGCATGTAGATAATTATAGGGCCCCACAAAACTCAAATAGATTTGATAATAAAGATCAGGGAAACAAGTTTAAGCAAAATTTTGATAGGCCACGCAATGATAATAAACATAAAAACTCACAGTTCAATGACAGGAAATATGAGGAAAGAAAACCCCTTTATCAAAATAGATACTATTGTAAATGGTGTAAGAGAGAGGGTCATGACACCAAATTTTGTACAAGGAAACCTTCTGGATGTGCTGCTATGAAGTTGGGGAAAAAGGAAGAAAAGGTAAAACCTACTGGACAGCAGGAACCTTATCATCCCCCAGTATGTGAGGACGTGGTATGTAATGGAGTCACAATTAGGTGCCTTTACGATACCGGTTTGGATTTCGATTCTGTTGTGAGTGCGCACTTGGTGAACCCGGATCAGTATACCACAGAAACAGTGGAGATTCAAGGGGCGACCAAGGACCTACCACTCATGACACTTCCCATTGCAAGGATAACAGTGAAAACTCGCTATGTGGAAGGGATAATCAGAGCAGCAGTGATAGACGCACCCATTTACCCTCTGATATTGGGATGTCGTTATGTCTGGCAGCAGCCCAGACCCGTTCACAATCCAGAAAGGAAGAAGATGAGCCGATAAATACTCATCCAGAGGAGATGAGGAAGACACAGGCTGAAGATAGGACACTCAAGCCTTGCTTTAAGAAATTACCTAAATGCCACACACCTCCAAGCAAAGGGGATTATTATATGAAGAACAAATTGTTGTATAGGAAGACCGGAACTGGAACAAATGGTCACAGCCAACTGGTACTTCCAACTTCATATCGGGAGAGAGTGTTGGAATTAGGACATGCAGTTCCCTTTAGTGGTCACATGGGGATCAGCGCAACCGGACAGCGTATAGCTTGTCATTATTTCTGGCCCGGGATAACGGAGGAAAAAAAAAAAAAAAAAAAAAAAAAAAAAAAAAAAAAATATAAAGAGATACGTAAAATCCTGTCCAGAATGTCAGAGAGTAGCTCCGAAGCATTGGACTGCTCCAGCAACTCTAGGGGAAATGCCCACCTTTTGAGAGAGTTGCAGTGGATATTGTGGGACCTCTCACTCGGACCAAGAGGAGGAACAGTTACATCCTTACTCTGGTAGACACTTGTTCTATGTGGGGAGAGGCGGTAGCCCTGTCGTCAATCGATTCGAAACATGTGGCAGAGGCATTACTTACTATATTCACGAGGTTAGGATTCCCGCATCAAATCTTGACTGATAACGGCTCTCAGTTCAAGGGGAAACTAACAGAAGAAGTTTTTAGGTTATTTCAAGCCAAGCACTTTCATTGTAGTCCGTATCACCCCCAAGGGAACGGCCAGGTAGAGAGGTTCAATGGGACTCTCATTTCTATCCTGAGAAAGCCGGCACATGAGAAACCTGATACGTGGAACCAATATTTTCCCGCTGCATTGTTTGCTTATCGGGAAGTTCCACATAATTCAACCGGGATGGCTGCCACAACCCTGTTATTTGGGAGGCCAATAAAAGGTCCAATGGAAGCATTGTTAAGGACGTGGACAGACGAGAAGGCAGAAGAGACTGTTACCTCATCATACCGATATGTGAACGAACTGACCAATCGTTTAAAAACTAGTTGGAAACTGGCAAATGAAAATTTGAGACAAGCCAGGAAAAAGCATGCTGCTTATTATAAGAAAAAAGCGAAGGTTAGGGAGCTTGCCGTAGGAGAGAAGGTGCTTCTTCTATTACCAGGCAGCAACAATAAACTTCAGATCGGATGGCAAGGTCCATATACAGTTTTGGAAAAGGTATCCAGAACAAATTATAAGATAGACAAAAAGGGAAAGGAAAAAGTCTATCATGTGAACCTTTTGAAGAAATATCTGGACAGACAAATCCAGGAAGGAACACACTTATTGGCCTTGTCAATTGCAACCGAAATGAAAAATGAACCTCTCACCTCATTTGAGTATCCACTGAAGCCCATTGAAATGTTTGAACAGGTGAAGATCAGTAATCACATGACAAAAGGACAGAGAGAGAGGATTCAAAAGGTCCTGGAGAAACATACAGACTTGTTAACGGATAAGCCGGGGCACACCAATTTGTTGGAATATGATATGAAACTACTAGACCCAACACCCATCTGTATGATGCCTTATTCTATTCCGTTCGCTAAGGAAAACGCTTTGAAAGAGGAGATAGATTATTTGTTACAAGAAGGGATTATTTCTCACAGTGAGTCTCCTTATAGTTATTGTGTGTTTTGTTGCGAAAACCATCGGGAGAACATAGACTGTGCATAGATTACAGGAAACTGAAGGCTGTCACAGAAGATCAGGTGGATCCAATACCTGATAATACTCAACTTTTTGCCAGGCTGAACAAGGCAAAATATTTTTCCAAGGTGGATCTTCTTCTTCCGTCCTTAGCCACCGACCGTCAAAGCAGTCAGTGGCCATTACGCCTAGTGGCGTCTTAGGGCAACAGCAGATAGGTTTTCTTTGCCATTGTTTCCCATCACGCCTATTGACGTCTTTAGGGCAACGGCAAATCAATCCATTTGCTGTTGTTTCCGTAATCGAAGTGACTGGCAAACGGGTGATCAGCCCGTTGGTAAGGTGGATCTTAGCAAAGGCTATTATCCAATTCCAGTAAAGCCTGAGGTTCGACCTTACTTAGCCTTTAGCACCTCGGAAGGTCATTATGAGTTCAACATGCTACCGTTTGGGTTGAAAAATGCCCCGAGTGTGTTTTCTAGGATGATGCGAAAATTGTTGGATCCCCTGAAAAATCCATGTATCTCAAATTTCATGGATGATATCCTCATTGCTACTGAAACTTTTGAGGAACATGTTAACTCTTTGAATATGCTGTTTGATAGACTCAGAGAGGCTAACTTGACTGCTAGACCAACAAAATGTTGTATTGGGTGTAAAGAATTGGAATTCTATATGCGATCTTTTGTGTCGTTGTGTGGTTTCTACCAAAAGTACATTAAACATTTTAACTCTATATGTGCTCCTCTGACGGATTTAACTCGAAAGGGACAACCTGATACAATAAATTGGTCCGCACAGTGTGAATTGGCTTACCAGGAATTAAAAGAAAAACTCACAAGCAGGCCAGTATTGTAATTGCCTGACTTGAATCAAGAATTTGTCGTGAGAAGTGACGCAAGCAATGTGGGCCTGGGCGCTACATTGTTGCAAAGGTCCTCCTCACAAGATGGGGAATTGAACCCAGTCGCTTATGCAAGCCGCAAGTTGAACAAGGCGGAAAAAAATTATTCAACCAGTGAGAAAGAATGTTTGGCGTTAATATGGGCTATAAAAAAATTCCAGATTTATCTATATGGCAGGACATTTGTGGTCCAAACAGATCATTCACCTCTCGTATTCCTATCACAAGCCAAGCATGAAAATGCCAGATTATTAAGATGGTCATTATTATTACAGCCATATTCATTTCTGATTGAATATATTCCCGGCCCTCAGAACGTCGGTGCAGATTTTTTGAGTTGACATCCGTGTGATGAAAATCAGAAAAAAGAAATGTAGGACTTCATTTGCTCTAAGTTATCTCACAGATTGTAACCTGCAATGGATGCATGTTTTAGGAAGGGAGGTGTGTAGCGAAATCTGTTGAGATAATCGCTTATTTCAGTGAGATTTTAGTCCTATAATAATAAATACACCAGCCCTCAGTTGTCTGACTATTTTCATCTTCAACGCCAGTAGAGCGCTGCCTTTTGTGCAGTGGAAATGCTTAAAAAATGACCCGCCGTAAAAATCTAACACGCTTTTAGTTTCGTACAATAAACATTTTAACATCTCGCTGATCTGCTGCACGAAACGGTGGGAAAGGTTTGAATTAACGTAATATGTTAACTTTAACACTAAAATTTGTAATAATTCGGACATTTCCCAGTAGTAAGAATGAGACGATTGTAATAATTAACGCCAACACTACCAAAGTTTTGAAAACTAAACCTCTTCGCTCTGCAAGCGGTCTCTTTAATATATACACGCTGTGGGCAAAGCCAGCAGAGACAAACACACAGACAGTTTTCCATTTCCTCCTAGCGGTAATATTCTGACGTCACTCAAACTAGTTGGTTATTTGAATAATGATAGAGACAGGGGGGAGATGGCCGACTTGTGTAAAAGTTATATTTGACGATTGACAGTGACAAAACTGAAAATCTAAACCATACTGAAACTGACCATAAAAATTTTATAGTAGTATAGCTTAGTGTCCCCTGAGCAAAAATATGGTAGTCCAAGTATTAGCCAAGTTATTGAGAAAATACTAAATGTTTAAGAACGCTTAGACGGACAGACTGTTATTCTTGCTCGTTACACATAACGTTATTGGGGACGATAGTTTAAAAAAAAGAGGCATTGTAGTAATTCAAATTCTATTGGTTGGTATAAGAGTATAGGAGTAAAGGGAGGATAGGAAAATGTTAACCAAAACTAAACATCTTTTTCTATTGGCATAACTAACGCAGACTGACCAATGGACTACGAGGCACATAGTTTGTTTGGAATTGTTTTGTTTTTTCAAACTAAATTCAAAATTATTTAGTAGTGCCTGCTTTCATTGGTCGGCTCTAATAGATATTGGCAAGAGGCATAGTGGTCTCGTGGCCATTTGACTAGAAAATGTTATAGAAACAACTACTTTTAGAGCAGATGTGATAAATTGTAAAATTAACTGTTAAATTCACAATCTGGACGAGGCAGAGCAAAACTGAGGCCATATTCTTTGCCAGTCAACATTATTTGTGACATATTTCTTTGAACTAGTGGTAAGAATGCTTTATGTATTTACATGCTTGATAAAAACTGCACAAGTTAGATACTGCTGTGGGAAAAGTGAAGGACATGCCGGGAGCAAACATTACTGAGTCCTCACATTGAACTGTATTTGACTGTTGCATATTATTATGATTTTGTATAAATTATTTTATATTGGAAGATGTTAGGAAGCCTCAGTGTTCCACGAACACTCTTTAACATGCCTAGAGCGTTTATAATTTAGAAAAAGAAAAGAAAAATCATATAAAACGAGATGTGGTTACTCCACGTTATTGTATTGAAGCAAACTAGGTAAAAGTACAGTGGCGTATCTGCCATAGGGACCTGAGGTGTGGTCACAGAAAGGTATGAGTCATATAATTAGGGGCTGATGCACATGAATGCACACGAGGCTGACCCCATACCATCATGTATACATAGGGATAAGAAGTTGTGATCAGATATGAAAAGGCCAGGGTGTCTTTTGATTGCAGAGTTTTTATTTCCTGTTACCATCCGGTGACAGGAAACCTGATGAGTGAGTGAAAAGTGAAAAGTCTCCATTTAAAAGTTGCTGTCAGCTGATAGCCTGAAGAAGCTTGTGTGTGGGTGCTGATCTATTATATCTGCAACGAAATCCTGACTTATTCTCGACATACCAAGAATCCCAGGTGACACGTTAACAGCTGGGACATCTGACACTTCAGCATAATAAACTGGTTCTTATAAAAATAAAACTGAATTATATGGGGAATGACGAAAACAACAGCTCCCCATAACAAATGACTATCACTAGCAGTTATTAAAGTTTTAATCTGTGAATACACCTACAGGAACTCTATAGAATAACATTCCATTCATAGGACCAAGAGTCCATATTTTTTAGTTAAAGCATTATATGTAAATATATTTCCTCATTTTCAAAGACCTGTCCAAAAGAGTTGGCGGGACAGACAGATTAAATTGTACAAAGAAAAAAACATTCCAATTTTAAAAGAAAACTTTAACCACAGTCTTATTTATTTTCTTTATAGTGAGTTAAAGGTGTATTGTGTTGATGTACCATCATCTTTGGCATTTCACCCCTAGACAATAGAGACATCATACACCAGCCACTGGAATCAGAATACAGACTGTGTGAGATCTAATGAGGTAGCGTTAGGTTCCCTGATAAAATATATCATCATCATCTTTTTTAGATTCAGGGACCAACATGTGCTTGACCTCACACAGTTAACACAGACACAACTATCTTTCTTGTTAGGTATAACATCTTAACCTCCCCAGCAAAAATTACACTTGCTACAAAAATTGGGGGCTTGTGCGGGATTTGAACTTCTAGTACTACGTATATTAGGGTCCTGGTCGGGGTTTTAGCTATAACAAAACCCACCCGCAAAACATTTTCTATTTACCCACCCGTAATCCCCATTTATTATATTGCCCAAGATTTGGGAATTGATGAAGTGTCAGAGCCTGGATTAATTAATTAAGTTGTATATCAGTGGGGTACTGGAAGATGAGACAGGTCTGTATTTCGGAGCTGGCATTTGCTGATGATGTTGCCCTGATTGCTAAATCAGGGCACATCTCCAATTCAACCTGCAAGTCTGGAAGGAAGAGCTGGAGAAGAGAGGGATGGTCATAAGCAGCTCTAAAACAAAATCCATGGTGATATCACGAGAAGAAAGAAGACATCAGATTAAGCTGGGAGAACAGGTCCTGGAGCAGGTAGACCACTTTAAATACCTCGGAGCTATTATTGACCGAAAGGGAGGCATCAAAGAAGAGTTGGCCACTTCAAAAGCAGCAGCTGGGAGACTTTTTCAGGCCATAAATCGTGGATTCCTCAGCAAGAAAGAGGTTGGTAAGAAAACGAAGATAGCTGTATACCGCTCCACCTATGTCCCAGTCTTGACATATGATGCGAGTCGTGGGCAATGACTACAACCCACAAAAGCCAGATCCAAACCTCAGAAATGAGGTATCTGAGGAAGGTGGTTGAAGTAACAAGAAGAGACATGGTACGCAACCAGACGATACGTCAAGGCCTTAAATCCACCCCTGCAGACCCAAGTAGAACAGTCCCAACTAAGATGGTTTGGCCATGTCTGCAGAATGGGAGAAGATCGGCTACCACGACAAGCAGGGAAACAAAGAGCCAGGGATCCAGACCTCCAGGACGACCCAGAGTCCGCTGGGAGGACAACATTAGACAATCTTTGAAGGACCGAGGACTAGAATGGAACCAGGCCAGGAGGAAGACAGCTGATAGAATGGTCTGGCGCTCTCTCTTCCAAACCTCTACACCTCACGGTAGAAGGGGAACGACTAAGTAAGTAAGTACTTTTTTTGGTAATTGATTTAGAACATTTTCGTAATTTATAAGATGGCGGATTTGGCCAAGTTTCGCTCTGCTGCTGTGCAGACTTGCGAGAGACATGAATTGGAGGGACAGCGTTTTGATTGACGACTGTCACCTCAGAATGTGGTTTATGCTAGGGAAGAAATTTGGGTAGCTGAAGAGAGGAAATGCAGGGGCTAGAAGATGCCGCATGCTGAGATGTTGGTGGAAATTAAGAGTGTGGATAAGGAGGCAGAAAATAATCGTTTAACCAAATTGAGGCTGATAGAGAGGTTGATCAAGAGGCTCCAGTTTGAGGATAAAAAATTAGAAAGGGAGGCTCCGCAAGGTAAAACGACTGCAAAAGGAAGGGAAGAAAAGAGATTGGCTGTCGAAAGGGCTGAAGCAGAGAAATAGAGATTGGCGTCACCCGAAGGTAGATTGCCACCAGTTAAAAGATTAGCAAGGGAAGCAAGAAGATAAAAAGGTGTGCAGAGGTGTGCATGAGTGGGTAGTGCGATAAGGGAGTTGGAGTTGCATGGGCCATGCTCCTGAAAATGGTTACATTCACAGCCCATCTTCAACTCTGATTAACGGTGCTAGTCAGGGGGCTCCAATCTCAGCTATGTGGGGTTTTCACCTGGGGTTAGATTATTTTGTTGAGGAGAGGATGTTGCCATTGAATCATATCTTGAGTAGCGTATTGAGGTATTAGCTACAACTTATGGGTAGAAAAGGGCAAGATGGAGCTTGAAGTTATCGCCTAGGTCTTCGGGGAACAGCTTTTATGAAGTTTTTTTTCCAAAATGAGCAGGGATGACCCAAGACAATTATGACATGTTAAAGCAGGCTCTTATTGTTAAGATACGAAAAGCAATGGTGAATTTTACAGGTAAAAAGTTTAATTATGAAATGTCAAGCTACTGTCGGGTGAGAACTTATCACCAGTTTTCTCTGCACGGTTAGAGACGTACCCTGGAGAAATGAACTGCTCTGGGGGGGAAAACCCAAGATCTTTAAAGAAATGATCCTTATTGAGCAATTGAGGAGAGTCCCATGGGCTTCCAGACTTGAGAAAGTTTTTCTCATGGTAACAGGGTGCAGAGAGGCTGGGGGAGTTACTTAATGTCAATGAGAGGTATCAGGCAGCCCAGCAAAGTAGCTGGCGCCAAAAAATCAAAAGAAGCATGTAGAAAATTATAGGGCCCCACAAAACTCAAATAGATTTGATAATAAAGATCAGGGTAACAAAGGTTTAAGCCAAATTTTGAATAGGCCACGCAATGATAATAAACATAAAAACCCAAACTCACAGTCCAATGACAGGAAATATGAAGGAAAAAGAAAACCCCTTTATCAAAAATAGAGAAACTATTGTAAAATGGTGTAAGAGAGAGGGTCATGACCACCAAATTTTGTACAAGGAAACCTTTCTGGAATGTGCTGCTATGAAGTTGTGGGGAACAAAAGGAAAGAAAGGTAAAACCTACTAGACAGCAGGAACCTTAAGCATCCCCCAGTATATGTGAGGACGTGGTATGTAATGGAGTCACAAATTAGGTGCCTTGTACGATTACCGGTTTGGATTTTCGATTCTGTTGTATGAGTGCGCACTTGGTGAACGCGGATCAGTATACCACAGCAACAGTGGAGATTCAAGGGGCGACCACTCATGAAACTTCCTATTGCAAGGATAACAGTGAAAACTCGCTATGTGGAAGGGATAATCAGGGCAGCACTGATAGGACCGCACCCATTTACCCTCTGATATTGGGATGTCGTTATGTCTTCTTGGGGAATCCAAGAGACCTGTGGTTCTGGCAGCAGCCCAGACCCGTTCACAATCCAGAAAGGGAAGAAAGATGAAGCCGATAAAATACTCATCCAGAGGAGATGAGGAAGGCACAGGCTGAAGATAGGACACTTCAAGCCTTGCTTTAAGAAATTACCTAAATGCCACACACCTCCAAGCAAAGGGGATTATTATATGAAGAAACAAATTGTTGTATAGGAAGACCGGAACTGGAAACAAATGGTCCCAGCCAACTGGTACTTCCAACTTCATATCGGGAGAGAGTGTTGGAATTAGGACATGCAGCTCCCTTTAGTGGTCACATGGGGATCAGCGCCACAGGACAGCGTATAGCTTGTCATTACTTCTGGCCAGGGATAACGGAGGATATAAAAAGATATGTCAAATCCTGCCCAGAATGTCAAAGGGTAGCTCCGAAGCATTGGACTGCTCAGCAACTCTAGGGGAAATTGCCCACCTTTTGAGAGGGTTGCAGTGGATATTGTAGGACCTCTCACTCGGACCAAGAGGAGGAACAGTTACATCCTTACTCTGGTGGACACTTGTTCTATGTGGGGAGAGGCGGTAGCCCTGCCATCAATTGATTCAAAACATGTGGCAGAGGCATTGCTCACAATTTTCACAAGGTTAGGCTTTCCCAATCAAATCTTGACTGATAATGGCTCTCAGTTCAAGGGGAAACTAACAGAAGAAGTTTTTAGGTTATTTCCAAGCCAAGCACTTTTTCATTGTAGTCCGTATCCGTATCACCCCCAAGGGAACGGCCAGGTAGAGAGGTTCAATGGGGGACTCTCATTTCTATCCTGAGAAAGCTGGCACATGAGAAACCTGATACGTGGGACCAATATTTGCCCGCTGCGTTGTTTGCTTATCGGGAAGTTCCACATAATTCAACCGGGATGGCTGCCACAACCCTGTTATAATTGGGGAGGGCCAATAAAAGGTCCCAATGGAAGCTTGTTTTTCAGGACGTGGACAGACGAGAAGGCAGAAGAGACTGTTACCTCAGTATCTTATATCAATATGTGAACGAACTGACTAAAATCGTTGTTTAAAAACTAGTTGGAGAGAAACTGGCAAAGTATGATTAATTTGAGACAAGCCAGGATAAAATATATTACATGCTGCTTATTTAAGCTAAACGAAAAAAGCGAGGGATAGGGAGCTTTGGGTGCTGTAGGGAGAAGGTGCTTCTTTATTACCAAGGCAGCAACAATAAACTTCAGATCGGATTGGCAAGGTCCAATATACAGTTTGGATTTTCAAAGGTATCCAGAACAAATTATAAGATAGACAAAAAGGAAAGAGGAAAAAAGTCTATCATGTGAACCTTTTGAAGAAATATCTGGACAGACAAATTCCAGGAAGGAAACACACTTAAAGGCCTTGTCAATTGCAACCGAAATGAAAAAATGAACCTCTCACCTCATTTTAAGTATCCACTGAAGCCCAGTGAAACTGTTTGAACAGGTGACGAAGATCAGTAATCACATGCTGACAAAAGGACAGAGAGGGAGGGATTCAAAAGGTCCTGGAGAAACATACAGACTTGTTAACGGATAAGCCGGGGCACACCACTTTGTGTTGGAAATAGATGTGATATGAAATATACTTAGACCCAACACCCATCTGTATGATGGCCCTTATTCTATTCCGTTCGCTAAGGAAAAATCGCTTTGAAAGAGGAGATAGATTATTTGTTACAAGAAGGGATTATTTTCTCACAGTGATGTCTCCTTATAGTTCCCCTTGTGTGGTTTTGTTGCGGAAACCATCGGGAGAACATAGACTGTGCACAGATTACAGGAAACTGAAGGCCTGGCACAGAAGATGCAGGACGTGTCCATACCTGATTACTCAACTTTTTGCCAGGCCACCGAAAAGGCAAAATATTTTTCCAAGGTGGGACCTTTCTGTACTGGTCTTAGCATAGAATTCCGTTCGACAAAGCAGTCAAATGGGCCATTAGGACGCCTAGTGATTCTTAGGCAACTGCTCAGATAGGTTTTACTTTGCCATTGTTTCCCATCACCCTTCTTGACGTGCTTTACAGGCAACGAATGGACAAATCATCCATTTTTGGTTCCGATAATCGAAGTGACTGAAAACGGGTATCAGCCGTTGGTTGCCAGGTGGATCTTAGCAAAGGCTATTATCCCCAATTCCAGTAAAGCCTGAGGTTCGACCTTACTTAGCCTTTAAGCACCTCGGAAGGTCATTATGAGTTTCAACATGCCTTACCGTTTGGGTTGAAAAATGCCCCGAGTGTGTTTTCTAGGATGATTGCGAAAATTGTTGGATCCCCTGAAAAATTCCATGTATCTCAAATTTCATGGATGATATCCTCATTGCTACTGAAACATTTGAGCGAACACAAGTTTACCTCAATTTGAATATGCTGTTTGATAGACTCAGAGAGGCTAACTTGACTGCTAGACCAACAAAATGTTGTAATGGGTGTATAAGAAATTGGAATTCTTGGGACATACCGTACATTAGGGTAGCATGACCCCTGACCCCTAAGAAACTAGAGAAACTGAAAAGAGCACATACGGCCACAAACCAAGAAAGATATATGCTAATCTTTTGTGTCGTTGTGTGGTTTCTACCAAATAGTACATTAAACCATTTCAACTCTATAATGTGCTCCTCTGACGGATTTAACTCGAAACGGGGGATCAACCTGATACAATAAATTGTCCGCACAGTGTGAATCTGGCTTACCAGGAATTAAAAGAAAAAAAAATCACAAGCCTGGCCAGTATTTGTAAAAGCCTGACTTGAATCAAGAATTTGTCGTGAGAAGTGACGCAAGCAAATGTGGGGCCTGGGGCGGCTACATTGTTGCAAAGGTCCTCCTCACAA
>JAMPIV010014178.1:147500-200419 GCA_024509875.1 Oreohelix idahoensis | reverse complement strand
GGCAAGGAACAGACGCTCTGAATTGAGTATATTCGCAGCTCTTACCCAATCAAACCATGTCTACACATCTTTTCAAAAAAAGTACTCCTTTTCACGTTTCCCCTGACAACACAAGATAGTATTTATAGCCCGACCAATCGTGTTTAGTCTTACATTTGTTGCGCTCCAATCAAATAGGAGTTAACATGGTAGGCTATTTCCGTAACGTAATGTTTTTTCAAACACGTTATAAAAAAATTTTATGAGCAGAAATGATTTCATGCTGTCAGGCACCCCCACTATTTTATTTTGGCCATAACTTGGTAATTCCTAGACTATTTGCGTAACGTTTTACATATTCTTTGTCAGCAAACCCTAAGGAACCCAAATATACGAATTTAATGGAGCCGATATGCATTTTCTTCTAGGATAGTCGTGCTGTTACTACCTTCTCACTTCCAAACTTGAGGGTGTCTGGGTACTGTCATGTTTTCAAACGTAAACCGATATAATGTCATAATTCCCAATAAGCGTTTTTCAGGATTTTAAAACCTAACTCTGGTATGGGTAGGGTTTTTATCACTGACGATTTGAAAAGGCCCCTCTCTTTCTCCTGCTTTATCTGTCTTTTAGTTACACCGTGTATGGAATGAATGAAATATTAAATCTAGGTCATTGATCAGCTTGCGTATCTCAAGGTTTTTCCAAGAAATACAGTACACGTTTCATTGAAGAAAGCGGGTAATAATACAGTAGGCTTTTACTATCAACGTGAAAGCGTTACAATTTGCAGACGAAGGAGAACACAGGGGGATTTTGCGTACAGTCATTGTGACAGCACTGTTCTTTACCATTCTTCTTTCCTTTTATTAACTTTATTTGTTAGGCTTTTCATTTACGTTTTAATTTACATATGTGGATGTAGAATTTCA
Source organism: Oreohelix idahoensis (assembly GCA_024509875.1). Classification (NCBI taxonomy): domain Eukaryota; kingdom Metazoa; phylum Mollusca; class Gastropoda; order Stylommatophora; family Oreohelicidae; genus Oreohelix; species Oreohelix idahoensis. The sequence continues at coordinate 199,508 of JAMPIV010014178.1, read as the reverse complement.
CGACAAATCCTCCCTTCTTATAACAGACGTTATACGTCAGTCTATAATTCTACATACACATAGAGAAATTTATGTCTATGCCTGGTGATTTCTTTGATTTTCATCGCACGGATGGCGGCTTAAAAAATCTGCATCAACGTTTCTCTAATTTTATTTTGCTCATGGATTAATGCAGGTGGGTCAAGTCAAAGTAAGCACTACTGACGAAGGTTACCTCAGACCTCTGCAATCCAAGAATCCATTTCAGATATGTTACTGTACAGCTGCAAGTGTTACGGCTTGTCTTACTACTGCTTAGCAATCAATATTCACCATTTTCTCTTCGCTGAGTCTGCTCAACGACATGTCCCGAGAATATTAGATGTTCCTCAATTTGTACGTTATGAGGAGTTGATCTATATGGTGCTATTTGGGTTGTGGAGGGGATCCAATAATTTCCGGATCAGCCTTAATAAACACTCGGACTATCCTCAATTCAAAAGGTAACAATGGAGACACTCTGCTCCTCCGAAATGTTCACAGCCAACAATTTGTCTGATCACAGGCGGGATTGAATGTGGAAACACCCTTCTAATAATATATTTATAATGTTCTATAATGTGCCGCTCAAATGGAGGCTATATTCACCAACTATAGTTTCGCCTACCGACAATCTGGAGAATTAAGATAATATGTGGGGAAATGAGTTTCTGCATCAGAAATCAATTCGCCCTTAGCATTGCTATAAGATGTGTGGGTTATCTCCATCCAGGGTCCGATCAATAATTTCCCTTGGACGGTGTGGGGTCGGGTGACTACCAATGTCACCAGTGCCCTTTTAATGCTAAGTTAATAGCCATAGTGTGAAGCGCTGTGAGCATTTCCCGAATTGCTCACTCGTCCACTGCCCACTGTTCTTATGTTAACAATTTGTTTCGGTTTTAACTTAGGCGGATCATCTTCAATGTCAATGTCAGCCAGCTCCCTAAATGCGGCTTCAAACTGTTCCTGGGTTGACTGGTCTGAATTTCTATTTTCTCTGGATGCCTTTCTCAGAGTTGCGAATCTAAATATTTTTGGTGAACACTGTTGGGGGGAAAGGGGGATACCTATCCTCTATGTCAACCTTATTATTGTTATTTTCCTTGTTAATGTTAGGCCCATATGTTTCAGTATGCTTGGCTGGCATCTGATTATGATTTTCCCAACTTGGGGACTGTACCTTGCTACATTTTTCACAGGCCCTCACAAATTGTGCAATATCAGCAGCTACTTGGGGCCAATAGAATTTTTCTGATGTCCTTTGACGGGTAGTCCCATTTCTCTGGTGTCCACCGTCTGGTACAACATGTGATTTTGCCATCACTTCTTGTCTGTAGGGAGTTGGGAGTACCAACTGTCCATATCCTTTGGGTCCGGCTCCCGCCTTCCTGTGGAGCAGTCCATCCCTCAAGTAAAATTGTCCTTTCTTAGGGTGTGCATGGCTGTTTAGTAATTTGTCAAAGCAAGGTTTTAATGATTTGTCCTTTGCCTGGGCCTTTCTCATCTGTTTATCAGAAAAGGTTAATGGGGGTTCCTCCTCCTTTCTACTAGGGGTCGACCTGACCTGAAGCGTGGCCATTACCACAGGTTTTACAGGGCTTCCTAGAAAAACATATTTACTTCCTAACACCAGCGGGTAATTAGGATCGTCACACACGGCTGCTCTAATCACTCTTTCCACGTACCTTGTCTCTACATTGATCTCGGCTACGGGAAGTGTCATGGTGGATATTCCCTTTACGGCCCCTTGTATCTCCACTTTCTCTGTGGTATACTGTTCAGGGTGCACTAGGGTTGCACTCACAACTGAGTCATATTCTAAACCTGAATCGTAAAGGCACCTAACCTTGGCCCCATTACATGTCACTTCTTCACAGATGGGGGGATGTTGAAGATTTATATGATTCTCTGTCAGTTTCTTCTTCCCCTTGTCCACTGTTATCATGCATGCCGCGTGATATGGAGGAACCTTCCTACCACATTCACTAGTATTATGATTATGCATCCTGCATATTTGACAATATTTTCCTTCCTGTCTGAAGGGTTTCCTGTTATCATATTTCCTTTCATTGAATTGTGGGGTTTTATTTTTATAGTCATTTCGTGGCCTATCAAACTGGTGCTTACCTTTGTTTTGATCTCTATGATCAAATTCATTAAGTTTTGTGGTGCCTGATAATTGTCTACCTGCCTCTTCTTATTACCTGTTACTTCTGCCTGAGCTGCTTGATACCTTTCTGCTACATTTAGCAACTCACCCAGCCTCTCTGCACCTTGTTCCATGAGAAACTTTCTCAGGTCTGGAGCCATGGACTCTCTTAATTGCTCTATAAGGACCATTTCCTTAAGATCTTGGGTTTTCCCCAGAGAAGTCCATTTCTCCAAGTATGTCTCTAACCGTGCAGAGAACTGGTGATAGGTTTCACCTGACAGTAGTTTAGCATTCCTAAATTTTTTCCTATAAAATTCTGCATTCTTTTCATATCTTAACAAAAGAGCCTGCTTTAGCATGTCATAATTTTCCTGATCACTTCTGCTCATTTTTGCAAAAACTTCATAAGCTGCCCCACGAAGTCCCTGAGATAACTTTAAGCTCCATCTTTCTCTCTCTAACCCATATGTGGTAGCTAATAGTTCATACCTATTTAGATAGCTCTCTATATCATCGTCTTTCTCAACAAAATGATCTAAATGAAAATTCATAGCTGCGGTTGAGGCTCCTTGGCTAGCAGTGGCATCAGAGGCAAAGGGACTGGCACCATTTTCAGGAGCATGGCCTTGAAACTCAAACTCCCTTAGTCGTAACTCATGTTCCCTTTGTAATCTCTTCTCCTCCTTTTCTGCTTCCCTCTCTGCAGTCAATCTTCTTTCTTCTGCTTCCAATTTCTTAGCCTCTTTGTCAGCCTCAATCTGCAACCTCTTAGCCTCAGCCTCAATCTGCAACCTCTTAGCCTCAGCCTCAATCTGCAACCTCTTAATCTCTTTTTCAGCCTCTAACTTTCTTTCGGCCTCTTTTTCTAATCTTCTTTCTTCCCGTTCAATATATTTGTCACATTCAGCAGTGACATAAGAAATCATAATTTGCCCGTCCATTCCTAACTCTTTCGCAGTCTGTACAGCAGCAGATCGAAATTTTGCCAGGTCGGCCATTGTCTAACAGATAAATGTCTAAAATATGTAACTAAACAATTTTATCTATGACTAATTAACTCAGGACAACACAGGCACTGTGAGCTCAACCTTATTTATTTTCACCCAAGGATACCTTTTAATTCTTATTATTCCTGAAGTGAATTACCCCCAATATTTTTAATAGGGAAAGATTCAAAATCCCGGACGAGCCCCCAATATATGTGGTAAAGTGGGATGTTATAAATATTTATAGGGGAGTGTACTGACTGAGGTCAGCTGTGAAGGTATCTATATCTAATAAGAGTAGTGTATTATAGATAACCTTACTTGCTGCCACATATGTATACCTCAGTCAGAATTATTCTGGAATAGTGTGATGACTACGTTATATGTCTAGGGTATGTGTATGATGAAGTGTAAGTCATAACAACAACAGACAGATAAACAATTTAATTTATTCCACCACACTTGACAACACTGTGACACTCACATACATAAAACACTCTACGAGGATATCTTAAAGGAGTCACTGATAACTTTTCAAATAACAATATGTATTCAGTGCTGTCATGAATGTATATGTGTCCTGATTCAAATACAAAGGGAACCAGGAATCACAATCAATTTTAATTACAAGTTATATGTACAGAATTTATTAATATGAATCTTGTAGTGACATATATTATTAATAGTATCCTATGTGTGTCAGTTGTGTAGTAGTAATATGAGGTAATACTGGTTTTGTTTTGTTCAAGCTCTGTTGGTATTTGTCATCATGACTTCAATAGTTTGTTTCTATTGGAACTAGTATTGGAGATGTTCTCAGTTCCTGGTATTAAAACAATTAAATTCCCCTCTTAATTTTATTTTACAATGTCATTTTAAGATGGGGGTACATAATGTTGAGCTCCATGGCCACACTCTCTTATCTTTCGTGATGACTGCAGTAAAAGACTCCTCTGCTCGATTACGTTAATGAGTTCTGGAGCCACCCCACTGGTTGCTATATGGACCAAGGAGTATGCTGTCCACCTCTGGCTTCAGCAAAGCTCTGACCAGGTGCTGCTCAATAACTTTAAGACCACGGTCCCTGAAACAAGAAGGTTGTACCTTCTACGTCAGAACTAATTTATACTCTATTTCTACACTGAGCACAATACATCACAAACATTGAGTTCAGAGCGTTAGGCCAACTGTCAGCTTCATCTGAAATACTTTATACCAGTATTTCCCTCCCTAATGGTTACTACGCCTCTGCAATTCCAGCATTATTTCTTTCTAGTCAATAATCTAGGTGTCAGTGTACTGTTTGGCAATTCCATGTAGTTTTACTTTCCTCCGACACCTTCTGTTCAGGCTGGAGCACTATAGGCTTTACATCATGTTCGCTACTGAACTACACATATCTACAGACATAAATTATCAATTTACATTCAATTTTCATTAAAAGATATTGAATATTTCAAGCTTACACCAATTCATGGAAATAATAAACAGTTTCGTTGACTGGCAATGAATAGGCACAAATTCCGATCTGCCGATGTTCCAGGCTTTATTTTATAAAAAATATACACTGGTGCTCAACGTACTGTTTCTTAGTAGGTTTATTACAAGATGTGGCAAGGAACAGACGCTCTGAATTGAGTATATTCGCAGCTCTACCCAATCAAACCATGTCTACACATCTTTTCAAAAAAGTACTCCTTTTCACGTTTCCCCTGACAACACAAGATAGTATTTATAGCCCGACCAATCGTGTTTAGTCTTACATTTGTTGCGCTCCAATCAAATAGGAGTTAACATGGTAGGCTATTTCCGTAACGTAATGTTTTTTCAAAAACATAAATAACACATAAGGAAGGGAAACCCGAGGCCTGTAAACAGTAAATTAATATTAGACAAACATAAAGGTATGTTTTCAGGCACTCGTAAGAAATAAAGAAGTAGAACACTTGGACAACAGAAAAACAACAGACGTGAGTGGCTTACCCAGGGTTCGAACCCCGTACCTTCCGTACGACAAATCCGCCTAGCTATCAAGCGAATCACACTGACCCCACGGCCAGCTAGGCATCCCCAAAAAAAGATGCTTTGCTGGCTATTTATCAGTACGAAACACACAAGATAACACCGGAAGTATACAGTGGGCAGCTCAGCCCTTAAATGACGCAATCACTTCTGTTGTTCTCCTATTAACAGTATGTGTCAGTCCAAACAAGACAAAGACCTTGATACTGGGTCCAGTAAATAGTAGAAGACTTAAGGACATTAGTATAGAACAGAGGGTAGGTTTCTGGTATTGTATAAACATAAATAACACATAAGGAAGGGAAACCCGAGGCCTGTAAACAGTAAATTAATATTAGACAAACATAAAGGTATGTTTTCAGGCACTTGTAAGAAATAAAGAAGTAGAACACTTGGACAACAGAAAAACAACAGACGTGAGTGGCTTACCCAGGGTTCGAACCCCGTACCTTCCGTACGACAACTCCGCCTAGCTATCAAGCGAATCACACTGACCCCGTTTCTTTATTTCTTACGAGTGCCTGAAAACATACCTTTATGTTTGTCTAATATTAATTTAATGTTTTTTCAAACACGTTATAAAAAAATTTTATGAGCAGAAATGATTTCATGCTGTCAGGCACCCCCACTATTTTATTTTGGCCATAACTTGGTAATTCCTAGACTATTTGCGTAACGTTTTACATATTCTTTGTCAGCAAACCCTAAGGAACCCAAATATACGAATTTAATGGAGCCCATATGCATTTTCTTCTAGGATAGTCGTACTGTTACTACCTTCTCACTTCCAAACTTGAGGGTGTCTGGGTACTGTCATGTTTTCAAACGTAAACCGGTATAATGTCATAATTCCCAATAAGCGTTTTTCAGGATTTTAAAACCTAACTCTGGTATGGGTAGGGTTTTTATCACTGACGATTTGAAAAGGTTAGTGCTAGTAGCCTTACACGCGTGATGGCAGCAATTGTGTATCGCGCGACGCGTGTTTAGTATTGCATGTTTCCTGCCTTCATTCGCCCCTCTCTTTCTCCTGCTTTATCTGTCTTTTAGTTACGCCGTGTATGGAATGAATGAAATATTAAATCTAGGTCATTGATCAGCTTGCGTATCTCAAGGTTTTTCCAAGAAATACAGTACACGTTTCATTGAAGAAAGCGGGTAATAATACAGTAGGCTTTTACTATCAACGTGAAAGCGTTACAATTTGCAGACGAAGGAGAACACAGGGGGATTTTGCGTACAGTCATTGTGACAGCACTGTTCTTTACCATTCTTCTTTCCTTTTATTAAATTTATTTGTTAGGCTTTTCATTTACGTTTTAATTTACATATGTGGATGTAGAATTTCACGACAATCTCCAGTAGCAATAATCTGTCATTCCTTTTACGAGCTAATTCATCCAAGTATTCATTGTTTACGCTTTCGTAGTTCAAGGTGCTCATATCATCTTTTGCCACTCCCTTATATTTAGTTGATCGCTTGACCTGTTTTGAAACAACATTGACTTCTATTTGTGCAGCGCGAAGTTGCATTTTAGTTACTCCAAACTGCTAAAAAAACCGTCGCTGCTAGAGTATGTGAATTACTGGTGCATGCCTCCTGCTAGAGGATTATCTGTAGTGGGGGCCCCATAACCCATAAGGAGCGAAATGGAAAATAAATGAATGAATCGAGGAAACCAACTGAAAACATTACAAGGCAGTCTTTGTTCTGGAATCCCAAGGGAAAGAGACAGAGTTAGAAAAAGACTACACATATACACGGAAAATAGACGCTACAGCTGAAAGGGATAAAGTATGTATTAAAAACCTAAAAACTGTGCTGAGATTCTCCTTATGTGATCTAAGAGGAGATCGGAGCACTAGTGGAGTCGTCCAATAAAGATGGTCCTTAAAATAAAAAACCAAACCAAACTGAAAGGGAATCAATGAAAATAAGTTTACAAGCCTGGAATAATGACGGGAAATATAAAGTCAATGCTGTGTGAAAATACTTATCTTCTCGACAAAATATGTCTTGGACTGTGAGTAGTAAATGGCGGTGTGTGATTTATGACGTAGACACCCATCCATTCTTAAGGATCCCGTTACATGCCCATTGAGGCATATTTGGAATATGTTGTTAGGCCCATATTTTTTTGACCGTCGGCACACTAAGAGTGATGTGGCCGCCTTAACTTTCCCAGAGTCACTCTGATACTCATGAGGCTGGGTCGACCCTGGAGCCGTTTGTGGTCTAAAAAATGCCACCTCAACTAAGGATTGAACCACGGACCACCGAGCTAGGAAGCCAGTGCACTAACTACTGCGTTACCGCGGCTCCCATCCATTCTCAGGTTTACAGACAAAAATTGATTATACCAGGACAGCGAGTTGTTTGATAATATCGGGTGTTGAACTACTTATCTGAACTTTGTGGTCGTGGTACTTTCTTCTTGTGTGTCTATCTCTTTGTATGTCCGTGGGTGAGATAGATAGCACTGTAGTGCCAGCTTGTCCAAAGTTGGTAACAGTTGTTTAGAGTCCTTTTTTTGCGTGTCTATTTCTTTGTGTGTCCGTGGGTAAGATAGATAGCACTGTAGTGCCAGTTTGTCCAAAGTTGGTAACAGTTGTTTAGAGTCCTTTATTTGTGTGTCTATTTCTTTGTGTGTCCGTGGTGAGATAGATAGCACTGTAGTGCCAGCTTGTCCAAAGTTGGTAACAGTTCTTTAGAGTCCTTTATTTGTGTGTCTATCTCTTTGTGTGTCCGTGGATGAGATAGATAGCACTGTAGTGCCAGCTTGTCCAAAGTTGGTAACAGTTGTTTAGAGTCCTTTATTTGTGTGTCTATTTCTTTGTGTGTCCGTGGGTAAGATAGATAGCACTGTAGTGATAGCTTGTCCAAAGTTGGTAAAAGTTGTTTAGAGTCCTTTATTTGTGTGGCTATTTCTTTGTGTGTCCGTGGTGAGATAGATAGCACTGTAGTGCCAGCTTGTCCAAAGTTGGTAACAGTTCTTTAGAGTCCTTTATTTGTGTGTCTATCTATTTGTGTGTCCGTGGATGAGATAGATAGCACTGTAGTGCCAGCTTGTCCAAAGTTGGTAACAGTTGTTTAGAGTCCTTTATTTGTGTGTCTATCTCTTTGTGTGTCCGTGGATGAGATAGATAGCACTGTAGTGCCAGCTTGTCCAAAGTTGGTAACAGTTGTTTAGAGTCCTTTATTTGTGTGTCTACCTCTTTGTGTGTCCGTGGATGAGATAGATAGCACTGTAGTGCCAGCTTGTCCAAAGTTGGTAACAGTTGTTTAGAATCCTTTACTCGTACTTGAGTGTCTACCTCTTTGTGTGTCCGTGGTGAGATAGATAGCACTGTAGTGCCAGCTTGTCCAAAGTTGGTAACAGTTCTTTAGAGTCCTTTATTTGTGTGTCTATCTCTTTGTGTGTCCGTGGATGAGATAGATAGCACTGTAGTGCCAGCTTGTCCAAAGTTGGTAACAGTTGTTTAGAGTCCTTTATTTGTGTGTCTACCTCTTTGTGTGTCCGTGGATGAGATAGATAGCACTGTAGTGCCAGCTTGTCCAAAGTTGGTAACAGTTCTTTAGAGTCCTTTATTTGTGTGTCTACCTCTTTGTTTGTCCGTGGTGAGATAGATAGCACTGTAGTGCCAGCTTGTCCAAAGTTGGTAACAGTTGTTTAGAGTCCTTTATTTGTGTGTCTATCTCTTTGTGTGTCCGTGGATGAGATTGATAGCACTGTAGTGCCAGCTTGTCCAAAGTTGGTAACAGTTGTTTAGAGTCCTTAATTTGTGTGTCTATCTCTTTGTGTGTCCGTGGATGAGATAGATAGCACTGTAGTGCCAGCTTGTCCAAAGTTGGTAACAGTTGTTTAGAATCCTTTACTCGTACTTGAGTGTCTACCTCTTTGTGTGTCCGTGGTGAGATAGATAGCACTGTAGTGCCAGCTTGTCCAAAGTTGGTAACAGTTGTTTAGAGTCCTTTATTTGTGTGTCTGTCTCTTTGTGTGTCCGTGGGTGAGATAGATAGCACTGTAGTGCCAGCTTGTCCAAAGTTGGTAACAGTTGTTTAGAGTCCTTTATTTGTGTGTCTACCTCTTTGTGTGTCCGTGGTGAGATAGATAGCACTGTAGTGCCAGCTTGTCCAAAGTTGGTAACAGTTGTCTAGAGTCCTTTATTTGTGTGTCTATCTCTTTGTGTGTCCGTGGGTGAGATAGATAGCACTGTAGTGCCAGCTTGTCCAAAGTTGGTAACAGTTGTTTAGAATCCTTTACTCGTATATGAGTGTCTACCTCTTTGTGTGTCCGTGGTGAGATAGATAGCACTGTAGTGCCAGCTTGTCCAAAGTTGGTAACAGTTGTTTAGAGTCCTTTATTTGTGTGTCTATCTCTTTGTGTGTCCGTGGGTGAGATAGATAGCACTGTAGTGCCAGCTTGTCCAAAGTTGGTAACAGTTGTTTAGAGTCCTTTATTTGTGTGTCTACCTCTTTGTGTGTCCGTGGTGAGATAGATAGCACTGTAGTGCCAGCTTGTCCAAAGTTGGTAACAGTTGTTTAGAGTCCTTTATTTGTGTGTCTACCTCTTTGTGTGTCCGTGGTGAGATAGATAGCACTGTAGTGCCAGCTTGTCCAAAGTTGGTAACAGTTGTCTAGAGTCCTTTATTTGTGTGTCTATCTCTTTGTGTGTCCGTGGGTGAGATAGATAGCACTGTAGTGCCAGCTTGTCCAAAGTTGGTAACAGTTGTCTAGAGTCCTTTATTTGTGTGTCTATCTCTTTGTGTGTCCGTGGGTGAGATAGATAGCACTGTAGTGCCAGCTTGTCCAAAGTTGGTAACAGTTGTTTAGAGTCCTTTATTTGTGTGTCTATCTCTTTGTGTGTCCGTGGGTGAGATAGATAGCACTGTAGTGCCAGCTTGTCCAAAGTTGGTAACAGTTGTCTAGAGTCCTTTATTTGTGTGTCTATCTCTTTGTGTGTCCGTGGGTGAGATAGATAGCACTGTAGTGCCAGCTTGTCCAAAGTTGGTAACAGTTGTCTAGAGTCCTTTATTTGTGTGTCTATCTCTTTGTGTGTCCGTGGGTGAGATAGATAGCACTGTAGTGCCAGCTTGTCCAAAGTTGGTAACAGTTGTCTAGAGTCCTTTATTTGTGTGTCTATCTCTTTGTGTGTCCGTGGATGAGATAGATAGCACTGTAGTGCCAGCTTGTCCAAAGTTGGTAACAGTTGTTTAGAATCCTTTACTCGTACTTGAGTGTCTACCTCTTTGTGTGTCCGTGGGTGAGATAGATAGCACTGTAGTGCCAGCTTGTCCAAAGTTGGTAACAGTTGTCTAGAGTCCTTTATTTGTGTGTCTATCTCTTTGTGTGTCCGTGGGTGAGATAGATAGCACTGTAGTGCCAGCTTGTCCAAAGATGGTAACAGTTGTTTAGAGTCCTTTATTTGTGTGTCTACCTCTTTGTGTGTCCGTGGATGAGATAGATAGCACTGTAGTGCCAGCTTGTCCAAAGATGGTAACAGTTGTTTAGAGTCCTTTATTTGTGTGTCTACCTCTTTGTGTGTCCGTGGATGAGATAGATAGCACTGTAGTGCCAGCTTGTCCAAAGTTGGTAACAGTTGTTTAGAATCCTTTACTCGTATATGAGTGTCTACCTCTTTGTGTGTCCGTGGATGAGATAGATAGCACTGTAGTGCCAGCTTGTCCAAAGTTGGTAACAGTTGTTTAGAATCCTTTACTCGTATATGAGTGTCTACCTCTTTGTGTGTCCGTGGATGAGATAGATAGCACTGTAGTGCCAGCTTGTCCAAAGTTGGTAACAGTTGTTTAGAGTCCTTTATAGGACTCCATCTTCATTATTTTCTTTTACCTTCTTTATGTACCATGGAGCCACCACCGCAGCTGCTCAAATCCGCACTTGGCAGCCATTCAAACATAGTTAACAGGTTTGGTTTGGTTTGAAGGACCTTTTCACTGCACACGAACAACTCCATCAGTGCTCAGATCTCCTCCCTTAGATCACACAAGGAAGATCTCAGCACAGTCTAGTGAAAGACTATCAAGTAACACGGCTGTGTACAATCCCAGAAGACAGCCACACCATTTACATGATAAGTAATTTACGTGGAAAATTCCAGCAGCTACTGTGAGCTAATGAACTCCGTAGCACCGCAGAGGATCCCAATGTGTGTATGCAGGAATCACACATTCTATAAATATTTTTGTGATGAGTAGGTTTTGTAATTTTTAAATTTTGCAAGAGCAGCGGCCGTATGGCCTACTCTTTACGATTTCCAACTGCCGAAGGAATTTTTAACGTGCGCAACTTTCACATTGGAACTCCAATTTTTTTTCCGCCTTTATCCAAGAAGGTTAGGCATCGATCTCACTACCCAGGATACGGGGGGGGGGGGGGGGGGGGGGGGGGGAGGGATTATGACATCATTAGGTTCACTAGTTCTGAAACAAAAAATGCCACCAATTATATTCCAAGTACTGGGAGCGAATTCGGTATCTTTACAATTAGAGGCGGACGCCATACCTCTTAGCCACTCCAAATTAGAGGGACAGACAATGTTATCAAAATGTAAGGCTAGAGGAGCTTCACTGCGTTGGGAAATAAATGGCGATCACAAGACATCACGTCCAGCATAAACACCAGAAGTTTCAGGTCAAGTCAGTCCTATTGTATGGCTCTGAAACATGGACAACAAATGTCAAGTCAGTCCTATTGTATGGCTCTGAAACATGGACAACAAATGTCAAGTCAGTCCTATTGTATGGCTCTGAAACATGGACAACAAATGTCAAATCAGTCCTATTGTATGGCTCTGAAACATGGACAACAAATGTCAAGTCAGTCCTATTGTATGGCTCTGAAACATGGACAACAAATGTCAAATCAGTCCTATTGTATGGCTCTGAAACATGGACAACAAATGTCAAGTCAGTCCTATTGTATGGCTCTGAAACATGGACAACAAATGTCAAATCAGTCCTATTGTATGGCTCTGAAACATGGACAACAAATGTCAAATCAGTCCTATTGTATGGCTCTGAAACATGGAGAACAACAAAAACAACAACCAAAAAAGCTACAGACTTTTATAAATGGATGTTTGTGTAGAATAGAGGCATTGAAATGGTACGACAAGATCACAAATGTGGAACTGAAGACAAGATCACAAATGTGGAACTGAAGACAAGATCACAAATGTAGAACTGATGTCAAGATCACAAATGTAGAACTGATGTCAAGATCACAAATGTAGAACTGAAGACAAGATCACAAATGTAGAACTGATGACAAGATCACAAATGTAGAACTGATGACAAGATCCCAAATGTAGAACTGTTGACAAGATCACAAATGTAGAACTGATGACAAGATCACAAATGTGGAACTGATGACAAGATCACATATGTAGAACTGATGTCAAGATCACAAATGTAGAACTGATGTCAAGATCACAAATGCAGAACTGATGTCAAGATCACAAATGTAGAACTGATGTCAAGATCACAAATGTAGAACTGATGTCAAGATCACAAATGTAGAACTGATGACAAGATCCCAAATGTAGAACTGATGACAAGATCACAAATGTGGAACTGAAGACAAGATCACAAATGTAGAACTGATGACAAGATCACAAATATAGAATTGAAGACAAGATCACAAATGTAGAACTGATGACAAGATCACAAAGGTAGAACTGATGACAAGATCATAAATGTAGAACTGATGACAAGATCACAAATGTAGAATTGAAGACAAGATCACAAATGTAGAACTGATGACAAGATAACAAAGGTAGAACTGATGACAAGATCACAAATGTAGAACTGATGACAAGAACCGGACAAGTGTCAGTGGAACAAGAGATGAGATGAAGACGTGGCGATGGATAAGAGATATTGAGGAATCCTTTTGATAGCATTACTAGTCATTCCTTGTTCTGAAATCCCCGGGTAAGACGTGTAGAGGACTAACAAATAACACAAGGTGAAGAGAAATGGTGACAGACATTAAGGGGTGGAAGAATAGATGAAAATACCTTGAGCGGATGGCACAGGACAGGAAGACTTGGCATACAGTTGTTGAAGGCTTATGTTCCTTGAGAGTTTAAAAGTAGTGGTGAAGAAGAAACAAAACTTATAATTTATTCTGTCGATGCAAAACAAGTAGCCATGTAAATTTTTTTTGTAATTGTAAATGCTAGACCTTCTAACGTGTTGTGTAGATGTTAAAAAAAAGCGCACATAATTTATTGTGTAGACTAGACAAAGAAACGAAAGCCTTCAGTTAACTGTATGTATAAAAAAACAAAACTAGACAATTTTCACGTAAACAGCAATTTGGTTCGTATGCAGACGTAACAGTTTGTTCCGGAAGAAACATTTATAGTTCCCTATCTAATTAGAGCTAAACATTGCAAGATTTGTATTGCTCTGTGCCAGATTGAATTTATCGAGCCAGACCTAGCAGTTCATTTCTGCCTCACCCATGTACAATTTTTTCATAATCAGATAAGGGTATACAATAGTTTAGGGATAGGAATGCCCAGGTTTTGCTCGCCAAAAAACGTAATTAGAGATGGCTTCCATATCTATACAGCAGACGACATCCAATTTACAACATTGATGCTCTGTCAGTAAAATTTTATATTATTATTTGTCCCGTAGACTGCGTCTGTGCCAGATAAGCATACATAGTAATATCTTCAGACCCAATTTGGCAGAAAGCAATCCAAATTTTGTTAAGAGACTACGACGATAATGAGGTCTCACTGTCATTAGCGGTCATTATTACACTTCTGAAAACGATACGTCATTGTTGTTAAAAACGATACTTTATATACGATACTTTACTTTCTCAGCCAATTTGTGATGTGTAGTGTCGTGAGGAGATGCACTTTTCAATTCTAGTTGCATTCAGCGTCACTCCATATTCTTTAAAATTTTCAGCAAACGTTCGATTGGCAGAGTGGTAACATTCCTTGCCTCTCAAGGCAAAGTTGACGGGTTTCTGGTTTAACACCTGGTGGCGTCACCCGTTGTATATTGGTACCTGACTCTGATCTTGAGTTAGAGAAGGCACTAGTAGCGAGGAACGGATTTGGGCACTGATGCGTGATGCCATATGATGATGGATGGTATCCGCATGTCTGGTTTTGTGTAGTGTGCAGATGTGTTCAGTCAAACAATGTTCATACAAAAATAACAGGGCAATCCACATAGGACGTCAGTAAACTCACGACGTATAAAGTCAATGATTCTTGAAACAGCCGTTGACGTTTTTCTTCATTATTTATTGTGGACGCCACAGTGACAAAATGGTTACGCGAATATGTAGACACATCAAACAGTCATTATCACAGCAACATTCAATACAGCAATAGACGGTAGACAGCATTACAATGATGAGTCAGATGCATGTTATATTTCATAGTGCTGTAAATGTAGTCAGGTGGAAAACTCCATCCTTTTCTATAACAGCCAGGAGATAACCAGATGTATGAGATCAGTTCACTCTCCTTAATCTGACTTCAGCAAGACAGACACGTCTGCCGAAGTATAAATAATGTCCTCAAAAATATCCTCTAGATAACAAAGGTTTTTCAAACCTAGTTCAGGTAACCAAGTAGCAAGTAATAGTCCTTGGGACCTGCATCAACCGATGCAGCACAATACAGCGACATGTGAGCTAGGAAAACATCTCGTGACGACGACTTTCGAAGACAGGCTATGAGCCAGAAATCGTTCACGACCAAAAATCGATAGAGTTAATGAAAAAGTCAATTTACCTTGCTTTCATGAAATACACAGAAATATCACGCCTCCCGGCATGTGGGAAACACTAGAGGTATTATCTCGAATAAACGAAATATCCATTAAGAGGACTACACATCCCTGACAGAACAAAAAATAGCGGAGATCCCCTCTTCAACGAGGCATCTCTTTCGCCATTCCAAATCGCTCACTCCACTAGTGGTGGGCGGAAACCGATCGACCAAGAAGCAAGACAAGTCATGCGCAGTCCAGCGCAAAATGACAACAGCTCAAACTTAACTGCATTCGATACCAACGCGAGAAGACAAATGCTTACCGAGAAAAGTGACTATAAATTTCAAGCAGTTGTTGCCCTTGCGTTATAAAATAGATATTGAAATAAAACGATGTTGCGAGAATTTATCACGCAACATATCACCACCTCCTCCCGATAAAAAAAAAAATGTGGAACATATTTTTTTTTTTCAATATCAAAGAGCATGCGATAAGCGGCTCAAAACGCACGAATTATGCGCTGATAATTAATTAAATTGCCTAACATGAGGCTAAATATAGAGTGTCTGGTGAGGATATACCTCAACAGAAAAATAAATATGTCTCAAAAAATATTCACATCGGGGAGGTGTCACCAACACACATCACGTTAGCATGTAAACACAATATACGTATGCAAGTTACCATAATCATCATTAAACAGCATACTCTAATATTGTCTTTAAAAATGGATGTACAAATCTGATAGGAAAATTTAAATAGTACATTCTTTGACATGTAATGAGATAAGTACATAGTAAAGTTAAACTACATGACGATCCAGGACATATGCTCTGGCATTCCGAGGGTAAGTACACAATCTAGAACTCGTCATGCTTGATACTAGTAAGGTAAGTCCTCAGCTCAACAATGACATTCTAAGAAAGTACAAGCAATATAATGCTAATTAATAACTAATATGCTTCATAAGGTACAATACATTATTAATAATTGTGGCTGTTTAGTAAACTAACGGCCCTTATATTAACTACTCAGTCCTCCTCTATCATCTTAAAAAACGAACAGAAGAAGATGACAACAAAGCACGATAGTGTGTACATATAGAGTAAGTACAGATGTGCTAATCTATTGTAGTAATATAGGTGTGTTATGACTCTGTAATATATGGAAATATAGGACAGAAGTATTAGTTAGAGTCATGTGGGCATCTAGACAAAATGTCAGCCATCACATTATCCGCACCACGGATAGCTCGTACCGTGAAGTGAAAAGGTTGAAGAGCTATAGCATATCGAGTGGATCTCGAACTCTTCAAATTCTTAGTCTGAATAGCTGTAAGAGCTTTCTGATCAGTCTCTAGAATGAAATGTGCGCCCAGGAGGAATCTTTGTAGCTTTAGAATTGACCAAACCATCGCTAACAACTCACGGTCTAAAACCGAGTAGTTCCTCTCTGCCGCATTTAGTTTTCTAGAAATGTACATAACAGGATGCAGAGTATTTGCATATTCTTGCATCAGTGCTGCTCCAATCCCAGTGGATGAAGCATCACTCCGAAGAACAAAAGTCCTATCAAGAGTAGGTAATCTTAAGATGGGAGGAGAAGAAAATATATTCTTGATTTGGTCTAGTGAAGATTGGCATTCTTCAGACCAACGGACCAGATTAGGCGAACCTTTCTTCAACAATGTTGATAGAGGTGCCATGATCGAAGATAAATTTGGAATAAATCTCCCATAAAATTGAATTAAACCTAAGAGACTCCTAACTTGTTTCTTCGTTTTAGGAACAGAGATGTTCAGTATTTTGGAAGTATTGTGGTCTTCTGTCTTCAAGAGACCATGACCAACACGATGACCCAGGAAAGAGATTTCACCAAAACCAACAAAAGCTTTAGAAGGTTTCGCTGTCAAATTATTCTCACGTAGAGTGGACAGTAAGTCATATAACCCTAAATAGTGATCTTCCCAGGTATCACTGAAGAGACAGATGTCATCTAAGTATGCGATGACATCCGAACGATGTGACAGAATTCGACGCATCATGCGAACGAAAGTTGCAGGGGCGTTCATGAGACCAAAAGGCATAACATTCCATTGAAATAGACCCCTAGGTGTAGAAAAAGCAGTAAGAGGTTTGGCATGCTCTGCTAAAGGCACTTGCCAATAACCGTTAGACAAGTCAAGTTTAGTGAAGAATCTAGAATTAGAAAGTCTAATCAGTAGATCTTCTAACAAAGGCATCGGTTCAGCATCGAACTTTGTGACCTGATTCAATTTGCGATAATCAACACAAATTCGTATGTTCTTATCCTTCTTCCGGACAATAACCATGGAAGAAGAATATGGTGAAGTCGATGGTTCAATTATATTTAATTGAATCATTTCATCCAATTCCTTTTCCACTTGCGACTGAAAGTGTATAGGAATAGGATACGGCCTAACCCTAATTGGATTATTGTCGGTAAGAATTATGTCATGTTCTATGACATCTGTGTGTCCAGGAATGTCAGTGAGAACATCCTGAAATGTTTGTAACATCGACGAGACTTGTCGATGTTCGTCACCAGAAAGATTAGGAGAAACAGAAACGTTTTTCCAAGATTCCGTGGAATGTAATGGAACCACTGGAAGGGGAAGGTTGACATCAGAGAAGGTAGCTTCCTCATCCTGTATGACAGACAGGGATGAATAATGACCGTGAGGTGCAGGAGCATCATCCGTTGCCTGGAAAATAGGCAGCAAATAGTCCGGACGTTCGTGAAATTCCGAAAGCATGTTTATGTGGAAAGTTTTATGCTTTCCATCAATATCTACCACATAGTCAACATCGGAAATCCGAGAGACTATTGCATACGGACCTTTCCATGCAATAAGAAGTCTATTTTCCCTACTGGGGAGTAGGACGAATGCTTTGTCACCTGGACAAAGTTGTCGTAGACATCTATTCTTGTTAGCAAACTGCCTTGCCTTCTCTTTAGCAATTTCTGATGAAGCAGTTGCTAGCTTACATGCCTCAATGATCTTTTGTCTAAGAGCAATGACATACTCATATGAGGATTGAGTTTCATCGCTAATATCATCGGCAGTGATGAGATCGTGTAATAAAGACATAGGGCCGCGTGGACGCGCGCCAAAGACAAGTTCGAAGGGAGAAAATCCTGTGTGTTCATTAGGGACTTCTCTATAGGCAAAGAGAGCCGCGGGTAAAACCCTGTCCCAATCTTGAGGATGATCTTCAGTTATCTTACCAAGCAAAGTCTTGAGCGTTCTATTCAGACGCTCAACTAACCCATTAGACATAGGATGGTAGATACTACTGAGAGATCGTTCAATATGTAAGGTAGACATTACCTGTGACATAGTGTCAGATATGAGTTGAGTGCCATGGTCTGACAATATTTCTCTGGGGAACCCCAAGCGAGAAAATATCAACCAAAGAGCATCTGCGATATCTGTAGTAGATATGCTCTTAAGAGGAATAGCCTCTGGCCAACGTGTGCACATATCGACACATGTAAGGATAAACTGATGTCCTCTGGCCGACTTGACCTTAAAAGGGCCAATAATATCTATGGCCATTTTCTGAAACGGCCGAATAGGAATGTCAGCAGCCTGGATAGGCGCAGCATGTCGTGGTCCTCTAGATTTGACCTCCTGACATACCTTGCATGATCGGCAGTAAATACGAATGTCCTTATTGACAAAAGGCCAAAAGAAAGCCGCAAGGACTCTCGACTTCGTACGGGCAAAACCCATATGTCCAGCACATTGCGAGTCATGAGCATGTTGTAATATTTGCACTCTCATGCTCTTGGGAACAAGAATTTGCGAATGTGCCGACGTAGTCGAATCTTGTACCATACGTACAAGTACGCCGTTTCTCATTGCAATCCAAGATTTTCTATTTGTATCCTGATTCGGATCACCTTTCTTCGCAAGAACGAAGAATTTTTTTAAAGAAGGATCTTCTTCTTGCAATTTTATGAAAGAGTCACGAGTGATTACTAAGTGACTATCTTGGCTATCAACTTCATTATCACTATTCAGTGAAGTTTCGGGTGTTTGTAGAGCTTGTGCTCTTGTAACTACTGCATTTGTAGCTTGCATGTTATTATCTTCCCAAGCAGCAATCTGCTGTGGGGTACACTCCCTAACTCCGTGAATACGACCAATAATAAGGTCCGCAATAGGATTAGGTAAGAGACAAGCATGCACATCTCCAGTAAAGAAAGGAGTGGCAATGCGAATTACAGCAGTAGGATATTTTTCTAGAGTGCCGCCAAATGTGACACATTTAATAACCCTTCCTGTAGCACAAGATGGATCTACAAGCGATTGTCTAACACCAATTGTGGTGCATCCGGAATCGAAAAGTAGTGAGACCGGAGTATCATTAACAAGACCCTTATGTAGAATTAAAGAACCCCTCCCGTCATGCGCAACAGCAGCAGGAAGAGCGGGAAGTGGGTGACCACAACTCAAAGTAGTTATGGTACCCGGTTCGAATAAAGTACTGCATTGGGGGCATTTGTTTGCTCTCTCAAAGTCAAAAGCAGAACCAGTGACAGCGTCAAAGTTTTTATTATCAACAACATGATTACAGGCTCCCTCAGTTTCCTGTTGTACAGCATTAGCCTGCTGATATCTCTTTTTTTTGTGTTGAGATCTACCCCGACTATTATTACCTCTGAAGTTATCAGAGTTATTATTATCTCTGCAGTTATTATTGTCTCTATTGTAATTGTTATCCTGGTTCGAATTCCAGTTTCCACGATTACTATCATGTTCACATTGATGCGAACATCTATTTGTTTGGTTCTGAGGTCTTCGGCAGGAATAACCTCTATTACCATATCCTCTTTTGAAATGCCTATAATTATTAGGATGATAGTAACGACCACTATCAGGTTGTCTCCAATTCTTCGAAGAAGAATCACCATGAAATTGGTTTCCATGATTTTGACAGAAATTACCGCTGCTCTTTCTATCAAAATTTTGTTGGAATCTACGAGCAAAGTTTTGACCATACGGAGCTGCCGAAGCAACTGGTAAACCTTCTTTCACCTTAGAGTTACCCATGGTTATGTGTGGGTGTGCAGTTACGTATTGGCAACAGAAATCTTCCATTTCTTTTATTGTTTTAGGTTTACGTTCATGAAGGAAAGCAAGGAAAGACTCATTGACAGACGACATGACTTTGTCTCTAAGTATTAAGTCCATAAGTCCTTCATAAGTTTTTTCCGTCTTAGATAGTTCAACCCATCGTGAGAAAGTAATGCGTATTCTTGCAATAAACTCGGAGAATTCAACTCCATTTTCAGGTAACATGTTTTTAAATTGTAGACGATAGCCGTCTTCGTTAAGCTGATATTTCTTTAACAGAGCGGCCCTGACAACCTCATAATTGTTCTTGTCAGGTTCATCCACCATATTTAATATACTTAGAGCTTTACCTGTCAGTATCCCTGATAACTGATAAACATATTTTGCTTTGTCTATGTTATGAGCTGTACATGCTTGTTCAAATCTGTCCAGATAGAACATTATGTCATCACTGGAAGGACTAAAAGTTGGTAACTTAATCTTAAAAGTATCATTATTAGCCTTACCAGAAGATGAACCCTTGTTTGAATCATTACCATTACTCATGTTCATCAATTTCAATTTTTCCAACTCTAAAGCTAAGACCTTTTCTTCATGTTCCATTTTTGCTTTCTCTTTCCTCTCATCAGACTCTCTCTGTAATCTTCTCTCCTCAGCCTGAGCCTCTATTTGAAGTCTTTCAGCTTCTTTCTCAAGTCTTTTATTCTCAGCCTCTTTTTCAAGTCTTTTATTCTCAGCTTCTATTTCAAGTCTTTTATTCTCAGCCTCTTTTTCAAGTCTTTTATTCTCAGCCTCTTTTTCAAGTCTTTTATTTTCAGCCTCTAGCTGGAGTTTTCTTTCCTCAGCTTCTGATTCCCTTTTTTGTTTTTCCATTTCCATTTGGAATCTTTTTTCATCCACCTGCATCTGCAGTTTCTTTTGTTCAGCTTCCATATGCAGTTTCTTTTGTTCAGCTTCCATTGCTTTATCATATCGAGCAGTTGCAAATTCTTCTAACTTATCACCAGTCTTCCCAAGCAATTTACCCTGCTCAATAAAGTGCTCAAATGTAGACATGTTGTCTAACATATGAGTCCAAAACCTGAAATAATTAACTAATTTATTTCAAACCTAAGTGTAACAAGTCTTAATTAAGCACTTGTATATTCACATCACCTTATATTATCCCAGTCTCTGTGGGAAACAAGTCTCCAATCAAAGAACTTGTATATGAAATATCAACAATCAATTCTTGATCATAAGTGCACTTCTCATTCAATAGTGCACAACACTATTCATCATTCATTTATCATCAGTGTAGTAGTAACAGTGCATTAGCATAGCCCATTAACTAATTACTATAACTGTAAACAATGACTATGTAAACACATGCAGAATGTAAACATTGAAAATGTAAACAATGCAAACAATGTAAACAATAACAATGTAAACAATAACAAAGATCAGCAACAATACAAAAACGTTCGCAGAAATCAACTAAAAATAAAGCAGAAATTAATGAAATATCACAAAAAATGTGACGATATCTACGATAGAATTAAACAAAATACATGACCCCACAGTGTATAAACAAAAATGTTGTATGAAACTAAATTATAGACAAGAGTAGGCTAACAAATACAAACAAATCAAAACAAAACTAAAGAATGCGAAATAATAACGAAAACAATATTAAAACATGTCATCACAGCTAACATAAATAGCAACAGAAGTCGCTTAGCAAATTCCAGTATCGGAAATTTGCAAACCCTACAGAAAACGCTCACAATAGACGACCTCTATGACGTGGCATAATCTAACGGAGACACCACCCAACCGAGAACCCGCTGAAATATATACATATAAATATACGAATAACATATAAACATATAACATATAGAATGAGATGATACACAGAAGACTCAGCAGAAGTATAAGGGCACAGTTTACATACAAACAGGCCACTTAACTTATAGGCTTCCAATCGTAGAACAGCAGAAAAAAACGGATGTCAATCAACGTCCTAAAGAGCGAAGCTCCAACGATGATGGCACATCTGAACTGCTTCCACTGCTAACACGATGGTACTTGAGCTTCTGACATACTGTGTGTTGAGTTGTTTCGGCACTTGACCTTCTAATCCAAAAGTAAGTTGATGGAAATCGGTACTTGGCCTTCTTCAGAAAACAACCCGTTTCAACCGGCACTTGACCTTCACAAAAACGACAGCACTGGAACCTTGACAGCAGCAACTTGCTTGACTTGCGTAAAAGATAACAGCAGTTATCCGGCAACATGTAACAACGCCGGGTACTGTCAAATTCTTGTTTCCGTCAAAAAATTGAAATTTTGACTTTTACCGGGCAACGCCGAGTACTTTGAAAATGGTGAAGATGTTGACTGTATTGAAGAATGTTAATTTCTTGAAGGATGTTGATGAATTCTTGTTGAAAATGAAGTGGGTAAGGGACCCCGTGTTTGCTGGGACCAGAATCAAACCAGCTTATGGCCACCAAATGATGCGTGATGCCATATGATGATGGATGGTATCCGCATGTCTGGTTTTGTGTAGTGTGCAGATGTGTTCAGTCAAACAATGTTCATACAAAAATAACAGGGCAATCCACATAGGACGTCAGTAAACTCACGACGTATAAAGTCAATGATTCTTGAAACAGCCGTTGACGTTTTTCTTCATTATTTATTGTGGACGCCACAGTGACAAAATGGTTACGCGAATATGTAGACACATCAAACAGTCATTATCACAGCAACATTCAATACAGCAATAGACGGTAGACAGCATTACAATGATGAGTCAGATGCATGTTATATTTCATAGTGCTGTAAATGTAGTCAGGTGGAAAACTCCATCCTTTTCTATAACAGCCAGGAGATAACCAGATGTATGAGATCAGTTCACTCTCCTTAATCTGACTTCAGCAAGACAGACACGTCTGCCGAAGTATAAATAATGTCCTCAAAAATATCCTCTAGATAACAAAGGTTTTTCAAACCTAGTTCAGGTAACCAAGTAGCAAGTAATAGTCCTTGGGACCTGCATCAACCGATGCAGCACAATACAGCGACATGTGAGCTAGGAAAACATCTCGTGACGACGACTTTCGAAGACAGGCTATGAGCCAGAAATCGTTCACGACCAAAAATCGATAGAGTTAATGAAAAAGTCAATTTACCTTGCTTTCATGAAATACACAGAAATATCACGCCTCCCGGCATGTGGGAAACACTAGAGGTATTATCTCGAATAAACGAAATATCCATTAAGAGGACTACACATCCCTGACAGAACAAAAAATAGCGGAGATCCCCTCTTCAACGAGGCATCTCTTTCGCCATTCCAAATCGCTCACTCCACTAGTGGTGGGCGGAAACCGATCGACCAAGAAGCAAGACAAGTCATGCGCAGTCCAGCGCAAAATGACAACAGCTCAAACTTAACTGCATTCGATACCAACGCGAGAAGACAAATGCTTACCGAGAAAAGTGACTATAAATTTCAAGCAGTTGTTGCCCTTGCGTTATAAAATAGATATTGAAATAAAACGATGTTGCGAGAATTTATCACGCAACAGGCACCCTACCTCATAAAGCTGGACCTAATAAGGAGACATCTCTAAGACTTCCCTACTTACGGCAGGATTAGCTATTTCAGTATTAATTTTCTTCCCAATCAATATCTATTTATTATTCCATTATTATTAGTCACTGGTATTTATTTATTATTAGAAATGTTATGATTTTATCCAGATGTCTCGTATATATATAATGTATTATGATATTTAATTGTTATGTATCATTATTTAGTATCTTCTTCATGTACCATGCCTAGTGGCGTAGGAGATCATGTCTCACCACAGCTTCCTGTCTACAGTACAATTTATCAATTCTGTGTTGAATTATTTCCATGCCACGATGTCAAACTGTCCAGTATTTGCTCTCTTTGTCTTCCTCTGTCTCTTTTTCCTTCAATCTTACCTGTTGTTACTATTTATTTCCAGCTTTCTCTTCTCATAACATGTCCAAAACAAATTTGATTGCTTCTTTCTAACTTGTGAAATACGTACCCTTTGCGAATTGGCCTATTTCATTAGAATGTAAAATTTTATTGTTTAATCTTTTATTCCGTTTTATTATTTTTTTAATCGCATGTTTTTGTTTTTACCAACTTTTTACTCTCTCTGACATTATTTTATTTAACATGGCAACATTTGCAGACAATGTCTTTATATTTGGACATTAACCATAATATAACTGACAAACTGAATAGGTAGAAAGGGGCGCATTTCGTCAAAACTCCAAATCAATTTTTTTAAAATTTGCAGCCTATCCCAGAAAACCCATCATTATGTTTTGTGATCTTCTTCCCCTATGCTATAGTAAGTCACCATCTTAGACACAGATAGCAAAGTGTTGGTATGAAGATTATATGTATTCGTTGTGGTGTTGTCTCCTCGGGAAAGAATAAATCTCTGAACGGTGAAGTCAGTTGTAAGTCCCTGCGCTAATCGTCATCACTTCTTGTGTTAAACAAATGAAGAGGGGAAACCCGAGGCATGTAAATAGTAAATACTTACTTATTTAGTGTTGACAGGCCTTAGGTTTCCCCTGTTTATTTCTTTAACACGTTTACACAATACCAAACCTACCCTCTGTTCTGAACTGTTCATAGACACAGTATTAAGGTCTTTGTGTTGTGTAGTCTTCCTAGGTTGGTTAGTGCACTGGCTTCCTAGCGCAGTGGTCTATGGTTCGATCCCCAAATGAGGTGGGAATTTTTTAGGCCACAAACGGCTCCTGGGTGGACCCAGCCCCAAATGGGTACCAGAGCAACTCTGGGAAGGTTAAGGCGGCCGGCGTGATGCCGACCACATCACCCCTAGTGTGCCGACGGTCAAGAAAATATGGACCTAATACCATATTCCCAATATGCCTCAATGGGCGTGTAACGGGATCCTTGACCTGTTTTTCTTTCTTCTTGTGTAGTCTGACCCATACTGTATAATAGGGGGATAACAGAAGTGATTGTGTCATTAATTAGGCTGGATCGCCCTAGATACATTTCCGGTGTTATGTGTTGAAATGACCCCTGTCATCGAAGCAATATTTTTGTGGTGCCTAGCTGGTAAGGAAGATAGTGTGATTCGCTTCTGTAGCTAGGCGATGGTGCTATTCGGAAGGACCTGGGTTTGATTCTTGGGTAAGCCACTCATTTCTCTTGTTTTTCTGTTTTCTACTTTTTTATTTCTCAGAAGTGTCTGAAACATACCTTTATATGTGTATTATTTATAACTTCATGTGACCGTTTTATCCTTACGTGTAAATGTGCTTCACAACGAATAGTGTCATGGTTTGAAACCATTTCTTCATGAACAAGTCTACGCAGCTGTAATGTAGGTACTTGACTTGGGGGTCGCCATTAGAAATTCCGGGGTTCGATTTGATTTATTCTGGTGATGCCCCCACTGACTTGCAGGGCTGCTGAGGTGGATGCAAGAAATCTCGTGGCTGCCTCACTGTATGATCTGCTGAAACTGTTGGGGTTTAGGGGACAGTCAAGAACAAGAGCACTTAAGAGGCTCAGCGAAACTCCGGAAAGGGCATCGTGCTGGCTGTGGAACAACCGCAACGGGCTATGGAACTCGAGACAGTAATTTGTTTTCAACATAGGGGTTACTTTCACACATGCTTCCAGCTGGCAGAAAATAGAAGTGAATTTGAAAGCTGCAAGCAAGGTGGATTGGGTTCAATTCTCTGCGCAAGACAACAGGAGGCTGACACATGGGAGTCATAACCCAAGTGAGCCCGCTCTGTATAGAGTTTCTTATTATCTCTTATTGTTGCTATAATGGTTTAGAATGACAAAACTACCCTCCAGCCTCTATACAAGTTCTCAATTCATGTCGTAACCATCCTTCTTGGACTTTCCGAAGTATGCACTCAGAGTCTATATATTTCTCACGTGTTGCCTTGGGAGCATCCGTGCGTGCGTATTATGGCTTCATTCATCGTCTTGTTTGTTCCTTACTGATCCTATAGTCGCCACCGCAGTTCCCCCACCCCCTCCCCAACAAGGAGCCTGCGTTAAATCACATGCTTCAACTGCGGTAGCTTTAATGTCAAGCTGTCTTACGTGATGCGACTGTCAGCCACCTCCATAACCTCACATTAGTGGCCGTGTACGAGATGCCCGACACATCAGTCATCATTGTTTTCTTTGTCACTCCGTATGAAGCATTGAACTGCAACTGGTCACCTTTACAGGAAACTGGAACCTAAGCCTTCACGTGCTCCTGCAGTAGTAGGTTCTGTAGTAATTTGTTTTACATGTTGAAGTTGCCAGCCTCATGCGAAACCTCTGATTAGTTGCCTTTTACGACATGCCTGAGGGAGCAAGTCTTATTATTTCTTTGTTTCTTGAAGACCCCCGAGAAATACAAAGGGCAGAGGCGGGAGACAGCCGTGGCCCTATTTTTTGTACGTCTACTTTGAGTCACTAGGGAATGTACATGGAACAACAGGCTTTGGCCATTTCCTAAAATAATTCGTTTATAGTGGCTGATTCAAAATTTGCCTTTTCAGTTATCCGATCAATTTCGATGTTAAAGAGTACGGTATACAGTGTAGGCCATAAGTCAAGCCCTACAAGCAAACAATTACATAATTTAATTAAATATTTGAATTGGCTGCCATAAACAACTGATCTGAGATGGCCTCATAAGAAATAATCCATAGACGTTTGGGCTGGAGACCTAGGTAGCCATTCAATGAGCCCACATCTTCCAATCTGTTTGCCTGGAAATGTTTCTTGCAAAACATTCCGGACAATACCTACAAAATGTGGTGGAGTTCCCATTTTGTTGAAACAGCATAGCTGCACGCTCTGACAATGGATGTCATCCAATTCAGGCATCAGAAATGTCCGCAGCATATGAAGGTAGGTTTTACCTGTTACAGTGTTGGGAAAGAAATACGGACCAATTCAACTAACTCCCCAAAAAGCGGCCTATACCATAATTCGTGGTGCATTTTGCACATGCCTTTCCGTTACCCAGTGTTGGGTTTTCAATGACCTAAAAACATGCATTATGTCGGTTGAGTAAACCATCAAGGCGAAACACTGCTTCATCGCTGAACATGGTACGGTTGTCAAGCCGCCTATATCATAAATTACCATTTGGGTTTGACTTTTGGCCCACACTGTATAATCGATAAATAGGACATTCATCAATAGTTAAATTCAATAATCAGTTTATCGCTGAAAGCAAAAGTGCCAAAAATAACAATCATTATAATGCATATTACCGAATCATCAGATTCTAGTGGTGGCTAGTCCCCAGGAGATAATTGTGAACATACCCACCAGAGCGTCAAAAACCAAAACCTTTTTTCTCATGTTTTAATAATGACAAATAACAAGTTTCTGTAAATTAATTATAACTTCTATGATTCTACGTTGACCTTCAACAAGCTCTCTCTCTCTCTCTCTCTCTCTCTCTCTCTCTCTCTCTCTCTCTCTCTCTCTCTCTCTCTCTCTCTCTCTCTCTCCCCCTCCCACCATTTCTCTCGCTGCTACTCCCTCTCGTTCACACATCCTTAATGCGCGCGCATCGTGTTCCAGTTTTCTCACCTTGGGGTATGTCACGAAATACGATTGTTCTCTTTGTCTGGTCTTCAATCTCTGGGATTATTACTTTGCAATTCCTTGTACTTGTTAAATCTTCTAGTTTTCGTTGTTTTCGCTTTCATCGTTTAAGATTTTCTTACCACATCTTGTCACACATCTCATTCACCCCCCTCTCTCCTGGTTATTGTCTCCTTGGTTATCGGCGAGGCTTAGCTATTGAGCAAACTTGCCAAATTGACTTTTCGTTTATCACCAGCTCCAGACAAAGTTAGAGTCTACACTGAGCGACATTCCTATTGTTAACCCAGACTTTTTGTCTGGTGAAGATACACGAAACCATATTATCGCATGATAAGGAGCTAGTTTGCAAATATGATGTGCTCAAATACACGACTGATCTCACTGGGATGTCGGATGATGACCATCATGGTAAAGATTAAGACATGGACAGTGGTGTAATACGTCCAGCAGATGGAGATTATAATGTTAGATCTGTGAAGTACTGAGTTTGTTAACATGACAAGAGACAAGACCTTACATGGTAATGGAATTTGAATATTACACATAAAGAGCAATATCTTATGCTGTCATGATGTATTGTTCAACGTTAGAAGAGGGTAGTGGGGGAATAGACCTCTATCAAAAGCAAAAAATTATTTGCAATTGGTTTGGCATTTGAGAAGCTAAGATAGACTGCTCCTGATTTGATCTCTCATCAAAGTAGCAGCCTGAGTGTGTAGATGAAAATTCGCATATATTCTATAGTGTTGTAAGGCAACTTCAATGACTTTCAATTATGTCGAGAAGAAACCATAGACAGCCAGTAACACGAAATATTATGACCCAAATATAGGACAGGTCATAGGACTGAACGTGCATTCTAAGGTTAGAAAAGAGTAACCCCAGAGACATCACTTTGCGCCTTAAGTTCTAGGATCCAACTTCACGTGCACTCAGACACCTAACACACCTGTAAGGTACGGCATCTTAACATAAACAGTTTCCCGACAATAGTTGGACGTTTCCTGTGCAAAAGTCTGTGTTCACCAGAAAAAAAAACTCGGGTAAGTTGTAATATGTACATTTTATCATTTTATATTTGCATTTTGACATGTATAACTTGCTCGTGGAGGCACAGTGGCATATGCAGCTGGAAACCTCATCACTGCGTATAACTTGACACATGAACCACCCCTGCAAGAACTGGTGACTGCTTCGTGCGAGTTTCCACACAAGGAACCAACAGCAGAGGTTGCCCCAGGCTCCAATGAGAGCAGGGAGAGGATGAAGATATCACGGTGTGCATAAATATTATGCAAGCACTTTAGTAAATTTCATATGTACAGTCAATCCTAGCTATTTGCGTGTTCCGTGTTCGCGGATTCGCTCATTCGGCGAGAGAAAATGTAACCTACTTCATGCCATTCACGGGCATCTCGCGCGTATTCGCGGCCATGCGCAGTAGGCAAAAAAAAAATTCAAGCCGCCTACCGCGCAGCGTTGCAGATAGGATCCACCAAGGCAGAAGCTGCCTCCTTGTTCTCGCGGCTTTCGTTGTGTTTACACGCGCCTTTGTCGAGCATCTTTTCATCCACTTTTTTGCACATTTACGCTGCTTTCGATTATTTTTGCAATTAATAATAGCATCCAAGCGTAGTGCAAGTCTTTTGGCCAGTGTGCCTAAGCGCAAAAAGGCTGTGATGAGCCTGAGTGAAAAAGTACGTGTGTTAGATAAACTTCGTTCTGGGATGTCTGTAGCATCCATCGGCCGCGAATTGGGTGTGAATGAATCCACCATTCGGTCGATCCGCATAAGGAAGAAGAAATACGTAGATCTGTACGCGAATCGGCATCAGAGAGTGCAAAAATTACATTGCACATACTGTACTATTGTACATACTATACTCTAAACACTATGCTAACAACTGAAGTTTGTCTCTAGCTGAAATATAACCTGAAACAATCCTGACCAGCATGACGCAGCTACAGTCCTTGACAAGTTTATGCTCAATACTAGCTATAAGAGTGATAAGGGTGGATTAGGTGATGTTTACTCAATGATGATAAGGCCACACTGTCTGGCCACTATGGACGTTGCAAGTATAAGTCCAAGTATGTTGTAAATCTTTAGCTCTGTCAAATACCACCCCTATCGACACCAGGTATATTATAGTTGAAGTGTAGGGTGTCTTATCTGGTTTTTGTTGTTGCTGTGTGTATAGTAGTGAGGTAGTTCACAGAGTTACAGCACATGAAATATGACATGCGAAGTCATAAAAAGGGTAAACTGCTCTTGACGTTTCATCATTTATTTGACGCCACAAGTACAGATACGTTACATAAGTCATAGATGTCAATAGTTCAATGTATTCAGCATTCTAAAGTTTTGTTTATGGATCTGCATACATAAGGTTCATCAAAATCCTGCAACAGTGTCAGCTGCATATCATCAATGTTCATTAAATAATAATCAATACTCCTCTCTGATGCTGGCAGATCAGATGTACAAAATAAGTCTATTATTGTCCGCACGAGGATGGTGTTCCAGGAGTATAGGTCAAGCTGACCTTTACATGCATTCCTAAGTCTAACCTCGACGTAGGTGCAATCGCTGACATAGCGACGTTCATAGAACATAGAACTGTCCTTCGGGCTAAGTATGACCCGTGTACATATTAATCTCAGGTATGAAGATACCTGGGGCGTGACTTCTAGTAGAAGAACCTCTATTTCTGTAATTCGTAAGTGAGCAGAGATCGACCATTGTCAAACATAAAGTTAGATTACAGATTTGAGACGTAAATGAGGTATTACCTTGTTTCGAAATCAACACCATAAAAACACACGCCTCCAGGCGTTTTTGAATAATCAAGGGAAGGACCTTGTAAGCTGAACTAACTCACAATAAGGCTCCTAATTCCCTATCAAGAATCACAGAGACGCAAGAAGCGTTCTCTCTGCTTCACAACTTTCCATAGACTCCCAGACAGGAAAGCTTCCCAGACACACCTAACGTCCGGACATGCGCAGAACGCATACACCTGATCAAGAATCAAACGAGACGATGTAAGGAACATTCCAGATAAAGATCTGTAATAAAATCGCGCCTTATATGGACAGGAATAACAACCTCAACACTGGTTTCAATCATTCCAAGAAACAGTTGACCGATACTACCATATAAGGAGAATGGTCACACATCGTTCAAAAAATATGGACCGACGTGTCCCTACACAAGAGAAGGTAACCATCATTGAAAATGGTAATCTCAGTCAAACTAGAGTTATCTAGCTTTGACCGAAAAAAATTAAAGTGTACATTTCAGACAAGCTAATTATACAATGTCTTTAGAAAAAATGATTATACAATGTCTTTAGAAAAATGATTATACAATGTCTTTAGAAAGAAATATCTGTGCGTAACATTACCGCACCCCCCCCCTCCCCCGGGGAAAAAATGAAACTTTTTTTTTTTTTAAATCCTAGAGCCAGAAAAAACAGGCTCCTAACGCACGTATGATGCGCGGATATAATGCCTAATATGAGGCTAGCTCGACGCATGGAGCGAAACTGAGATTATATCTCAGATCCTTAGAGAAAATATTTCCCTAAGTGTACACGTATATTCCAGGGAGGTGTCACCAACATACGCCACAGTGATGGCAACATCATAATGCAAGCTAAATCATACTCATACAAATCTATGAAATTAAATATATTATCATAGTATTACACAATGAAGTGTTGCGCAAACGGCGGTGTAATATACTAATATACCGCACTATAAAATTACACATATTCAAACAAAAAGTACATTATTAATCATTACTAATACATCAGCTGTTCCTCGTAGACATGGATATAATCGTTACTAGAAGATGTGGACATAATCCGCTCCAACTTAGGATAGGACTTGATATACTTTATGAGTCCACAATGTACATAATCTCGCAGACGTCAATGATGTGCTGCGAAAATATCAATAACACAAATCTTTAAGACAAATGTTAAATCTCTTAATACAGTCATCAAAATACAATATATAAATGTGGCCATGTGATCTTTTGGCCCGTATATTGCTAACTAAGCCTTCTTCCGTTATGATCAAATCGGTAACAGAAAAAAAGGAAATTATATGGTACAATGTTATAAATTCCCAAAAAGTGAGAAAATATGTGCTGATATGTCATTATAGTAGTGGACTGTATATCAGGAAGTAAATATGACAGAAGAATTAAGTGGAATCGTGTGGGCACCTGGACAGAATGTCTGCCATCACATTATCCGAACCACGGATAGCTCGCACCGTGAAATGAAAGGGTTGAAGAGCTATGGCATATCGAGTGGACCTCGAGCTCTTTAAGTTTTTGCTCTGAATAGCAGTAAGAGCTTTCTGGTCGGTTTCCACAATGAAATGTGCGCCTAGAAGGAATCTTTGCAACTTCAGAATTGACCATACCATAGCCAATAATTCACGGTCTAAAACCGAGTAATTCCTTTCTGCAGCATTTAATTTCCTAGAGATATACATCACTGGATGCAGAGTATCAGAATACTCCTGCATAAGTGCTGCCCCAATTCCATTAGACGAGGCGTCACTTCGAAGAACAAAAGTCTTCTCAATAGTAGGTAACCTAAGGATAGGTGGAGATGAAAATAGAGTTTTAATCTGGTCCAATGAGGATTGACATTCTTGAGACCAGCGGATCAGATTAGGCGATCCTTTCTTCAGTAAAGTAGAAAGCGGTGCCATAATGGAGGACATATTCGGAATGAATCGTCCGTAAAATTGTATCAAACCTAAGAGACTCCGTACTTGTTTCTTCGTCTTAGGGACAGAAATGTTAAGTATTTTTGAGACATTGTGGTCCTCTGTTTTTAAAAGACCATGACCAACACGATGACACAGGAAAGAAATCTCACTAAATTCTATAAAGGCTTTAGAGGGTTTTGCAGTCAAGTTATACTCGCAAAGAGTAGACAGCAATTCGTATAAACCCAAATAGTGATCTTCCCAGGAATCACTGAACAGACAGATATCGTCTAAGTATGCTATGACATCTGTACGATATGCGAGAATTCGACGCATCATGCGTACGAATGTAGAAGGGGCGTTCATAAGACCGAAAGGCATGAAATTCCATTGGAATAAACCCCTAGGTGTAGAAAAAGCAGTAAAAGGTTTGGCTCGTTCAGTTAAAGGAACTTGCCAATAACCTTTCGATAAGTCGAGTTTGGTAAAGAATTTAGAATTAGAAAGTTTGTTTAGTAGCTCTTCCAATGAAGGCATAGGTTCAGCATCGAACTTCGTAGCTTGGTTCAATTTGCGATAATCCACGCAAATGCGAATGTTATTATCCTTCTTTCGAACAATAACCATAGACGAAGAGAATGCTGAAGTGGATGGTTCAATGATTTCCAATCGTATCATTTCATCCAATTCTTTTTCGACTTGTGACTGAAAATGAATAGGTATCGGATAGGGTCTGACTCTGATAGGATTATGGTCAGTTAGTATTATGTCATGTTCAATGACATGTGTGTGTCCCGGGATGTCGGTAAGAACATCCTGAAATGTTTGTAACATCGAAGAAACTTGTCGATGTTCCTCCGCGGAAAGATTAGAAGAAACGGAAACGTTTTTCCAAGATTCCGTTGAATGAAGTGGGATCACAGGAAGTGGGAGATTGACATCAGAAAAAGTAGTTTCCTCATCCTGTATAACTGACAGGGATGAGTAATGACCATGAGGTACTGGAGAATTGTCCGTTGCCTGGAAAATAGGCTGCAAATAGTCAGGTCTTTCATGAAATTCCGTGAGCATATTTATGTGGAAAGTTTTATGCTTTCCATCAATATCGACAACATAGTCGACATCGGAAATTTTAGAGACTATTGCATACGGACCTTTCCATGCAATAAGAAATCTGTTCTCCCTTGACGGAAGAAGAACGAGTGCTTTGTCACCTGGACAAAGTTGTAGTAGACATCTATTTTTATTTGCAAACTGCCTTGCCTTTTCTTTAGCAAATTCGGATGAAGAAGTTGCTAGTTTGCATGCCTCGATGATCTTTTGCCTAAGAGCAATGACATATTCGTAAGAAGATTGAGTCTCATCGCTAATATTATCGACAGTGATAAGATCGTGGAGTAAAGACATAGGGCCGCGCGGTTGCGCGCCAAAGACAAGTTCAAAAGGAGAAAACCCTGTGTGTTCATTGGGGACCTCTCTATAAGCAAAGAGAGCCGCGGGTAAAACCCTGTCCCAATCCTGAGGATGATCCTCAGTTATCTTCCCAAGTAAAGTTTTTAGTATCCTATTCAAACGCTCAACTAACCCATTAGACATTGGGTGATAGATACTGCTGAGAGACCTTTTAATATGTAGCATGGACATTACCTGTGACATAGTGTCGGATATGAGTTGAGTGCCATGGTCTGACAATATTTCTCTGGGGAACCCCAAGCGAGAAAATATCAACCAAAGAGCATCTGCGATATCTGTAGTAGATATGCTCTTAAGAGGAATAGCCTCTGGCCAACGTGTGCACATATCGACACATGTAAGGATAAATTGATGTCCTCTGGCCGACTTAATCCTAAAAGGACCGATAATATCTATTGCCATTTTTTGAAAAGGGCAAATAGGAATGTCAGCAGCCTGGATAGGCGCAGCATGTCGTGGTCCTTTCGATTTGACCTCCTGATACACTTTGCAAGAACGAAAGTAAATTCGGATGTCCTTGCTCACAAATGGCCAAAAGAAAGCCGCAAGAACCCTCTACTTTGTACGGGAAAAACCTATATGTCCAGCACATTGTGAGTCATGAGCATGTTGCAATATTTGCAATCTCATACTCTTAGGCACAAGAATTTGAGAATGAGTGGACGTAGTCGAGTCTTGCACCATACGCACAAGTACGCCGTTCTTCATAGAAATCCAAGACTTTCTATTAGTATTCTGATTTGGATCACCTTTTTTTTGCTAGAATGAAGAATTTTTGTAAAGAAGGATCTTCTTCTTGCAATTTTATAAATGAGTCACGTGAGATAATCAAGTGACTATTTTGGCTATCTACTTCATCATTATCAGTTAATGAAGTTTGAGGTGGATCCAGAGCATGTGCTCTTGTGACGACCGCATTGGTAGCTTCAATGTTTTGCTCCTCCCAAACAGCAATCTGCTGTGGGGTACATTCCCTAACTCCGTGAATACGACCAATTATAAGGTCCGCAATAGAGTTTGGAAGGAGACACGCGTGGACATCTCCCGTAAAGAAGGGAGTAGAAATATGTATTATGGCAGTAGGATACTTTTCCAAAGTGCCACCAAATGTTACACATTTGATGACCTTTCCTGTAGCACAGGATGGATTTACAAGAGATTGCCTAACACCAATAGTAGTACATCCAGCATCAAATAAAACTGAGACTGGATTACTATTTACAAGACCCTTATGTAGTATAAGAGAACCTCTCCCGTCATGCACAACAGCAGCAGGAAGAGCGGGAAGAGGATGACCACAGCTTAAAGTAGTTACGGTAGTCGGTTCGAATAAAGTACTGCATTGGGGACATTTAGTTGCCCTACTAAAGTCAAAGGCAGAACATGTGATAGCACTAGAGTTTTTATCATCATCACCTTGTTTACATGCTCCCTGAGACTCCTGCTGTACAGAGTTTGCCTGTTGATATCTCTTTCTTTTATGTTGCGATCTACCGCAACCATTATTGCCTCTGCAATTATCATTAAAGTCCCTACTGTAATTGTTATCCTGGTTTGAATTCCAGTTTCCATAACTGTCATTACCATTTCTATACTGTTGAGAACCTCTATTATATTGGTTTTGAGGTCTCCGCGAAAAATTGTTTCCTCTATATTGACTACCTTTGCGAAAATGTCTAAAATTATATGGAGTAGTATACCGTGGAGTATCAGCTTGTCTCCAGTTCTGCGAAGAAGAATCACCATGAAATTGATTGCTATGATTCTGAGCATAATTACGGTTACTCTTCTTATTAAAATGTTGTTGGCTACCCTGAAATTTACGCATGAAATTTGGGCCATAAGGTGCTGCCGAAGCAATTGGCAGACCTTCTTTTACTTTAGAGTTGCTAATGGTTACGTGAGGATGCGCAGTGACATACTGGCAACAGTATTCTTCCATTTCTTTTATGTTTTTAGGCTTACGCTCATGAAGAAAAGAAAGAAAAGATTCATTGACAGAAGACATAACCTTGTCTCTAAGTAGTAAGTCCATAAGAGCTTCATATGTATGTTCTGTCTTAGACAGCTCAACCCATCGTGAAAAAGTAAGACGTATCTTTGAAATGAATTCAGAGAATTCAACTCCAGTATCTGGCAACATATTTTTAAATTGAAGACGATAGCCGTCTTCGTTAAGTTGGTACTTCTTTAACAAGACTGCTCTGATAACCTCATAATTGTTCTTGTCAGGCTCATCTACCATACTTAACATACTCAAAGTATCACCTCTAAGTAAGTTTGATAACTGATAAACATACAATGATTTATCTATGTTATGTGTTTTACATGCACGTTTGAATCTATCCAGATAAAACGTTATATCGTCACTAGAAGCATTGAATACAGGTAGCTTAATCTTAAAATTACTTGTATTGAACTTATCTGACACCTTATTTGCATCATTAGCATTACCAGTGTTCAACAATTTCAACTTTTCTAACTCCAAAGCTAAGAGTTTTTCTTCATGCTCCATTTTTGCTTTTCTCTCATCAGCCTCTCTTTGTAACTTTTTCTCTTCAGCCTCTCTTTGTAACTTTTTCTCTTCAGCCTCAGCCTCTATCTGTAGTCTTTTATTTTCAGCCTCTTTTTCAAGTCTTTTATTTTCAGCCTCTTTTTCAAGTCTTTTATTTTCAGCATCCAATCGTAGCTGAATTTTTCTTTCCTCAGCTTCTGCTTCTCTTTTCTGTTTTTCCATTTCCATTTGGAATCTCCTTTCATCCACTTGCATCTGCAATTTCTTTTGTTCAGCTTCTATTTCAATTTTTTCTCTTCCACCTTTAATGCTTTATCACATTGAGTTGTCGCATATTCTTCCAATTTATCACCAGTCTTACCAAGGGATTTCCCTTGTTCAATAAAGTACTCAAGTGTAGACATGATGTCTAATATTATGAGTCCAAAACCTGAAATAATTAATTATCTTATTTCAACCTTAATAGTAACAAGACTTAAATAAAGTACTTGTATAATCACAATGTTTATCCCAATTTCTGTGGGAAACAAGTCTTTGACAAAGAACTTGTATTATCAAATGTATAATAATATCACAAGTCATTTCTTAATCATCAGGGCACTACACAAATTAGTGCATAACCATATATCCATCAGTTATTTATCATAACTGCACTACACAATAGTGCATAAGCAAAAATCACCAGTTACTTATGATAAGTGCACTATATAAACAATAGTGCATGAGCAAATATGTAACAATAGTGAAAGCTAATTACGCAAGAACTATGTAAACAATAACAAAGAACAAAGACAATGTAAAAAAAAACAAAGATCATAGACAATGTAAACGATAACAAGGATCAAAGACAATGAAAACATTCGCAAAAGTCAACTAAATAAACAGCGACAACTAAAAGAAAATATCACAAAGAATGTGATGACAAATGCCAAAAATGTAAACAAACAAATGAAGTCACAATGTATAAACAAAAATGGTGTAAAGAACTGAATAACAGAAAAGAGGAGACCTACAAATACAAACAAATCAAAACAAAACTAAAGAATGCGAAAAAATACCAAAAACAAAACTGCACATATCGTCACAACTAACAAAAATAGCAATAAATATTGCTAACAATTTCCAATTAAGGAAATTGCTCCTACAAGAACGCTATCATAAGACCTCTATGACGTGGTATCTCTTATGATAGTCATCTTCCCAACCAGCCCGCTGAAATATAAACATATAAATATAACAAATAACATATAACATGTAAACATGTAACATGTAACAAAAAACAGCAAGAATTTGAAGAAATACAGAAGGCTCAGCTAGAACATAAGGGCACAGTTCACAAACAAAACAGGCCACTTAACTTCTATAAGTCCAAACGTCAGCACGGTGCAGAACAGGTTGCGGTCAGCATTCTGAGGATAAATGATCCAACGTTGATCGACAACTGCTCCCATAAACAGCCATGACGCAGGAAATGAGCTTCTGATACTGGAAATGTTGTTTCGGCACTTGTCCTTCTTCCTTACAATGCTCGGCACTTGACCCTCTAGCTGTAGTAGCAGAAAATCGACTTATCGGTACTTGTCCTTCTAAATCAGGAAACCTCGATAAACTGTCGAGCAGCGCCGGGTACTTTCAAAATATTTCTTGAAGGAAGTGAGTTCAAACTGCAATGTTGTATGAAGTATGCTGTCTGGGTTTGTTGACCCCCTTGAGTGCTGGTACCAGATTAAACCAACTTCTGGCCACCATAAAATGATAAGGGTGGATTAGGTGATGTTTACTCAATGATGATAAGACCACACTGTCTGGCCACTATGGACGTTGCAAGTATAAGTCCAAGTATGTTGTAAATCTTTAGCTCTGTCAAATACCACCCCTATCGACACCAGGTATATTATAGTTGAAGTGTAGGGTGTCTTATCTGGTTTTTGTTGTTGCTGTGTGTATAGTAGTGAGGTAGTTCACAGAGTTACAGCACATGAAATATGACATGCGAAGTCATAAAAAGGGTAAACTGCTCTTGACGTTTCATCATTTATTTGACGCCACAAGTACAGATACGTTACATAAGTCATAGATGTCAATAGTTCAATGTATTCAGCATTCTAAAGTTTTGTTTATGGATCTGCATACATAAGGTTCATCAAAATCCTGCAACAGTGTCAGCTGCATATCATCAATGTTCATTAAATAATAATCAATACTCCTCTCTGATGCTGGCAGATCAGATGTACAAAATAAGTCTATTATTGTCCGCACGAGGATGGTGTTCCAGGAGTATAGGTCAAGCTGACCTTTACAGGCATTCCTAAGTCTAACCTCGACGTAGGTACAATCGCTGACATAGCGACGTTCATAGAACATAGAACTGTCCTTCGGGCTAAGTATGACCCGTGTACATATTAATCTCAGGTATGAAGATACCTGGGGCGTGACTTCTAGTAGAAGAACCTCTATTTCTGTAATTTGTAAGTGAGCAGAGATCGATCATTGTCAAACATAAAGTTAGATTACAGATTTGAGACGTAAATGAGGTATTACCTTGTTTCGAAATCAACACCACAAAAACACACGCCTCCAGGCGTTTTTGAATAATCAAGGGAAGGACCTTGTAAGCTGAACTAACTCACAATAAGTCTCCTAATTCCCTATCAAGAATCACAGAGACGCAAGAAGCGTTCTCTCTGCTTCACAACTTTCCATAGACTCCCAGACAGGAAAGCTTCCCAGACACACCTAACGTCCGGACATGCGCAGAACGCATACACCTGATCAAGAATCAAATGAGACGATGTAAGGAACATTCCAGATAAAGATCTGTAATAAAATCGCGCCTTATATGGACAGGAATAACAACCTCAACACTGGTTTCAATCATTCCAAGAAACAGTTGACCGATACTACTATATAAGGAGAATGGTCACACATCGTTCAAAAAATATGGACCGACGTGTCCCGACACAAGAGAAGGTAACCATCATTGAAAATGGTAATCTCAGTCAAACTAGAGTTATCTAGCTTTGACCGAAAAAAATTAAAGTGTACATTTCAGACAAGCTAATTATACAATGTCTTTAGAAAAAATGATTATACAATGTCTTTAGAAAAAATATCTGTGCGTAACAAAGAGCTTACAGTCCTTGTCAGGGCTTAGCGTGTAAATGCTGGGGTGCCAAAGAGTTCGTCTGCTTCTTCCTCGTCTTCTACTTCTTCTTCTGCTTCATCTTCTGCGTTCAGTTTGCAGTCATGCTAAATATGCAGGCCTGTCGCCAGGACGAAGTCCACAGTCTTTACCAGGTCGGCGCGGCAGCCCCATAGCTTCTTCTGGAGCTCAGCACCCTTTGGCCAGGTCGCACGTCGCGGTTCATCATGGGCTGGGCAGTTCTGGAGAATATGTTCTGGGGTCTGGATTCCAGTTCCGCATGGGCATTCATTTGTGTGGGATATCCTGAGACGATAGAGATGGCCAAGTAATCTGCAGTGGCTAGTTCTCAGGCGGAAAATGGTAGTCTGTTGGTATCTGTTTAGATGGTTGATTGGGTAATCTCTGCTATATATATCCGCTTCCTCCTCCCACTGATTTTTGTACTTGTTGTGGATGATGGTTTTTGCTTTTCGATAGGGCAATGGGTGGCTGTATTGTTCCATTTTACTGCCACTTCTTGATAGAGCATCTGCTCTCTCATTACCAGCAATTCCACAATGGGAGGGTAACCAGTGAAGGGCAATGGTTGATGACCTTTGGATGATGTTAAGCTCAGATCTGATCTCTTTCATCATGTTATCATTTCTGGTGTTCTGTATTGATTCCAGTAATGATCTGCAGTCAGTGAAGATTACTATCTTAGCTGGTGGCTGCTGTTCGAATCTGATGAGGATTTTCAGAGCTTGCAGTAGTGCCATAGCTTCTGCCCTGAAATTGGAGATCTTTCCAATTGGGAAGGCCTTTCGGATGATCTTTCCATTTAGGAATCTTATAAAAATGCCTCCTCCACCGTTTTTTACTGCCCCCTCAGCGGATCCATCTGTGTATGCGTGTGTCCACTCCTTCGGGTTGTACGTTTCTTCAATCATTTCTTGAGCCAAAGTTTTTAGTTGTTGAGGGATCTGGTGGCCTTTCTTTTTTATTTCAGGGACTTCTGTGATGATAGATACATTTTCATGGCAGTCGTCTGGCTCCTCGTAATCAATTAACATTTCAATCTCAGTAGATCGGTTTCGGAGGAGGTCTTCATGGCATCGATGCAGATGTTTGGAGATGTTTAAGAAGCTGGTTCTTTTCAGCCTGTTCTTTGTCAAACTATGGAGTTTGGCATGCATGGGATGACTTGGCATTCGTAGAAGCTTCTCAGTGTGAGTGAATACCTTTTCCTGACGTCTGTCATCCAGAGAGCGGATGTTGGTGTATCTCTCCATTGCCTGGATTGGAGAAGTCTTCATCCCTCCAGTGGTTAATCTAAGACCTGAATTTTTCATTTTCCCTAGACATTCTGTGGTTGTTTTAGATGCCGTGGCCCAGGCTGACATGCCATATTCAAGTACAGGCCTGACCGTGCCTGTATAGACTTGTGTAAGTATGTTGGTATTTGCCCCCCAACTTGTGCCAGCCAGTTTCTTCATAATAGAGAGCTTTCTTGTTGCTCTCTGCTCTACTGCTTTTATGTGCGGCTTCCAGGTGAGTCTCATATACAACTTGACTCCCAGGTATGTTGGGTTTTCCTCGATTGGAAGCTCACTTCCATTTAGTTGCAGTTTGATCGTTTGTCTGCGATTTGACAGAGAGAAGCAGGTTCTTCTACTATTCCTCTTTTTTTTTCTGCTGCTTCTCTTTTCTCGTTTCTTTTCATTCAATACAGATTAAAAATTTCATTTGTGTGGTGTCTTTAAAGGGAAACCACGTTGGCATAACTTAGGACCAAAGGAAAATGATGTCCGTAGTCTTCCGATGTATTTTATTGATTGTATGACGTACTTCTGTGATTGACATGACCACGGCCTCATGGACTTTGTTGTCTAAATGAGGGTTCTGATCAATTGTGGCCCGTTATCATCGGAGGATCGCCTTGGTTGTAGACAACAGATACCATAGTTTAGTACATATTTTTTTTTTTCAGTTTCCTACCCGAAAGAGGGTCACAACAAAGCTTCTGGTAAGAAGCATAGTACACTGTAATGAGTACTTGTGTCTCACCGGCAGATGAAAATTGTTGAAATTTTCAAGCTAAATGGAGCACCGATGTGATGAAAAAAGTCAGTGACAAATTATTAAATTCCATTTTGGGATTTTTGTAAATACCTATCTGCAATTTTTACTACATTCCAATTTTAATTATGTAAGTGTACTGATATATTTTTATAAATTGCAGTTGATTGATTTTGTTAAATTTCCAGTTACAGTTCTGAATTTGTTTCCTTGTGTGGTATTCAAAATTATGTAATATTTGAAATCGGTGGGGATAATAACCGAGCTGCATTTCACATCAACTATTAATAGAGACTCCCTTGGAGCATAGGATTGGTCTGGTGGGAAGGTGACTTACTTCACAGTTCTCTTCTACACCTACAATCTAGAAATGTGCAGTTAACTACCTGACTTGTCTTGTGCCATACCTACTAACAATTTATCAGTTCTTGTCTCCAGTTCAGTGAATTATATTTTTTCTACGTAAACGTCCATCTTGTCATACAAAGAGCATTTCAAAATTTTTCCCAAATTTGACATCAGTTTAAATCATCCGAGCATGATAAATATCACCGCTTCTTTTTATTTTTATAAACAACTGTATTTATTTTACATTGTTAAACTATAAGTGATTATTTATTAAATCTGTTTATCCGTAACTCTATAGCTATAGTTGGATTAATCACTCTTGAGTGGATTGTGTATCTGCACCCATAGGAATCATACTTTTTTAAATACATAAACGTAGATAGATTTTACATTAGTAATTGTTTAATTATCTTCAGCTGGGGGCTCAGAAATACCAGCGAATTTATTTAGAAGAGGCGGGAGAACAATAGGTTCATGACAGCTCAAATGATGTCAGTTGTTATGCTTGCTTTTCTTTAAATTCCTGTGAGGTTCCCTAAAGTAGAAGCATCATTCTTCTAATTATATCTCTGCCATAAGTAATCTTAGCGAAGGTTGATACCTTTGAAGATGCTCATCATTAAACTCTGGCTATTGGTGGACCACCACTATGGAGCAGGGGAGACAATACCGTCACAAGGTATGACTGAGAGTCATCCCGAAGAATGTACAATAATTGTTTGATGTAGTTTACGTTTCAAAAATCTTCACGTCACAGCTATTAGAAAATATGCTTAAATGCGCATGCGCAGAATATCGCGAAAGGAATGCGTTTGGCTGTCCCCAAGATAACTAGTGCAGTCTATTTTTCGGTACTAGGTGATGTCACTATCGTTTTCTACGAAAGGAGCAAACTCCTTGAAATAGTTATCCACAAACCTATGACAACGTCAAAGTCGGAAAAGTCCTGTAATTTAAAGCGTGTGAAAACTTACTTAAGGAACACGCTATCGATAAAGAAAGAACTAAAAAATTCATCCCATACTTCAACACTGAGATCATTTAGCATTTGGCTAGACCAGGGTTTCTCAACAGGGGTTCCACGGAACCCTGAGGTCGCTTTGGGTTCCGCGAGAGATGGTGATTAAAAAAAAGTACATGTCTTTTTTTTTTTTTAAACTTTGCACGCCGGGTGATCTTAGCGCCTGCGGTGGTGGACAATGGCCGAGCAACCCCGATTGGCAGTGCACAATAGGACCATGTTTACTCTTGCATATACCATATTTCATTAGCATCTTGCAGAGTAGAAATTTATGATCAGACTTTTAGGACTACTTGAATAAGATAAAAGAAAAATGTAAGTAGGAAATTTAAAGAAACAAAATTAAAAATGAACTTTCTTCTACTTTCACTTCTGACTTACATTGGAGTTGATATCCTTTATGTGGAGGGCGAAACCACACAAAAAAGTAGGCTAATAAGTTATTCTGCACTCAAAAGAGCACTAACAATTTTTACTGGATTATTATATTTACTACATTTAACTAACTGATAACGTTAAGGAACCTCGAGCTGT
Source organism: Oreohelix idahoensis (assembly GCA_024509875.1). NCBI lineage: Eukaryota > Metazoa > Mollusca > Gastropoda > Stylommatophora > Oreohelicidae > Oreohelix > Oreohelix idahoensis. Next base: position 155,982 of record JAMPIV010014178.1, on the reverse strand, counting down.
TGATATAATAATTATTTTGCATGGATTCCCTGAGACCCGAACAATATTTCAAGGGTTCCTCTAGGATAAAGAGGTTCGGAAATGAAAGCTAGACCAGGGGTCGGGAACCCGCGGCTCGCGAGCCACATGCGGCTCTTTAAGCCATCTCGTGTGGCTCTCGGCTCTCTACTACTTAACTCTTAGTGGATGAGGGATACCGTGTGATTTGTTTTTCATGCGGCTGTTCAATTTGTTAAAATGGAGACAAAATTAAATATTTGGCTGTTTGTCACAGAAAGGTTCCCGACCCCTGGTCTAGATTGAAGAACAAGCGGTTTTATTTTTTTTACAAGACGCTGGTAAGGAAGAGGCACCTTCAAAACAGGTATTTAATTTCGAGTAAGTATGAAGTTGCCCCGCGTAGTTTTTGGCATTCTGTGAAGAGAGAAAGATAGTACAGGACTATTGTTCCGCCATGCATGTCGTAGTAGACCACTAAAATGATGTTTGTGCGTGGGGATAGCAGCCTCATCACACAAAACTAATTACTAAAGAAACAACCACTTTTAAGAGCCCATGAAAGATTTGATGCAGGCTTCGTGTAAAAGGAGAAGCTGCAGTTGTTGCGCCGTGTTCCATGACGAGCCAGAAGGATATTATGACGACAGGAATGTTGATGATGAAATTATAAATTATGAAGGTCTTATAACTTGTAAGTTTTCAGTTTTTAAACGTCTAAAAATTTACGATTTTTGTCTTTTAGTGGTATGGGAGGCTAAGAGCCTGTGATTCAGACCACCAGGACAAATCAGAGTCCACTGGAAGGGCAACATTAGACAATCTTTGAAGGACCGAGGACTAGAATGGGAATCGGACGAGGAGGAAGACTGCCTATAGGATTGTATGGCGCTGTGTTTTCCAAACCTCTACACCTCACGGTAGAAGAGGAACGACTAAGTAAGTAAGTAACTGTGATTTTATTGCATAAAGTGTTATATCACATTAATATAGAAGCTTAGCGTGAGATTACGTCTGTCCAACACATGACGTCATAGTAAAAGGTTTGGTTTGGTTGTAAGGACTATCTTCATTGCTCGCGGACTACTCCATCACTGCTCCGATCTCCGTCCTTAGATCACACAAGGAGGATCTCAGCGCAGTGTACGAACTCCGTAGCACCATCAAGAATCGCATTGTGTGTATAGAAATCACACATTCTATAAATATTTTTGTGGTGGGTAGGTTTCTAATTTTAAAATTTTGCCAGGGCAGCGGCCAGATAAGCTTACTCTTTACGATTTCCAACTGCCGTGGGATTTTAACGTGCGCAACTTGCACACGGGACCTCCTATTTGTTCGCCCTTATCCGAGAAGGCTAGGTATCCGATCTCACTACCTTGGAGACCAGGGGGGAGTATGACATCACTAGGACCACTGGTTCTGAAAATAAAATTCATAAATTATATTCCCTCAACTGGGAATCGAACCCTGTACCTCTAGAACTCTTGAGAGTAACTCTTTAGCAGGAAAAATACTTACAGTATTGGAAAAAAAATCTGGTTCCTAGAACTTTGTTCATAGGCTGATGATGGTCCTTCTATCGGCCAACTTGTGGCTGGTAAATATATATATATATATATAAATAAATATAATATAAATAGAATATAAATAAATAAATAAATAAATAAATAAATATATATATATATATATATATATATATATATATATATATATATATATATATATGTGTCACAGTGTGATTAACACAGCTGTGGACTGGCGGTGCTCCGCTGGGGGCGGGTACATAATGTCAGTTGGGTGTGAAAGGTGTTTTCATACACTTAACTTAACAACACGAGACTGCGAGGTCAGCAGGTCAGGGGTGAACGCAAGGGGCGTTCTGATTGGGCAGTGAAGAAGAGAGAGTAGAGCGAGCGAGGAGGTTTTGAGGTGATGATGGCCGACTGGTATTGTCGAATGCAAGAGGATATTTAGTTGTTAGAAGATAAGGCATTCGGTTATCTGAGATTTTCATCAATGTGTTACACTTCGCTAACTACATATATTGTTGTGATTTTGTGGTGATAATTATTTGAATACATTAGACAGAGTTGGGAACATTGCTAGTGTTCGTTATTATTTGAATGTGTTCCACTCCACCTCTCTCTCTCTCTCTCTCATGTGTAGTATTTCGAGGACTAAGGCATATGTGTATTTAATACAAAATACCCTGTGTCAGGTGGGGAGCTCGTATTTGGGTCCTCGTGTTTGATTATCTTTGCACGTCAATGCAGCGCCAGGCCAGAAATCTATTTTAGGTCACATACACTATAGGCCTGTTTTTTCAGTCACGTAGTTGTCAGGTACTTTTTTTGAATAGTGAGTCACGGGTCACGGATTAGCGATGCACAGTGAAGTGGGGTATTTATTATGAACAGTACGCTGTGTCAGAGCTAACAAAATGTCAGGGCGACATTGAGCACTCTGGTTAAGAAAACGACGCCAAAGTCTGCAGTGTGAACCAGGTTGTGGCAGGTTCGTTGACATTCATTTTGTTGTCTGCGGGGCTGAGAGGACGAATATGTTACTGCTAGTACAGGTTGGGCGAACAAGTTGATGGCAGCCTTGGTAGCATTCATTTCAGCGTCTGACTGGTCAAGACTAGAGGCCGTTATAGCGCCGTTTGAAAGCCAACAGTGGGGCAGTGTTGCCACTACGCAGTGTTTACTGGCTCAGGAAACGACGTACCTGTAGAAATCAAGTGGTTGAGTCTTATTGTGGAACTGGGTGCATGCCGAACACGGGAACTGGTGCATTACAGTATCAACATTTTACACACGGTCGTTACGGAGGTTGCCAGAAGCTGAACAGTACTAGATTTACGTTACGATCTTTGCCTTATACAAAACACTGCAGTCCATCATCATAAACTGTACTGAACTTTTTCTCACGGAGAAGGCTGCACTACACCTTTGCAAACGGTGGTAACTTTCATGAACTCATGAGATGTTATTGGAGTGGAGCTGGCAAATCCTCGCCTTGTGCTGACGACGAGCTAGTATACAGTTGTGATATAACTTTGATGCGTGTGGTCTGACTTTTTGCTTGACATCCCTGTGATATTTCAGTGAAGACAAGGCACTATCTGGTGACAAGTGTGGACTTTGTGCCTTACTCAAGGGTCATCCTAATGGACAATATTTGTAACTTTACGTAACTTTGTAACGTCTCGTTCGTTGTGTGGACCATTGAATCATTAGTGACTAAGGTGCTGTGGATATCAACGTCATCATCAGGAACCCAGACCTTCGGAGATCATCAATTTAATTGATTTATAGTTAATTTTTTAAATGTAGTATTATTACTATTATTATATATTATTGGACACTTATTTTTCTTTTATTACCTTTCTACTGTATAATATGATATAATTAGTAATCATTCTCCTGTGACCTCTTTTCCATTTGGTTGGTGAGTACGTCATCCAACTGGTGCGGTGTTGCATCATACTACCTTTGGTCACTTCATTGTCTATTGTAGGTTTTTGGTGTGTCTTCGTAGAAGTATAATTTTGGTGTCATTTGGTTGTTGTGTGGGTTTAGGATGTTCTCTTTTGCATTGCGGAAAGAGATTATGCTAAACTGTTCTTTAGGACTGTTGCTAGGTGAATTGTGTGCTGGAGCACGGGCACATAGAGCTGACCCTATTGGCTGCCCTGCATAATTCACGTTGCACATTTTAGTGTATTAGTGGTGCAGGTCTGGTTTGTATGCATGGTGTCATATTTGTAATAGTGTCTCTTTGTCATGTTTAATTGGAGTATTCTCGTGTATTCTTCTCACTATGATGTACATACATTAATTTCCCAAACTCTTGTTTTCATTTGTTAACAGCTACGGTTTGTAATTAGACATCTGCTGCTGTCTGTGGTTATCTTTTTTTTCTCCCTTATTCCACCGTACTGTTGTGTTCGTTCGTGTAGTAAGGTCGTCTTGATCATCTTCATTATTGTCATCATTGTTTGTATTTATGTTTGTTTTGTTTTAGTGAAGTGTATCTCAATTTCAATTCCAGTACTGATGGCATAAGAGTAGGTTGTGTATTTTTGCTTGTGTAGACGTAATTTTCTGGTTTAGTTGAGAATCACATGTATGTTTACGCCATTAATTGTATTGCAGTGGGATTTAGGTTCACTGCTTAAATATTATGGGTGTCATGGGTACAGCAAATTATGCTGTTGAATAACTTCACACAATTATACTGAATACACCTATTTGAGTGGTACAGTCAGTATTTCTGACTAGGCATTACATATAATTTTGATTCTTTTTTTTAGTACAATATCTGATAATTTTCCAGTGGGGAATACTGAAGGCATTTTTTGGTACACTGAGTACTGCTTTAAGAAATTGTAATTTAATTACATTATATTACGATGGCTAGCCTCTTAGAATTTGTGGAGGTTGGTAAAGAGCTAGCATTAACAGGCCCTGCTCTACAGGAATGGGCAGGAAAAAAATGGAAAGAAAAACAGGAAAATGATAGAATTGAACGGTGTGAGGAGAGAGAATTCCAGAAATTGAAGATTGAAGCTGATAAATTGAAGATAGAAGCAGAGAAAGAGATGAAGAAGATAGAAGCAGAGAAAGAGATAAAGAAAATTGAAGCTGACAAAGAAATAAATCTAAAGAAGCTAGATAATGAGTCCAGGAAGCAGGATTCAGGTGGGAAAGAATTCTCACGCCACTATAGACTACGGTTACCCAATTTTAATCAAGATTTGGACAGTATGGACGTGTATTTGGAACGTTTTGAAGCAGAAGTTTTGGCTTGGAAAATAAAGACGGAGGAATGGCCTGTTCTGCTGGGAAATTTGCTTTCAGGATCTGCGTTCGAAACTGTGTATAGTATCCCTTTAACCGACAGAGCAAATTATGACATAGTCAAGGAGAGGTTGTTAAGGAAATTTCGTCTAACGGCGGAAGGGTATCGGGCTCGTTTCCGAGACGTGAGACCAAGCGTCAATCAGGATTTTGAGGATTTCATTGCGAAAATTACTCAGCTATTAAATCGATGGATTGAGATGGAAGGTATTACTAAAGACTTTGATGGGCTTTTCGACCTTATGTTACGGGACAAGGTATTGTCATCGTGTTCATCTGAGCTTATTGCGTTTTTCCAGGAACGCAAGCCGAAAAACATCTGTACGATGTCAGAATTAGGACACCAATACGTGACCGCGCATCCAGGAAAGGTCATACACAGTGAGAGTATCTCTGAGACTTTCTCAGCGAGTATAGGAAAGATTACTAGAAAACCTTACAATCAACACAGATCGAAGAGTGCCGATAGATTTGGCCCCAGAAGATTTAATTATGATAGACCCTACTTTCGAGGAGACAGATCTCCTGCACGGTATGACAATTATCGGGACCATAGATCACCGAGGAAGAAATTTAACTATCAATCTGATAGAAATCAATACAGATATACTGGAGACAGACAGGATAGGTACCCGCGGAATCAGATCCAGATAGATGCGGCAAACGAGCAGGAACAAAGACGATTTCGCAAAAGCTCACTTTACCAAAGAAACAAATCATTTGAAAAAAAGGAGTCAGACCGAGTAGTCAAACACTCTCCAAACAATAGTCCAAAAAAGGATAGCAATACTCAGCTACACTGTAGTCTTTGTAAGGGAACAGGACATTTAGCAAAGGTCTGTGCTAATAATTCAGAACGAGCGAATTCGGCTTGCCTATTAGAAACCTTTAACGATGAGAATTGCGAAGGGTGTAGACCATTATTTGAACCAGACGGTAAGCCTATGCTTATCTGTGGTCACACTCTGCCTTGTCTCTCTTCTCTTGAAGAAAATGGTCATTTGGATTTGCATCCAGGATTTGTGCAAAAGCAGGAAGTGTCTGTGTTGAGAGACACGGGTTGCGCAACTATAGGAGTTCGTAGATCCTGCATTGACGACTCATGTTTGATAGGTAAGACAGTAAGATGCGTCACTTTCGGGGGTAACATTGAGTATTACCCTCTTGCCATTATTGAGGTGGACACACCCTTCATATCTGGTAGAGTACAGGCCTGCGTACTCGAAGCACCGATAGCGGATTTGATTGTGGGTAATGTGCAAGGTGTGCAGGAATGTACACAGATGGACATTAGGAAATGGAGGGACAATCGTGTGCTTAAGGCCAATGCGGTGATTACGAGGGCGCAGTCAAAGGCAGATGACGCATTAGAAGGGACGCATCCTGAAGCTAAGACATCGGAATTGGTCAAAGGGAGTCAGGATACACAGGTGTCGGACTTTATCCAGCACCAACGGTCAGACGGATCATTGCGTAAATTTTACAACTTTGCCGAGAGAGGTGATGTAAAGTGCACGAAGTTGGCCAGACATTGGTTCGAGCTCAAGAATAATGTTCTCACGAGGTGTTTCGCTAAGGGAGTACAAACTCAGCGCCAAGTGGTGGTACCGTGTAATTTAAGAGCAAAAGTGTTAGAGGTTGCACATGACTCCCCTTTCGAGGGGCATATGGGTGTGGCTAGAACGCGCCAGAGGGTGCTGTCACAATTCTATTGGCCATTGTTTAGCAAGGACATTAAACTATATTGTAGGTCCTGTAAGATATGCCAACAGATGAGGCATAAAGGCAGAACTCCCAAAGCTCCAGTGCAGGTTACGGACTTGTCAGTACGGCGTTTCCAGAAAGTAGCGATTGATATTATAGGCCCCCTCTCGGTCACTTCAGACAGGGGATATCGTTTCATTTTAACGATGGTAGACTTGTGCACCAGGTGGCTGGAGGCGGTGCCGATGAAGAGTGTTTGCGAGTGTTTTAACGGTGCATTAAAACACATGCTGGCAAAAGTGACCGCAGAATCTCTGCAAGAATGGGATAGGTTACTCCCAGCGGTCCTGTTTGCCTATAGGGAGGCTCCCCAAGAGAGTACTGGATTTTCCCCTTTCGAATTACTGTATGGGGCAAACCCAAGGGGGCCGATGCACATATTGAAGGATTTATTAACTGGAAAATGTGCAAATAGCACCTCAGTTACGAGTTATGAGTATGTAGTGAGCCTCAGAGAACGTATTGTAAAATTTTGTTTGGTGGCACGTGATTGTTTGGCGGGGTCGTTAGCACGATATCGGAAGTACGCAAATCGGAACTCCAAACTAGTTTCCCTGGTTCCAGGTGAGGAAGTTTGGCTACTTTTACCAGCTAACGAGGATCGCTTGAGCATTACGTGGCAAGGACCATTCAAGGTGGTTAAAAAAATGACATATGTCGATTACATAATTTCGGTCCGAAATAAGGAAAAGGTATTTCATGTGAATATGCTGAGGCCATATGTAGAACGACCTGAGTCATTGAAAGCAGTCACAAGGGCAGCACAGTCTGAAGCAACAGTGGCATGTACGGCAGTCATTGATGACACGGGAGATGAAAAAGGTGAAGGGAATATCCAGTTATCCCTCGTACCCCTGGTTCCTTCGGAGTCATGGAATATGGTGCGAATCGGGGATGACCTAACAGTAGAACAAAAGTCGGAAGTACAGATTATATTAGCGGAGTTTAAGGATGTCCTCACAGATCTGCCAGGACGGACAGACCTGATTTGTCATGATATCACTCTGACATGTGATCAGCCTATTAGGGTAAAACCTTATCCATTGCCCATGCACTTCAAATCAGCTGTCGAGAGAGAAATTGGTGACATGCACGACTGGGGATCATTTCTCCGTCTATTCACCATATTCTTTTCCAATGGTTGTGGTTCGCAAGAAGAATGGATCTCTTCGTATATGTATTGACTTTCGGAGATTGAACAGCATCACCGTCATTGACGCTGAACCAATACCTAATCAGGAAGATCTGTTAACACAACTCACCCACGCTACATATTTCAGCAAACTCGATCTGTCCAGAGGCTATTGGCAGGTACCCCTCACGGAGGCTGCGAAACCTCTTACAGCATTTAGCACCCCCAAAGGATTGTTTCAGTTCAATGTCATGTGCTTTGGCTTAGTGAACGCGCCCGTTACATTTTTGAAGATGATGAGAAGATTGTTAGGACATCGATCAGATATTATTACATATATCGACGATATATGTTTGTTTCATGAGTCATGGGAGGATCACATGATGGGGTTATCTTCCCTATTGCAGTGTCTAAGGCAGCATAATTTAACGGTAAAGTTTGCGTAGGTTTTAAAGAGTTAAGTTTCTTAGGACATACTGTAGGTCATAATCACCTGAAACCGGAAGATGTGACAGTCACAAAGATTTTACAGTTGCAGACACCTAAAACAAAAAAGCAAGTGAAAAGTCTAATTGGACTTGTGAATTTTTATCACAAGTTCATCCCTCAGTTCTCTTCCATTGCAGCTACACTTACCTCGCTAACGAGTAAGGGGATGCCAAATAGGGTCGTGTGGACACAAGATTGCGAGATAGCCTTATCTAGAATCAAGAGGGTGTTCTCT
>JAMPIV010014178.1:25000-142500 GCA_024509875.1 Oreohelix idahoensis | reverse complement strand
TTATCTTTAACGGTGGCAAAGCGTACACAAATGTACAAATATCATCTTTATGCTGCTTAAAAATAAATGTATGTTTCTGCTAATCTTTTCCATGTAATGTTATTCAATCGGTCTGCACTTGGCGTTATGCTATAATCGCACAGATCAATTTATTGCTCCATGACTTTCGGTTATTGATACCTTGTGAGGGTAAACAACCCCCCCCCCCCGGGTCAACTAGCATCACGGGCATAAAAAGGTCAAGGTAGTCCTATAACGGATACTGCCCTAGGGGAGTGAAGTGTGAGAGACTTCACTGTATTAGTTCTAGCTTCATGAGGTGGGATGAGCAGTTCCCTTCAACTCTGCCTTTGCCTTCCCTAACCCAAGAGCAGATTCAGGTACTCATGTATGGCTGGGTAGACTCGAGCGTGACGCCACCTGGTACCTTTGCCGTGACAGGCCAGCACTCTAACAACTCTGCTAATTGGACGCTCATCACGGGCACACAGCCCAAAATAGAAGATACGATGCATAGACGAAGACAAGGTAAAGTTTTGAGCGGATGGCACAGGGCAGGGGAAAACAAGAACCAAGACGTTATACTTTCATAAATGGGGGTTGTGTAGAAATGACAGATTGAAGCGGTGCGACAAGTTCACCAATGTGGAACTGATGACAAGTTCACAAATGTGGAACTGATGACAAGTTCACCAATATGGAACTGATGACAAGGTCACAAATGTGGAACTGATGACAAGGTTACTAATGTAGAACTGATGACAAGGTTACTAATGTAGAACTGATGACAAGGTTACTAATGTAGAACTGATGACAAGGTTACTAATGTAGAACTGATGACAAGGTTACTAATGTAGAACTGATGACAAGGTTAGTAATGTAGAACTGATGACAAGGTCACAAATGTGGAACTGATGACAAGGTTACTAATGTAGAACTGATGACAAGAACCAGACAAGAACCACTGGAACAAGAGATGAGAAGATGACGCTGGAGATAGGCTGGACACGTATTGAGTAAACCTAATGATAACATTACACAGCAGTCCTTCTTTTAGGATTCTCAGGTACATAGCGATTTACATGATTTACTTCATTCAAAACTACTGGTTCAATGTACCACTTTGGAACACTTTCAGTATGTCCAGTGACAAGGATTTACCGCATACAATGTTCATCATTGAATGAAATGCCAATTTTGCTTGGCCCGTTCTATTCTTAATCTAGCTGAAGACTTGCCTATCTGATATTGTCTTTGTGCAGAACTATTTCAAACTGCACGAGACAGCACCGGCAACAAATCATCATCATCAGCTGCCATCTGCACATCGATGTTCGACTGCAATGAATCCCGAACGTATTCTGTCTCATTTCTTGATGGTGTACTCTTTGGTGTCCATCTATTGATGTTATCTTTCAACTCACACTCTTCCTTTTATCCAAGCATCATGTTTTGGTCATGCTTAGATGGCAGGTAGGATAGTGTGATTCGCTTGCATAGCTAGGCGGGGTTGTCGCACGGAAGGTCCTGGATTCGAGTCCTGGGTAAGCCGCTCACGTCTGTTGTTTTTCTGTTGTCTAGTGTTCTTTATTTCTTACGAGTGCCTGAAAACATATCTCTATGTTTGTCTAATATTTATTTACTGTTTACAGGCCTCGGGTTTCCCTTCCTTATGTGTTATACATGTTTACACTCTTCCTTTTACACGTTTGCCTTCAACTCTTTCTTCCATGGTTTTCAGCAAAGTTCTGTCTTTTTGTGGCCAAAATATTTAAGCTGTCTAATTTTGATATTCGTTAATTTTCTTTTCATTTTTATCATTTCTATGTCCTCTTCACTCGTTTTATTCTCATTTCATGAGAAGCAATAAAAGTTCAACTTAACCCTGTCATGCTCCCAAAGCGAGTGTGCTGTTAGTTCCCGCTGCATCACCCTCGGAGTCGCCTTGTACGAGACATATGAACTTATTGGATATTCCAGATAACCTTAGATAGATGCGCTGGGCTGTTCTGAAATGATGACTCTAGTCTGTACCGCGTTCTCAAGGGAGCTGTAAATCTGGCATATCGCGATGACCATCGTTATCACCTTTCAGCATCCATTTGGGCAGAGGCCATCAACACATACACTTCATGCTTTTCTGACCTGTGCTATCTGTTCAAAGTTCTTCTGTGTCATTTGTTATCCCCATCATCTCTACGCCTAATTCACACTTATTCACGTTGGTTTTATCATCATCATTTCCACTTTTTATGCAACAACTCTTTGACAATGAAAGTAAGAAAAAAGTTCGTCAGTACCATATAGAGCTAATCGTTACATTGATCTCCAATACCGTGCATTAGTTCCCTAATGCCCTGTACCATCCACTCAAGACCTTTCCTTGTATTCTTCTTTGCCGTCTTCTATTCATCGTATTTTCAGTTTCGCATTGTATGCCCGTGACGAGCGTCCAATTGGCAGAGTTGTTAGAGCGCTGGTCTGTCATGGGAAAGGTACCAGGTGGCTACACGCTCAAGTCTACCCATCCATACATGAGTGTTAGTTCCTTACTACACCAAAGGACTTCAATACAAGGTTTAGCCAGGGCTGGCGAACCCATCAGTGTAAAACTGTTGCCATAAAAACCACCGCTGTAAGAGTTAGGGAAAGCTAAGGTAGCGACAAAAGGAAAATGGTCACCTTACATCTCAAAACTGGACATAGTGTAGCAAAGTCTCTAACACTTCACTCCCATACAGGTGTATCTGATAAGGGACAACCGTTACCTATTTTTAACGCAATATATACATAGACTGGACACAATAATATCTACAGGTGATAGACTGGACACAATAATATCTACATAGACTGGACACAATAATATCTACAGGTGATAGACTGGACACAATAATATCTACAGGTGATAGACTGGACACAATAATATCTACAGGTGATAGACTGGACACAATAATATCTACAGGTGATAGACTGGACACAATAATATCTACATGTGATAGACTGGACACAATAATATCTTCAGGTGATAGACTGGACACAATAATATCTACAGGTGATAGACTGGACACAATAATATCTACAGGTGATAGACTGGACCAATAATATCTACAGGTGATAGACTGGACACAATAATATCTACAGGTGATAGACTGGACACTATAATATCTACAGATGATAGACTGTACACAATAATATCTACAGATGATAGACTGAACACAATAATATCTACAGGTGATAGACTGGACACAATAATATCTACAGGTGATAGACTGGACACAATAATATCTACAGGTGATAGACTGGACACAATAATATCTACAGGTGATAGACTGGACACAATAATATCTACATGTGATAGACTTGACACAATAATATCTACAGGTGATAGACTGGACACAATAATATCTACAGGTGATAGACTGGACACAATAATATCTACAGGTGATAGACTGGACACAATAATATCTACAGGTGATAGACTGGACACAATAATATCTACATGTGATAGACTGGACACAATAATATCTACAGGTGATAGACTGGACATGATAATATCTACAGGTGATAGACTGGACACAATAATATCTACAGGTGAGAGACTGGACACGATAATATCTACAGGTGATAGACTGGACACAATAATATCTACAGATGATAGACTGGACACAATAATATCTACAGATGATATACTGGACACGATAATATCTACAGGTGATAGACTGGACACAATAATATCTACAGGTGATAGACTGGACACTATAATATCTACAGATGATAGACTGTACACAATAATATCTACAGATGATAGACTGAACACAATAATATCTACAGGTGATAGACTGGACACAATAATATCTACAAGTGATAGACTGGACACTATAATATCTACATGTGATAGACTGGACACAATAATATCTACAGATGATAGACTGGACACAATAATATCTACAGGTGATAGACTGGACACAATAATATCTACAGATGATATACTGGACACAATAATATCTACAGGTGATAGACTGGACAATATAATATCTACAGATGATAGACTGGACACAATAATATCTACAGGTCATAGACTGGACACATTAATATCTACAGATGATATACTGGACACGATAATATCTACAGGTGATAAACTGGACACAATAATATTTACAGATGATATACTGGACACAATAATATCTACAGATGATAGACTGGACACGATAATATCTACAGATGATAGACTGGACACAATAATATCTACAGATGATATACTGGACACAATAATATCTACAGGTGATAGACTGGACACAATAATATCTACAGGTGATAGACTGGACACTATAATATCTACAGGTGATTGACTGGACACGATAATATCTACAGGTGATAGACTGGACACAATAATATCTACAGATGATAGACTGGACACAATAATATCTTCAGATGATATACTGGACAGGATAATATCTACAGGTGATAGACTGGACACAATAATATCTACAGATGATAGACTGGACACAATAATATCTACAGATGATAGACTGGACAAAATACTATCTACAGCTGATAGACTGGACACAATAATATCTACAGGTGATAGACTGGACACAATAATATCTACAGGTGATAGACTGGACACAATAATATCTACAGATGATATACTGGACACAATAATATCTACAGGTGATAGACTGGACAATATAATATCTACAGATGATAGACTGGACACAATAATATCTACAGGTCATAGACTGGACACATTAATATCTACAGATGATATACTGGACACGATAATATCTACAGGTGATAAACTGGACACAATAATATTTACAGATGATATACTGGACACAATAATATCTGCAGATGATAGAATGGACACAATAATATCTACAGATGATAGACTGGACACAATAATATCTACAGATGATATACTGGACACAATAATATCTACAGGTGATAGACTAGACACAATAATATCTACAGGTGATAGACTGGACACAATAATATCTGCAGGTGATAGACTGGACATAATAATATCTACAGGTAATAGACTGAACACAATAATATCTACAGGTGATAGACTGGACACAATAATATCTACAGGTGATAGACTGGACACAATAATGTCTACAGGTGATAGACTGGACACAATAATATCTACAGATGATATACTGGACACGATAATATCTACAGTTGATAGGCTGGACACAATAATATCTACAGATGATAGACTGGACACAATAATATCTACAGATGATAGACTGGACACAATAATATCTACAGGTAACAGACTGGACACAATAATATCTGCAGATGATATACTGGACACGATAATATCTACAGGTGATAGACTGGACACGATAATATCTACATATGATATACTGGACAGAATACCATCTACAGGTGATAGACTAGACTCGATAATATCTACGGGTGATAGACTGGACACAATAATATCTACAGGTGATAGACTGGACACAATAATATCTACAGGTGATAGACTGGACACAATAATATCTACAGATGATATACTGGACACATTACTATCTACAGGTGATAGAATGGACTCGATAATATTTACAGGTGATAGACTGGATACAATAATTTCTACAGATGATATACTGGACACAATACTATCTACAGGTGATAGACTGGACTCGATAATATCTACAGGTGATAGACTGGACACAATAATATCTACAGGTTATAGACTGGACACAATAATATCTACAGATGATATACTGGACACAATACTATCTACAGGTGATAGACTGGACACGATAATATCTACAGGTGATAGACTGGACACAATAATATCTACAGGTGACAGACTGGACACGATAATATCTACAGGTGATGGATTAGACACAATAATATCTACAAGTGATAGACTGGACACAATAATATGTACAGGTGATAGACTGGACACAATAATATTTACAGGTTATACACTGGACACAATAATATCTACAGATGATATACTGGACAGGATAATATCTACAGATGATATACTGGACACAATAATATCTACAGGTGATAGACTGGACACAATAATATCTACATATGATATACTGGACACGATAATATCTACAGGTGATAGACTGGACACAATAATATCTACAGATTATATACTGGACACAATACTATCTACAGGTGATAGAATGGACTCGATAATATCTACAGGTGATAGACTGGATACAATAATTTCTACAGATGATATACTGGACACAATACTATCTACAGGTGATAGACTGGACTCGATAATATCTACAGGTGATAGACTGGACACAATAATATCTACAGGTTATAGACTGGACACAATAATATCTACAGGTGATAGACTGGACACAATAATGTCTACAGGTGATAGACTGGACACAATAATATCTACAGATGATATACTGGACACGATAATATCTACAGGTGATAGACTGGACACAATAATATATACAGATGATATACTGGACACAATAATATCTACAGATGATAGACTGGACACAATAATATTTAAAGGTGATAGACTGCACACGATAATATCTACAGGTGATAGACTGGACAAAATAATATCTACAGGTGATAGACTGGACACAATAATATCTACAGGGAATAGACTGGACACAATAATATCTGCAGATGATATACTGGACACGATAATATCTACAGGTGATAGACTGGACCCGATAATATCTACATATGATATACTGGACAGAATACCATCTACAGGTGATAGACTGGACTAGATAATATCTACAGGTGATAGACTGGACACAATAATATCTACAGGTGATGGACTGTACACAATAATATCTACAGGTGATAGACTGTACACAATAATATCTACAGACGATATACTGGACACAATAATATCTACAGATGATAGACTGGACACAATAATATCTACAGATGATAGACTGGACAAAATACTATCTACAGCTGATAGACTGGACACAATAATATCTACAGGTGATAGACTGGACACAATAATATCTACAGGTGATAGACTGGACACAATAATATCTACAGATGATATACTGGACACAATAATATCTACAGGTGATAGACTGGACAATATAATATCTACAGATGATAGACTGGACACAATAATATCTACAGGTCATAGACTGGACACATTAATATCTACAGATGATATACTGGACACGATAATATCTACAGGTGATAAACTGGACACAATAATATTTACAGATGATATACTGGACACAATAATATCTGCAGATGATAGACTGGACACAATAATATCTACAGATGATAGACTGGACACAATAATATCTACAGATGATATACTGGACACAATAATATCTACAGGTGATAGACTAGACACAATAATATCTACAGGTGATAGACTGGACACAATAATATCTGCAGGTGATAGACTGGACATAATAATATCTACAGGTAATAGACTGAACACAATAATATCTACAGGTGATAGACTGGACACAATAATATCTACAGGTGATAGACTGGACACAATAATGTCTACAGGTGATAGACTGGACACAATAATATCTACAGATGATATACTGGACACGATAATATCTACAGTTGATAGGCTGGACACAATAATATCTACAGATGATATACTGGACACAATAATATCTACAGATGATAGACTGGACACAATAATATCTACAGGTAACAGACTGGACACAATAATATCTGCAGATGATATACTGGACACGATAATATCTACAGGTGATAGACTGGACACGATAATATCTACATATGATATACTGGACAGAATACCATCTACAGGTGATAGACTAGACTCGATAATATCTACGGGTGATAGACTGGACACAATAATATCTACAGGTGATAGACTGGACACAATAATATCTACAGGTGATAGACTGGACACAATAATATCTACAGATGATATACTGGACACATTACTATCTACAGGTGATAGAATGGACTCGATAATATTTACAGGTGATAGACTGGATACAATAATTTCTACAGATGATATACTGGACACAATACTATCTACAGGTGATAGACTGGACTCGATAATATCTACAGGTGATAGACTGGACACAATAATATCTACAGGTTATAGACTGGACACAATAATATCTACAGATGATATACTGGACACAATACTATCTACAGGTGATAGACTGGACACGATAATATCTACAGGTGATAGACTGGACACAATAATATCTACAGGTGACAGACTGGACACGATAATATCTACAGGTGATGGATTAGACACAATAATATCTACAAGTGATAGACTGGACACAATAATATGTACAGGTGATAGACTGGACACAATAATATTTACAGGTTATACACTGGACACAATAATATCTACAGATGATATACTGGACAGGATAATATCTACAGATGATATACTGGACACAATAATATCTACAGGTGATAGACTGGACACAATAATATCTACATATGATATACTGGACACGATAATATCTACAGGTGATAGACTGGACACAATAATATCTACAGATTATATACTGGACACAATACTATCTACAGGTGATAGAATGGACTCGATAATATCTACAGGTGATAGACTGGATACAATAATTTCTACAGATGATATACTGGACACAATACTATCTACAGGTGATAGACTGGACTCGATAATATCTACAGGTGATAGACTGGACACAATAATATCTACAGGTTATAGACTGGACACAATAATATCTACAGGTGATAGACTGGACACAATAATGTCTACAGGTGATAGACTGGACACAATAATATCTACAGATGATATACTGGACACGATAATATCTACAGGTGATAGACTGGACACAATAATATATACAGATGATATACTGGACACAATAATATCTACAGATGATAGACTGGACACAATAATATTTAAAGGTGATAGACTGCACACGATAATATCTACAGGTGATAGACTGGACAAAATAATATCTACAGGTGATAGACTGGACACAATAATATCTACAGGGAATAGACTGGACACAATAATATCTGCAGATGATATACTGGACACGATAATATCTACAGGTGATAGACTGGACCCGATAATATCTACATATGATATACTGGACAGAATACCATCTACAGGTGATAGACTGGACTAGATAATATCTACAGGTGATAGACTGGACACAATAATATCTACAGGTGATGGACTGTACACAATAATATCTACAGGTGATAGACTGTACACAATAATATCTACAGACGATATACTGGACACAATAATATCTACAGGTGATAGACTGGACACAATAATATCTACATATGATATACTGGACACGATAATATCTACAGGTGATAGACTGGACAAAATAATATTTACAGGTGATAGACTGGACACATTAATATCTACAGGTGATAGACTGGACACGATAATATCTACAGATGATATACTGGACACGATAATATCTACAGTTGATAGACTGGACACGATAATATCTACAGGTGATAGACTGGACACAATAATATCTACAGGTGATAGACTGGACACAATAATATCTACAGATGATATACTGGACACGATAATATCTACAGGTGATAGACTGGACACAATAATATCTACAGGTGATAGATTAGACAAAATAATATCTACAGGTGATAAACTGGACACGATAATATCTACAGGTGATAGACTGGACACGATAATATCTACAGGTGATAGACTGGACACGATAATATCTACAGGTGATAGACTGGACACGATAATATCTACAGGTGATAGACTGGACACGATAATATCTACATGTGATAGACTGGACACAATAATATCTTTAGGTGATAGACTGGACTCAATAATATCTACATATGATATACTTGAACATCAATTTAAAGAAGTCTGAGGTCATGACGCTCAATGTGAGCAACCCTGAGCCCATATCAGTAAGGAATCAGCAATTGGTACAGACAGATACCTTCACATACCTAGGAAGCATAGTGACACCAGACGGTGGGGCAGGCAAAGACATCAACATCAGAATGAATAAGGCAAGAACAGCATTCTTTAGCCTAAATAACATCTGGAAGTCCTCCCAATACAGCACAAGCACAAAATTAAGATTATACCAGAGTTGCGTGCTTTCTGTGCTTCTCTATGGTGCGGAATGCTGGAGAGTCACAGAGAAGGAAATGTCAAAATTGTCCTCTTTTCACACAACATGCCTAAGAAAAATTCACCGCATCTTTTGGCCGAATACCATCACCAACCAAGATCTGCTTACTCGTAGCAAGCAAGAGGACATGCACACCATCATAGCTGGCAGACGCTGGAGCTGGGTTGGTCATGTCCTCAGAAGAGGCCCCGATGCCATCACAAGAACAGCTATGCTTTGGACCCCTGAAGGAAAGCGAAAGAGAGGCCGTCCAAAAACAACTTGGCGGAGGACTGTGGAGCCCGAGATGCAAAGAATGAACCAGAGTTGGGGCACTGTACGAAGGATGGCCACCGACCGTGCAAAGTGGAATCAATTTGTTGTTGCCCTACAAAACGCCACTAGGGGTGATGGCCACTGACTGCTTTGACGGTCGGTGGTTAAGGATCGAAGAAGAGAAGAAGATGATATACTGGACACGATAATATCTACAGGTGATAAACTGGACACAATAATATCTACAGATGATATACTGGACACAATAATATCTACAGGTGATAGACTGGACAATGGACACATAATTATCTTACAGGTGATAGACTGGACACATAATAATATCTACAGATGATATTACTGGACACGATAATATAATCTACAGGTGATAGACTGGACACAATAATATCTACAGATGATATACTGGACACAATAATATCTACAGATGATAGACTGGACACAATAATATCTACAGGTGATAGACTGGACAATATAATATCTACAGGTGATAGACTGGACACAATAATATCTACAGGTGATAGACTGGACACAATAATATCTACAGGTAACAGACTGGACACAATAATATCTGCAGATGATATACTGGACACGATAATATCTACAGGTGATAGACTGGACACGATAATATCTACATATGATATACTGGACAGAATACCATCTACAGGTGATAGACTAGACTCGATAATATCTACGGGTGATAGACTGGACACAATAATATCTACAGGTGATAGACTGGACACAATAATATCTACAGGTGATAGACTGGACACAATAATATCTACAGATGATAGACTGGACACAATAATATCTACAGATGATATACTGGACAGGATAATATCTACAGATGATATACTGGACACGATAATATCTACAGGTGATAGACTGGACACAATAATATCTACATATGATATACTGGACACGATAATATCTACAGGTGATAGACTGGACACAATAATATCTACAGATGATATACTTACTTACTTAGTCGTTCCTCTTCTACCGTGAGGTGTAGAGGTTTGGAAGAGAGAGCGCCAGACTATCCTATCGGCTGTCTTTTTACTGGCCTGGTTCCATTCTAGTCCTCGGTCCTTCAAAGATTGTCTAATATTGTCCTCCCAGCGGACTCTGGGTCGTCCTGGAGGTCTGGATCCCTGGCTCTTTGTTTCCCATGCTTGTCGTGGTAGCCGATCTTCTCCCATTCTGCAGACATGGCCAAACCATCTTAGTTGGGACTGTTCTATTTGGGTCTGCAGCGGGTGGGATTTTAGGCCTTGACGTATCGTCTGGTTGCGGACCATGTCTCTTCTTGTTACTTCAACCACCTTCCTCAGATACCTCATTTCTGAGGTTTGAATCTGGCTTTTGTGGGTTGTAGTCATTGCCCATGACTCGCATCCATATGTCAAGACTGGGACATAGGTGGAGCGGTATACAGCCATCTTCGTTTTCTTACCAACCTCTTTCTTGCTGAGGAATCCTCGATTTATGGCCTGATAAAGTCTCCCAGCCGCTGCTTTTCGAGTGGCCAACTCTTCTTTGATGCCCCCCTTTCGGTCTATAATAGCTCCGAGATATTTAAAGTGGTCGACCTGCTCCAGGACCTGTTCTCCCAACTTAATATCTGATGTTTTCTTTCTTCTCGTGATATCACCATGGATTTTGTTTTAGAGCTGCTTATGACCATCCCTCTCTTCTCCAGCTCTTCCTTCCAGACTTGCAGGTTGGATTGGAGATGTGTCTCTGATTTAGCAATCAGGACAACATCATCAGCAAATGCTAGCTCTGTATGGATCTCACTCTTATACCCAAGGCCTTTTCACTCAGCTGTCTGAGTGTGAAGATTAGGTCTTGAGTACTTCGGTTTGCTTGGAATCCGCACTGGACCTCTTACAATTGTGGCTCAGCTAGTTGCCGGAGTCTCTGCTCTAGGATTCTAGATTAGACAAAATAATATCTACAAGTGATAGACTGGACACAATAATATCTAAAGTTGATAGACTGGACACAATAATATCTACAGGTGATAGACTGGACACAATAATATCTACAGGTGATAGACTGGACACGATAATATCTACAGGTGATAGACTGGACACGATAATATCTACAGGTGATATACTGGACACAATTATATCTACAGGTGATAGACTGGACACAATAATATCTACAGGTCATAGACTGGACACAATAATATCTACAGGTGATATACTGGACACAATAATATCTACAGGTGATAGACTGGACACGATAATATCTACAAGTGATAGACTGGACACAATAATATCTACAGGTGATATACTGGACACAATAATATCTACAGGTGATTGACTGGACACGATAATATCTACAGGTGATAGACTGGACACGATAATATCTACAGGTGATAGACTGGACACGATAATATCTACAGGTGATATACTGGACACAATTATATCTACAGGTGATAGACTGGACACAATAATATCTACAGGTCATAGACTGGACACAATAATATCTACAGGTGATATACTGGACACAATAATATCTACAGGTGATAGACTGGACACGATAATATCTACAGGTGATAGACTGGACACAATAATATCTACAGGTGATAGATTAGACAAAATAATATCTACAGGTGATAGACTGGACACGATAATATCTACAGGTGATAGACTGGACACGATAATATCTACAGGTGATAGACTGGACACGATAATATCTACAGGTGATAGACTGGACACGATAATATCTACAGGTGATAGACTGGACACGATAATATCTACATGTGATATACTGGACACAATAATATCTACAGGTGATAGACTGGACACAGTAATATCTACAGGTCATAGACTGGACACAATAATATCTACAGGTGATATACTGGACACAAAAATATCTACAGGTGATAGACTGGACACGATAATATCTACAAGTGATAGACTGGACACAATAATATCTACAGGTGATAGACTGGACTCAATAATATCTACATATGATATACTTGAACATCAATTTAAAGAAGTCTGAGGTCATGACGCTCAATGTGAGCAACCCTGAGCCCATATCAGTAAGGAATCAGCAATTGGTACAGACAGATACCTTCACATACCTAGGAAGCATAGTGACACCAGACGGTGGGGCAGGCAAAGACATCAACATCAGAATGAATAAGGCAAGAACAGCATTCTTTAGCCTAAATAACATCTGGAAGTCCTCCCAATACAGCACAAGCACAAAATTAAGATTATACCAGAGTTGCGTGCTTTCTGTGCTTCTCTATGGTGCGGAATGCTGGAGAGTCACAGAGAAGGAAATGTCAAAATTGTCCTCTTTTCACACAACATGCCTAAGAAAAATTCACCGCATCTTTTGGCCGAATACCATCACCAACCAAGATCTGCTTACTCGTAGCAAGCAAGAGGACATGCACACCATCATAGCTGGCAGACGCTGGAGCTGGGTTGGTCATGTCCTCAGAAGAGACTCCGATGCCATCACAAGAACAGCTATGCTTTGGACCCCTGAAGGAAAGCGAAAGAGAGGCCGACCAAAAACCACTTGGCGGAGGACTGTGGAGGCTGAGATGCAAAGAATGAACCAGAGTTGGGGCACTGTACGAAGGATGGCCACCGACCGTGCAAAGTGGAATCAATTTGTTGTTGCCCTACAAAACGCCACTAGGCGTGATGGCCACTGACTGCTTTGACGGTCGGTGGTTAAGGATCGAAGAAGAGAAGAAGATGATATACTGGACACGATAATATCTACAGGTGATAAACTGGACACAATAATATCTACAGATGATATACTGGACACAATAATATCTACAGGTGATAGACTAGACACAATAATATCTACAGGTGATAGAGTGGACACAATAATATCTGCAGGTGATAGACTGGACATAATAATATCTACAGGTAATAGACTGAACACAATAATATCTACAGGTGATAGACTGGACACAATAATATCTACAGGTGATAGACTGGACACAATAATGTCTACAGGTGATAGACTGGACACAATAATATCTACAGATGATATACTGGACACGATAATATCTACAGTTGATAGACTGGACACAATAATATCTACAGATGATATACTGGACACAATAATATCTACAGATGATAGACTGGACACAATAATATCTACAGGTGATAGACTGGACACGATAATATCTACAGGTGATAGACTGGACACAATAATATCTACAGGTGATAGACTGGACACAATAATATCTACAGGTAACAGACTGGACACAATAATATCTGCAGATGATATACTGGACACGATAATATCTACAGGTAATAGACTGGACACGATAATATCTACATATGATATACTGGACAGAATACCATCTACAGGTGATAGACTAGACTCGATAATATCTACGGGTGATAGACTGGACACAATAATATCTACAGGTGATAGACTGGACACAATAATATCTACAGGTGATAGACTGGACACAATAATATCTACAGATGATAGACTGGACACAATAATATCTACAGATGATATACTGGACAGGATAATATCTACAGATGATATACTGGACACGATAATATCTACAGGTGATAGACTGGACACAATTATATCTACATATGATATACTGGACACGATAATATCTACAGGTGATAGACTGGACACAATAATATCTACAGATGATATACTAGACACATTACTATCTACAGGTGATAGAATGGACTCGATAATATTTACAGGTGATAGACTGGATACAATAATTTCAACAGATGATATACTGGACACAATACTATCTACAGGTGATAGACTGGACTGGATAATATCTACAGGTGATAGACTGGACACAATAATATCTACAGGTTATAGACTGGACACAATAATATCTACAGATGATATACTGGACACAATACTATCTACAGGTGATAGACTGGACACGATAATATCTACAGGTGATAGACTGGACACAATAATATCTACAGGTGACAGACTGGACACAATAATATCTACAAGTGATAGACTGGACACAATAATATCTACAGGTGATAGACTGGACACAATAATATTTACAGGTTATAGACTGGACACAATAATATCTACAGATGATATACTGGACAGGATAATATCTACAGATGATATACTGGACACAATAATATCTACAGGTGATAGACTGGACACAATAATATCTACATATGATATACTGGACACGATAATATCTACAGGTGATAGACTGGACACAATAATATCTACAGATTATATACTGGACACAATACTATCTACAGGTGATAGAATGGACTCGATAGTATCTACAGGTGATAGACTGGATACAATAATTTCTACAGATGATATACTGGACACAATACTATCTACAGGTGATAGACTGGACTCGATAATATCTACAGGTGATAGACTGGACACAATAATATCTACAGGTTATAGACTGGACACAATAATATCTACAGGTGATAGATTGGACACAATAATGTCTACAGGTGATAGACTGGACACAATAATATCTACAGATGATATACTGGACACGATAATATCTACAGGTGATAGACTGGACACAATAATATATACAGATGATATACTGGACACAATAATATCTACAGATGATAGACTGGACACAATAATATTTAAAGGTGATAGACTGGACACGATAATATCTACAGGTGATAGACTGGACAAAATAATATCTACAGGTGATAGACTGGACACAATAATGTCTACAGGGAATAGACTGGACACAATAATGCCTGCAGATGATATACTGGACACGATAATATCTACAGGTGATAGACTGGACCCGATAATATCTACATATGATATACTGGACAGAATACCATCTACAGGTGATAGACTGGACTAGATAATATCTACAGGTGATAGACTGGACACAATAATATCTACAGGTGATGGACTGTACACAATAATATCTACAGGTGATAGACTGTACACAATAATATCTACAGACGATATACTGGACACAATAATATCTACAGGTGATAGACTGGACACAATAATATCTACAGATGATATACTGACACGATAATATCTACAGGTGATAGACTGGACACCATAATATTTACAGGTGATAGACTGGACACATTAATATCTACAGGTGATAGACTTGACACGATAATATCTACAGATGATATACTGGACACGATAATATCTACAGTTGATAGACTGGACACGATAATATCTACAGGTGATAGACTGGACACAATAATATCTACAGGTGATAGACTGGACACAATAATATCTACAGATGATATACTGGACACGATATATCTACAGGTGATAGACTGGACACAATAATATCTACAGGTGATAGATTAGACAAAATAATATCTGCAGGTGATAGACTGGACACGATAATATCTACAGGTGATAGACTGGACACGATAATATCTACAGGTGATAGACTGGACACGATAATATCTACAGGTGATAGACTGGACACGATAATATCTACAGGTGATAGACTGGACACGATAATATCTACATGTGATATACTGGACACAATAATATCTACAGGTGATAGACTGGACACAATAATATCTACAGGTCATAGACTGGACACAATAATATCTACAGGTGATATACTGGACACAAAAATATCTACAGGTGATAGACTGGACACGATAATATCTACAAGTGATAGACTGGACACAATAATATCTTTAGGTGATAGACTGGACTCAATAATATCTACATATGATATACTTGAACATCAATTTAAAGAAGTCTGAGGTCATGACGCTCAATGTGAGCAACCCTGAGCCCATATCAGTAAGGAATCAGCAATTGGTACAGACAGATACCTTCACATACCTAGGAAGCATAGTGACACCAGACGGTGGGGCAGGCAAAGATATCAACATCAGAATGAATAAGGCAAGAACAGCATTCTTTAGCCTAAATAACATCTGGAAGTCCTCCCAATACAGCACAAGCACAAAATTAAGATTATACCAGAGTTGCGTGCTTTCTGTGCTTCTCTATGGTGCGGAATGCTGGAGAGTCACAGAGAAGGAAATGTCAAAATTGTCCTCTTTTCACACAACATGCCTAAGAAAAATTCACCGCATCTTTTGGCCGAATACCATCACCAACCAAGATCTGCTTACTCGTAGCAAGCAAGATTACATGCACACCATCATAGCTGGCAGACGCTGGAGCTGGGTTGGTCATGTCCTCAGAAGAGACCCCGATGCCATCACAAGAACAGCTATGCTTTGGACCCCTGAAGGAAAGCGAAAGAGAGGCCGTCCAAAAACAACTTGGCGGAGGACTGTGGAGCCCGAGATGCAAAGAATGAACCAGAGTTGGGGCACTGTACGAAGGATGGCCACCGACCGTGCAAAGTGGAATCAATTTGTTGTTGCCCTACAAAACGCCACTAGGCGTGATGGCCACTGACTGCTTTGACGGTCGGTGGTTAAGGATCGAAGAAGAGAAGAAGATGATATACTGGACACGATAATATCTACAGGTGATAAACTGGACACAATAATATCTACAGATGATATACTGGACACAATAATATCTACAGGTGATAGACTAGACACAATAATATCTACAGGTGATAGACTGGACACAATAATATCTGCAGGTGATAGACTGGACATAATAATATCTACAGGTGATAGACTGGACACAATAATATCTACAGGTGATAGACTGGACACAATAATATCTACAGGTGATAGACTGGACACAATAATGTCTACAGGTGATAGACTGGACACAATAATATCTACAGATGATATACTGGACACGATAATATCTACAGTTGATAGACTGGACACAATAATATCTACAGATGATATACTGGACACAATAATATCTACAGATGATAGACTGGACACAATAATATCTACAGGTGATAGACTGGACAATATAATATCTACAGGTGATAGACTGGACACAATAATATCTACAGGTGATAGACTGGACACAATAATATCTACAGGTAACAGACTGGACACAATAATATCTGCAGATGATATACTGGACACGATAATATCTACAGGTGATAGACTGGACACGATAATATCTACATATGATATACTGGACAGAATACCATCTACAGGTGATAGACTAGACTCGATAATATCTACGGGTGATAGACTGGACACAATAATATCTACAGGTGATAGACTGGACACAATAATATCTACAGGTGATAGACTGGACACAATAATATCTACAGATGATAGACTGGACACAATAATATCTACAGATGATATACTGGACAGGATAATATCTACAGATGATATACTGGACACGATAATATCTACAGGTGATAGACTGGACACAATAATATCTACATATGATATACTGGACACGATAATATCTACAGGTGATAGACTGGACACAATAATATCTACAGATGATATACTTACTTACTTAGTCGTTCCTCTTCTACCGTGAGGTGTAGAGGTTTGGAAGAGAGAGCGCCAGACTATCCTATCGGCTGTCTTTTTCCTGGCCTGGCTCCATTCTAGTCCTCGGTCCTTCAAAGATTGTCTAATATTGTCCTCCCAGCGGACTCTGGGTCGTCCTGGAGGTCTGGATCCCTGGCTCTTTGTTTCCCATGCTTGTCGTGGTAGCCGATCTTCTCCCATTCTGCAGACATGGCCAAACGATCTTAGTTGGGACTGTTCTATTTGGGTCTGCAGCGGGTGGGATTTTAGGCCTTGACGTATCGTCTGGTTGCGGACCATGTCTCTTCTTGTTACTTCAACCACCTTCCTCAGATACCTCATTTCTGAGGTTTGAATCTGGCTTTTGTGGGTTGTAGTCATTGCCCATGACTCGCATCCATATGTCAAGACTGGGACATAGGTGGAGCGGTATACAGCCATCTTCGTTTTCTTACCAACCTCTTTCTTGCTGAGGAATCCTCGATTTATGGCCTGATAAAGTCTCCCAGCCGCTGCTTTTCGAGTGGCCAACTCTTCTTTGATGCCCCCCTTTCGGTCTATAATAGCTCCGAGATATTTAAAGTGGTCGACCTGCTCCAGGACCTGTTCTCCCAACTTAATCTGATGTTTTCTTTCTTCTCGTGATATCACCATGGATTTTGTTTTAGAGCTGCTTATGACCATCCCTCTCTTCTCCAGCTCTTCCTTCCAGACTTGCAGGTTGGATTGGAGATGTGTCTCTGATTTAGCAATCAGGACAACATCATCAGCAAATGCTAGCTCTCAAATACAGACCTGTCTATGGATCTCACTCTTATACCCAAGGCCTTTTCACTCAGCTGTCTGAGTGTGAAGATTAGGTCTTGAGTACTTCGGTTTGCTTGGAATCCGCACTGGACCTCTTACAATTGTGGCTCAGCTAGTTGCCGGAGTCTCTGCTCTAGGATTCTAGATTAGACAAAATAATATCTACAAGTGACAGACTGGACACAATAATATCTAAAGTTGATAGACTGGACACAATAATATCTACAGGTGATAGACTGGACACAATAATACCTACAAGTGATAGACTGGACACGATAATATCTACAGGTGATAGACTGGACACGATAATATCTACAGGTGATATACTGGACACAATTATATCTACAGGTGATAGACTGGACACAATAATATCTACAGGTCATAGACTGGACACAATAATATCTACAGGTGATATACTGGACACAATAATATCTACAGGTGATAGACTGGACACGATAATATCTACAAGTGATAGACTGGACACAATAATATCTACAGGTGATATACTGGACACAATAATATCTACAGGTGATTGACTGGACACGATAATATCTACAGGTGATAGACTGGACACGATAATATCTACAGGTGATAGACTGGACACGATAATATCTACAGGTGATATACTGGACACAATTATATCTACAGGTGATAGACTGGACACAATAATATCTACAGGTCATAGACTGGACACAATAATATCTACAGGTGATATACTGGACACAATAATATCTACAGGTGATAGACTGGACACGATAATATCTACAAGTGATAGACTGGACACAATAATATCTACAGGTGATATACTGGACACAATAATATCTACAGGTGATTGACTGGACACGATAATATCTACAGGTGATAGACTGGACACGATAATATCTACAGGTGATAGACTGGACACGATAATATCTACAGGTGATAGACTGGACACAATAATATCTACAGGTGATAGACTGGACAATATAATATCTAGAGATGATAGACTGGACACAATAATATCTACAGGTCATAGACTGGACACATTAATATCTACAGATGATATACTGGACACGATAATATCTACAGGTGATAAACTGGACACAATAATATTTACAGATGATATACTGGACACAATAATATCTGCAGATGATAGACTGGACACAATAATATCTACAGATGATAGACTGGACACAATAATATCTACAGATGATATACTGGACACAATAATATCTACAGGTGATAGACTGGACACGATAATATCTACAGGTGATAGACTGGACACAATAATATCTGCAGGTGATAGACTGGACACAATAATATCTACAGGGAATAGACTGGACACAATAATATCTGCAGATGATATACTGGACACGATAATATCTACAGGTGATAGACTGGACCCGATAATATCTACATATGATATACTGGACAGAATACCATCTACAGGTGATAGACTGGACTAGATAATATCTACAGGTGATAGACTGGACACAATAATATCTACAGGTGATGGACTGTACACAATAATATCTACAGGTGATAGACTGTACACAATAATATCTACAGACGATATACTGGACACAATAATATCTACAGGTGATAGACTGGACACAATAATATCAACAGATGATATACTGGACACGATAATATCTACAGTTGATAGACTGGACACGATAATATCTACAGGTGATAGACTGGACACAATAATATCTACAGGTGATAGACTAGACACAATAATATCTACAGATGATATACTGGACACGATAATATCTACAGGTGATATACTGGACAGGATAATATCTACAGATGATAGACTGGACACAATAATATCTACAGGTGATAGACTGGACACGATAATATCTACAGGTGATAGACTGGACACAATAATATCTACAGGTGATAGACTGGACACGATAATATCTACAGATGATATACTGGACACGATAATATCTACAGTTGATAGACTGGACACGATAATATCTACAGGTGATAGACTGGACACAATAATATCTACAGGTGATAGACTGGACACAATAATATCTACAGATGATATACTGGACACGATAATATCTACAGGTGATAGACTGGACACAATAATATCTACAGGTGATAGATTAGACAAAATAATATCTACAGGTGATAGACTGGACACGATAATATCTACAGGTGATAGACTGGACACGATAATATCTACAGGTGATAGACTGGACACGATAATATCTACAGGTGATAGACTGGAGACGATAATATCTACAGGTGATAGACTGGACACGATAATATCTACATATGATATACTGGACACAATAATATCTACAGGTGATAGACTGGACACAATAATATCTACAGGTCATAGACTGGACACAATAATATCTACAGGTGATATACTGGACACAAAAATATCTACAGGTGATAGACTGGACACGATAATATCTACAAGTGATAGACTGGACACAATAATATCTACAGGTGATAGACTGAACGAAGAAGTAAAGAGATATAAGAAACCTTTCATATTTTTTTTCTTTACCCCTTCGGCCCAATGACATGAAACAAATGTCATGGCATTGCGAGGCTGGGGAGCCTGTGGACTTTCCTTCCAACCCGGTCAGGGGCTTCGCTCCTTCCCACCCACAGAGGGTTTGTGCTCAGGAGCCGCTCGGGTTATTGCAGTCCCCTGGTAGAAGGTACTTCTTGAAATGTCTTCGCCAGGACTCGAATTAATCCAGTCCAAGTCCCGGTCGAAGACACTCCCTCAAATGTCCTTGTCAGGGCGCGAACCTCGATCACCCGATCGCCAGCGCAGTGTGGTAACCATTACGCCAGCGCGGCTCCCATGGGCGCCCCATTCAAACTAGACACAAGGTCCGTCGGTTATATTAGGGTGCATGTCCAAATATAAAAGAAATTATGGTCTAGGTAGTTATAGAAATACATTCTCGCAGAAAAATTAGTATTAAAGTCAGAGAATACAAGAAAGCACATCTAGCTAAAAAGGGAAAAATATTACCATTAAGGAAAGGGAACACAAGAAAGCATAATACATTTTTCTGAGTGATTTATGAGGATGAGGGAAGAGGTCCGTCTTGAGTGCCAAATATCTTAGGCACGGCCCTGAATATTGTACTCGTTTCCTTCATCTTCAAAAAATAAGAATTACCGATGAGTGCAACTGTGGCATCGATAAAACAACTACAGAACATTTGCTTTAAATATGCCCAACATACGAGGAGCACAGAAAGCATATATGGCTGACACCAGTACCATTTCTGGATAAGCTCTATGGAGATACAATTAGCCTCAATCTGACTACTGCTTTCTTTGAAAATATTCAGGTAGACATCTAAGAGTGGATGGAGAAGAAAAAAAAATAAGAAATCACGTGTGGTTTCATTAGACATGTGAAGCTACCATAGCACATTGTATATATAGAAGTCGTTCTGTTTTATTTTCTCGGATACCCCGAAGACTACAGGTAGCGAATACACAGAATGATATATTTAAAATGTTTACCCTTGTTACTTGTGAGTAAAACCAACCGAAAGTCATTACGCGCGCGCTCTGGCGCCTCGTGACTGGTACGACTTTAATCCCTGACTACATCAGTATTAAACTGGATTAAACTTGTGTGAATTGCATAGATTAAAGTGGCGTGAATCATCCACTAATGATATTAGTGGAGTCAGACTAAATATATTAATAACGAACGTGTTTATAGTTGTTGTTATTTGTCGTTTGCTAAAGTAATCTGTTCAAAAAAAAAAAAAAAAAAAAAGATTGGTTAAGGAATTCCCTTAGTCTGAGTCGTTCCTAGTTGCATATCCGGGTTACGTGCAGAGTTCACGCTAATGACTTCTGTCTAAGTAGCACTATTTTGGTGGTGCCTAGTTAGCAGAGAGGATAGTTACGATTCACTTCCGTAGCTAGGCGATGGTATCGTTCGGAAGTTCCTGGGTTCGATTTCCGATAAGCCTATCACTTATGTTGTTTTTCTGTTGTCTAATCTTCTATTTCTCTTTTTGTCACGAATGCCTGAAACATATCTTTATGTTTTATTTATTTAAGAAATTTCTAGGTGGTTTCCTGGAATCTCTGAGTCAAGGATCGGCAAGCGGTCAATCTCGATGTACCGATAGATCCAAGGGGTTCATTAGGTACATCTCTTGATCACGGAGAGTGAAAAAAGCATTTTTAACATAAGTAAATTTATAGGAACCAGGACATGAGGACGACAGTCAATAGGATAGTACAGTATGTTGCTCTTTCTGGCAAACCCCGACACCTCAAGAAAAGGAACGATAAAGTATACTGGGCCGAAACACTTGTCTGATGGGGGGACCTCTTCTGATGATCAGATTGCCTCCTGTTGTATCGCTCTGTAAAGAGTTTCCTATCATAGTAAGGTACATTTCAGACTAGCTCCTTGCCGCCGGCACTTAAAAAGGTGGTGTTCTCAAGTTTAAAGATACTTAGCACTCCTGGATTGCCTACCGATGCCGTGAATAGACTAAAAAAAAACGGTTATTGCTGCGCAAGGCATGTTTCAAGACACAACTAATATGAGGCTGTACACGAGGCTGTACATGAAGGTGTACATGAGGCTAACAATTTTATTATGAAAAACAAATTGCTGTTCACGTGATGGTGTCGGGGTCTCTTCAGAGCACATGGCAGACGCTGGAACTGCGTCTGCCCACAACGATGGTAAGCATGTCTTTTTGCCAGCGCTCATTGGTGCTTTGGTACAGGGTTCCTGACAGTGTACCAGCTGTAGCGACGACTGTGTGTAAATGTTACTGGATACTGGATAGTTTCATATAATGGCGCAGACAAAATGTTACTGATACTGGATAGTTTGATATAATGTCGCGGACAAAATGTTACTGATACTGGATAGTTTGATATAATGGCGCGGACAAAATGTTACTGGATACTGGATAGTTTGATATAATGGCACGGACAAAATGTCACTGATACCGGATAGTTTGATATAATGGCGCGGACAAAACGTTACTGATACTGGATAGTTTGATATAATGGCGCGGACAAAATGTTACTGATACTGGATAGTTTGATATAATGGCGTGGACAAAATGTTACTGATACTGGATAGTTTGATATAATGGCGCGGACAAAATGTTACTGATACTGGATAGTTTGAAATAATGGCGCGGACAAAATGTTACTGGATACTGGATAGTTTGATATAATGGCACGGACAAAATGTTACTGATACTGGATAGTTTGATATAATGGCGTGGACAAAATGTAGTCCGGTAGTAGATACTGCCGTAAGGGAGTGAAGTGTTAAAGACTCGACTATACAAGGCCTATTTTATGAGGTGGGAGGGGGGGGGGGTGACTAGCTCTCTTTATCGGTGAATTTTTCTCCCCTACGTCAAGAGCAGAGACAGGTTCCCTTTTACAGCTGGGTAAACTGGAGTGGGATCCTGCCATGTTGTAAACCTGGAACCCTGGTAGCTTTACAACGATAGGTAGGTGCTCTACCACTCTCCCAACCTCATGGGGGTGTGGGGGGGGGGAAGTTGGCAACACAATTGAAAAATAAAGTTACTGGGGATAGGAGATGTGGAGAGACATGATTACTCACGCTAGCTGGTATGGTACTTGATGAAGATGGAGAAGAAGGACAAGGAGAAAAAGGAGAAGAAAGAGAAGGAGAAAAAGAAGGATAAGGAGGATGAGAAGGAGAAGGGGGAGAGGAGGATGAGAAGGAGAACGGGGAGAAGAGAATGAGAAGGGGAGAGGAGGTGAGAAGGATAAGGAAAAGGAGAAGAAGGAGGAGGAGAAAGAGGAGGAGAAGGAAACGAAGGAGAAGAATGAGGAGAAGGAGGAAGAGGAAAAGGAGTAGGAGAAGGAGACGGAGGAGCAGGAAGAGGAGGAGAAGAAGGAGGAAAACTATGTAAGTAGGAGAAGAAGCAAGAGGAGGATGAGAAGGAGAGTAGAAGGAGGATGAGAAGACGAAGGAGAAGAAGGAGGAAAAAGAGGAGAAGAAGAAGGAGGAGAAGAAGTAAATGAGTAGGAGAAGGAGCAAGATAAGGACGAGAAGAAGAAGAAATCTAACGAATCAAAAAATCTCATTTCAGCAGCAAACAGATTCAAACCTGGGCCCTTTAAACCGTTATTGCCTGACATCGTTAACACACAGATACCCTCTGATCCGGCCCAAAGGAATAATAGCATTTAATGGCTGCCACTCCCCGTTTTAAGGTCATCCGGAAATGGCTGATCTCCATAGCATTATTTTTTCCGGCACACGGGAGACTCGAAAGAAATCCCCACTCTAGGGCGGATCAAACTAATGGAGGACACATCTTATTATATCAAAGCCGCCTTTAATCCTATAGACAAGATACGCAAATCCTAAATTATTAGGCTAATACGAATATTGCTGACACTTTTTTGTCCCCACAGAAGATTCTTCTTCTTCTTCTTCCGTCCTTAGTCACCGACCGTCAAAGCAGTCAGTGGCCATTACGCCTAGTGGCGTCTTAGGGCAACAGCAGATAGGTTTTCTTTGCCATTGTTTCCCATCACGCCTATTGGCGTCTTTAGGGCAATGGCAAATCAATCCATTTGCTGTGGTTTCCGTAATCGAAGTGACTGGCAAACGGGTGATCAGAAGATGGCAGGTGTAAAATAGAAATCAAGAAGAGAATAGGAATGGCCAAAGCTACATTCAACACATGAGACGGATACTGACATCTAAACAACATGAGACAAATACTGACATCTAAACAGTTAACTCACAAATTTCATACTGAGAATCATCAAAGGCTATATATATTTATATATTCATCATTACTGTATGGTGTAGAAACATGGACAAAGAACAGGCAATTATAAGAAAGAGTTGAGGCTCTCGAGATGTGGACATATAGAAGAATGGGACATGTCTCATGGACATGAGAAAACAAATAAAGAGGTTATGAAAAATTAGACATGAAAAGAGAATTAATGAAGGTGATGACAAAAATTACACAGCTAAAATATTTTGGCCACGTAAAAAGACATAACGCCTTACTGAAGACCATAATAGATGGGAGAGTTGAAGGCAAACGTGCAAGAGGACCACAGCGCTGTAAGTGGGAAGAATGTCAAGGATTACCTCCCCTGCTTTGCAGTAGTGGTCCAACAGTGATCTAAACTCAAGAGTATCTAATATTGGCTTCCAAGGTATCTACCTGCGCGAAAGATTACTCTTGGCAGAGATGTAGATAGAAGATTAATGACACTTCTACCTTAAGAGAGGGTTCACAAGATATTTCCAGAAGTCACGAACAAAGTTGCATTGGGCTGAACAATTGTTAACGAATTAAATCTGGTCCGTCGCTTTTTGTGAAGGATGTAAGCAATGGTTTATCCCGTTCAAGCCCCCAGTTGGTGTAATGCATCGAAATTCGTCTTATAAGTAATAGCTCTGTTTAGAGGTATATATATATATATATATATATATATTATATATATATATATATATATATATATATATATATATATATATATATATATATATATATATATATATATATATATATATATATATATATATATATATATATATATATATATATATATATATATATATATATATATATATATATATATATATATATATAATATTCTAGCTCATATGTTTGCTTTCATACATATAAAAAAATCAAGCGACTATGATTGTTTAGTTTTAAAACAACATGTAACAATTTTAATAATGAATTAGTCAAAAACAGTTAAAATGAATATGGAAAGATTGGTGAAATTTAGGTAAACGTTTTCGTCACGGAGACGTAGGTGAGGATTTATCAAAAGTCCGTTGCTTTTGCCTATTTTACAAGAAACGTAACTCTAGCTGAGTCCTGCAGCTGTGGTTCATCAATTCTGTGATGACGAAAGCCTTCTCCACACTCTCTTCCACTTTAGGCGGTTAGGGTGGATGCTTTTCTCTCACACTAGCGGCGTTAGTACCACAAATCGTCTGATGGCTTGTAATCACGAACTTTTGGACAAAACAGAAAGAACAAAATGCCTCTGCTAAGTACAATGCGTTGGAAGCGTAACAGGTGCATCTTCAGCTTGTCCACCCACCAATATTAATCTCTCAGAAGAATTAAATTCTTGAGTATACACAGTGTTACTCAGGAAAGATGAACAGAACTCACCCCTATTCCTCTGGGGATTAACTGGGAAATTGGGTCTGGACAGCGGGAATAATGATTTGTGACTGAACTAACATTAACAAGTTACATATATCTCACAAAATGATATGCTACACTTGAAGCACATGTGATGTAATCATCGCTCATCACTGCTCCAGTCGGAGTTGGGGGTCACCTCTGCTGTCGGGTTTTCCCGCACGACTAGAAAGAAACAATCACCAGCACTTGCTGTAGTTATTCATGCATATACTATTTTCAAATGTTGAGGTTGCCAGCCTCATATATAACCACTTAGCAAGAAACCTGTAAAATTTTCATTAGTAAATAAATTGTTTACATTTACCCCAACATTTTGGGAATTCACAATCTCCTTGCACAGATTTAGACTGGACACAGCTTTGTATTAGATGCTTCAACTTTGGTCT
Organism: Oreohelix idahoensis; assembly: GCA_024509875.1. Lineage (NCBI taxonomy): Eukaryota > Metazoa > Mollusca > Gastropoda > Stylommatophora > Oreohelicidae > Oreohelix > Oreohelix idahoensis. Next base: position 114,328 of record JAMPIV010014178.1, on the reverse strand, counting down.
GGGAAATTAGAGTTAATTCCTCTGATGGCTGGTGTTCTGCGAAATCACTGGCCCGGGAAAACATTTGTTTAATTCCTCTTTGACTTTGTCTGGGACTTCAGAAGAATACATCCCCACAGCAAGAGTGCGCATGCAGGATTCACTGCCAGCCTTTGAAAGTTGGTCCAGAAAGTGGTTGCTCAAAATCAATGAACAAAAAACAACACACACTATTTTTACCTTGTCAAACAAACCACAACAAGCAAAGCTACAACTAAATGGGCAGGCAGTACGAGAAGACGAAACACCAACATACTTAGGAATCACACTAGACCGCCGAATGAAGTGGAAATCACAGATAACATAAACACATCTAAGGGCAAAACTTCGCATGGGCCAACATGAAAAAGTTAGCTGGTACCATATGGGGTGCTGATGAGAATATCCTCAAAAAGCTGTACACAGGCAGTCAGACCTGCTATGGAATACGGCATCACAGTTTGGTCGAGAGCAGCAAAGTCAAATTTTGACAGAGTAAACAGACTCCAAAATCAAGCAGCACGTATTATTATTATTTTTTTTTTCTTAACCAGCGGCACTTGGGCTTTCAGCCCTTCGGACCAATGACATGTCATTGAGAGGCTGGGGAACCTGAGGACTTTCCTTCCAACCCGGTCAGGAGCTTCACCCCTTCCCATCCACAGAGGGTTTATCACAGGAGCCGTTCAGATTATTCAGTCAAAATCCCGGTCGTGGACACTTCAACAAGCGCCGACGCCCGGGCTTGAACCTTGAAAACATGGTCGCCAGTACAACGTTGTAACCATTACACCAGCGCGGCTCCAGCAGCACGTATTATAACAAGGGCCCTAAAGTCCACAAAAATCAACTATATGGAAAACATTACAGGGCTACAGTCAACGGAGGATGGACGTGACAGCAGAGTCCTACAACAAGCTGAAAAATTTAAGAGACTTGAAGGACACCCCATGTTCCAGAGAATGGAAAGGCTATGAAGAGGCAGACTCAAGCGAACTTACTTTGTGGCCCAAGCAAAAGAAAAAAAAAATGGCAAAGATGACGTGCTAGCAAGCTTAGTTGCAAAGAAAATACCAATAAGCACAACAATGCCACGGTGGAAAAAAAATATGCTTCCCTGAGCTAAAATCTGGTATTCCAGGCATTGAAAGTAAGGGAACACAGACAGAAACACAAAGAAAGTGTATAGCAACCAAATATATTGACCAAAAAATTCCAGCAAAGCTTTGGACACATGCATATACTGATGGTTCGGCAAAAAATGCACTTGAAAATGGGGGTGCTGGCATCCTCATAAAATTAAAGAATAGAATCCACTCTGTGGCAATTGCCACTGGCAAATACTGCAATAACTTCAGTGCTGAAGCAGAAGCCCTGAAACAGGCAGCGGAAACTCTTATTGAATGCAAAGCACCCGCAGAAAAACAGATAATAATCTTTACAGATGCCCTCTCAGTAATAACAGCGCTGAAGAGTCACCATGCTAAAGGATTGAAAGATCTAATAATCTCCCTTGAAAGACTGGCCGAATGCATCAACAAGTGCACAATCCAGTGGATACCAGCCCATTGCAACATACCAGGAAATGAGGAGGCAGATAGACTTGCTAAGGAAGGAGGTGCCTTACAACAAAATGATATAGAGACAACTTACACAATGGCAAAGACTACTATAAAGGCTGCATTCAAGTCCAAATGGGAAAGAGAGCACCCGGGCAATTAGAAAAATGATGCATATCATCAACTATCCAGGAAAGAATAGGTCATCATTCTTTCGGCTACGGACTGGACACAACAGATTGAGATACCATCTATACCACAAATACAAAATTGGTGCAACAGATCTCTGCACCTGCGGTACCAGCCCGATGACAGTCGAACACCTGCTGCAGTCCTGCCCAACCTACAGTAATGAACGGAGTAGAATATGACAACAACCCACTTCTGTCAACGAAAAACTGTTTGGAGATGTCGGGAACCTTGAGTTGACTACTGCCTTTATTAGAGTCATAAATGTGGAGGTCTGAAGGCGAACGAGGAAGAAGAAGAAATAGATAGATTTATTACAAGAAAACGTGTCCAAGAAAATAGAAACAATGACATCATGGCTAGTATTTTCAGCAAAGATTCAGTCTGGACGAGGTCACGCCAACACTGAGTTAGATTTCTAAATCTAAAGTTCGTAGACAGTACATGGGCAGCTATTTACGTCTGGGATTTTGTTGGTCTGTACAGAAAGATTGTCCTCAGCCATTACGTGTTGTGTGCGGTGACAAACATTCGAAAGAAACCATGGTTCCAAGTAAATTGAACAGACATTTGACCACTAAACAATAACATCTCGGGAATAAAGATTTAAATTATTTCAAAAAATTAGTTGAACAACAAACAAAACAAGCATGCTATTTTGAATAAGAGTTAAAGTTTAAACAAATTCTTATCATGTAGCCGAAATCATAGCACGGCAAATGAGATCATGTACTACAGCTGAGTAACTTATTTTGCCTGCGTGCCGTTCGATTGTTTAGAACAATGTATGGTAGTGAAGCGGAAAACGAAATTACCAAATTTCCGTTGTCTAATGATACGATTGGAAGAAGAATAATCGAGATGTCTTCTAACATTGAGGAACATGTTTCAACAGAGCTTAAACAATCAGACTTTTCGCTACAAGTTGACAAATCTACAGACATAAGTGGCACAGCACAACTGTTAGCATTCGTTCGTTTTGTCATGGAAATGAAATCGTAAACCAATTTTTATGCTGCAGAGACCTTGTAGATCGCACGAGAGTGTCACATAAATTGGGTCAATCTCTTTTCCTTTCCGGCAGTATTTATTTAAATTTTTTGTGTGTACTAAATTACTTGCAATTCAGAGGTCGGCCCATTTTTTCCCCTCTGCTATGAACCATGTATTAGCTATTTTCTTATCAATTTTACACTCCAGTGATTATCGATCATGTTTGCTTTGCGCTTCTTGGCTTTGCTAAGAGTAAGACGCAGGTAAACCACAGATGGGCCCGGTCAATATTCATATAGTGAACGCGTGTCATGTTTACCTAGGAATGCCCCGTAATAAATTATCGACCTGTTGGCATGCAGTCTGCGGAAACGAATGACATAATCATTTCCTGTACACCATGTTACAAAGACATTACTTTAGATGAAAGTAAGATGTTGTATTTGTAAACATTGTCGAGAGAGTGATCGGATGTTTTCATTCCATGTTTGGAAGACATGACCTTTGCATTATTGCACAGAAATTTCTTAGTGGAAATATTTTTAATTACCCCATCCTAAACACGCATGTTTGAAATTATTGGCCGGCAATCGAGATGTAAACATAACTACATTTCTGATTGGGGCCTGGTCTAATAGTAAGCAACACGTGCCAGGAACCTGATACTTTAGTTGGTTGAAAACACTGTGATAATTCACTTGCGCCAAGAAGACAACCAGACCTTACCAGAGTTAAGAACAGCAGCAGATTTCATTTATCGGACCGGATTTTGTTTGAGCATCTTGAGGAATTATCTCCCAGGAAAACTCTACCACTATTAGAAAACCGGAATCTGAGGAATCTGAAACACAAGTCAAAGTAAGAACTTATTGTTAAAATAAGAATACCCCAGACAAAGTGCAAGAGGCATCTACAAGCGCCTTTATTTCTCTGAGCCAGCAGTCTGTGAGCTTAAAGATTGGATTTAGTTGTACATTTTGAATTCTATATTTTTGCATGACTAACATGTGAACTAATACGTATATTTTTACATGTGGATATTAATATGTGAAAATAGCTAGTGGATGTCCAAACCCGTGCTAACAAAAGGACATTTCTGGATGACCTTGCAGGACAAGCAGAAGAGGCAGCACTGAGAAATGAACAAGGCACAGTTTATAAAATAACTAAAACTATCAGTGGAAAACGAGGTGCAAACAACACAACGTTAGTAAGAGACAAGCAAGGAAATCTCATCATCACAGCACAGGGGCAGGAAACAAGATGGGCAGAGCACTTCAGAGAAACACTGAATAAGGAACCACCAGAGACTCAGCTGAATGTTCCTGAGGCTGAAAGTGTCTTAGACGTAAATACAGACATTCCATGAAAAGAAGAAATCAACACAGCTATCAAAGAGTTAACAAATGGAAAAGCGTCTGGTCACGACAATCTAAATGCTGAGTTATTCAATACAGACCCTGAATTAGCAGCACAACTCTTAGCACCACTATTTGCACAAGTCTGGGAAACTGAGACACATCAACAGAGTGGAGTAAAGGAATAATTGTCAAATTGCCCAAGAAGGACGACCTTGCAGACTGCAACAACAGGAGAGGAATTACTCTCCTCTCAGTTCCCAGCAAAATACTAGGCAGGATAATCATCCAGAGAATTTCAAAAGCAGGTGATCATAAACTGATGAAAGAACAAGAGGGCTTTAGAAAGAACAGAAGATGTGCAGATCATATATTCACCCTCAGGAACATTATAGAGCAGTGCTCAGAATGGCAGACACAGCTATACATCAACTTTGTTGATTTTGAAAAGGCTTTCGACAGCATACACAGGGACAGCCTATGGAAAATACTGAGAGCTTGTGGAATTCCCAGCTGCATTGTTTCTATCATAAAAAGCCTCTATTCTAACTTTACGTGCAGTGTTGGATTGAGTAATGTAACTTTGGAAGTGAAAATAGGAGTACGACAGGGATGCCCCTTATCAACAACATTATTTTTGACAGCCATAGATTGGGTGATGCACCAGACAACAGAGGGCAGTCCAAGAGGAATTAGATGGACAACGTTTTCTACACTGGAAGACCTGCAATATGCAGATGACATTGCACTACTCGCGCATTCACATCAACACATCCAAGAAAAAACCGACTGAATAAGTATGGCCAGCAGGTTGGCCGGAACATCAATCTGAAGAAGACAGAGGTCATGACACTAAATGTGGGCAATCCTGAGCCAATAACAGTAAGGAACCAGAAGTTAGAACAGACAGACACATGTACTTACCCAGGATGCATAGTAACACCTGACGGCGGAACAAGCAACGACATTAACAACAGAATGAATAAAGCGAGAACAGCCTTTGCTATTCCCAACAACATTTGGAAGTTTTCCCAGTTCAGCACAAACACCAAATTAAGACTGTATGAGAGCTGTGTATTTTCTGTGCTTCTCTATGGTGCGGATTGCTGGAGAGTAACAGAGAAGGAAATGTAGAAACTGTCCTCCTTCCACACAATCTGCCTAAGGAAAGTTCTCCGAATCTTTTGGCCAAACACCATCAGCAACCAAGAACTACTTATTCTGAGTAACCAGGAGGACATGCACCCCATCATAGCTGGCAGACGCTGGAATTGGGTTGGCCACGTCCTCAGAAGGGACCCTGATACCATCACAAGAACAGCTATGCTATGGACCCCCGAAGGAAATCGAAAGAGAGGGCGACCAAAAACAACTTGGCGGAGAACTATGGAAGCCGAGATGCAAAGAATGAACCAGAGTTGGGGCACTGTACAAAGGATGGCCGCCGACTGAGCAAAGTGGAATCAATTTGTTGCTGCCCTACAAGACGCAACCAGGCGTGATGGCCACTGACTGCTTTGACGGTTGGCGGTTATGGATCAAAGAAAAAAAAGAATCTCAGCATATAGAATAATGTTTAAATGAACCACCACTGCCAGGGCTGGTGACTGCTTTATTGCGGGTTTCTTATAAAGAACCAGAAGCAGGGTTTCATATAAGTTCCATATAGAGCAGGGAGGGAATGATGAATGAAATGATGTACATACTTGTTATATTAGTAACCTTTTCAACCAGTGTAAATGTAAAAATTTTCACTCTAAATGTAATGAAAGTTTCAACCTTTTCAACCAGTGTAAATATAAACCTATTCATTTTAAATGTAAAGATAGATTTTTGCTCACTGGTATTAAGATTAAATCTCGGGGAGGATAAAAGTTCTGAGACAGATGTGATGGTGGAATGAAAAGAGGAGGGCACATAAGTATGTGTCGAGAAACTCAATCCTCAGAGGGTATTTGTTTATCTTCTTGTGTGATATTAGTTGGTGGTACCAGTTGACGGTACTATTTCTGGAACACGTGAAGGTATACGTGGCCTGAAGTCGACGCTAGACACCATCATCATACGGGTCTTAGAGAAGCGGGACCAGCTTTGCAGTTACTCCCTGATTCTACTTGGAACGTGCTGCAACTCTTAAACCTTTACTAGGGACACGAGTGATCCAGTCATCGATCTACGAAGAACCCAAACATCAGCGGGAGCAGAAACAACCATTGGCAGCTAAGTAACACTTAAAAGCTGCCAAGTGAACTGTCCATTTTCGAAAACCATAACATCACACTGTGATGAATACTTTTTTCTAAACAATTATTCATTTTTTATAACTGTTAAGAATAATTGATTATTAAATTTGTTACTTGTATAAAGACAAATCTAAAGTTGATTTAATCACTTTGAATGTACTACATCCGTATGTCTCAGAGAATTTCGTAAATACACGTAAACAGAGCTAAATAATAATAAGAGGAAATTCGCTGAATTAACTCAGCTGGGGGCTTGAACGAGCAAACGAATTATAATATTACATAATCCTTCACAAATATTTACGGCAGATACTAGAGTTAACGTACTCATCCAATACAGCATTGTTCTCGCTTTCTGAATATCTTGTGAAAACTCCGTGGAGGTAGAAGCATCGTTATCCTTTTACCTACATCTCTGCCAAGAGTAATCTTGTGAGAGGTAGACACCTTTGAAGACCCACATCAGTTACTCTTGAGTTTTGGCCACTGTTGGGCCACTACTGCAGAGCTAAGGGGAGGCAACCCGTGACAGAGACGTCAAGATATATTTGATACTTTAACTGTCTACTTAAAAAATGTGATCTCTTCTGGAAGTCATATGAGGGTACTTGCACACACAGATGGCGCTCCATTCACGATGGGGGTCTATCAAAGGCTTTGTCGCACTTGTCAAAGAGCAAAATTCAAGATTTATACACATTGCTTTCTGCATAGGGAATCCTTGTTGGACAGACACCGGGGAAATAATTAAAGTCTGTATTAGACCAGGTTGTCGTAATGGTCAATTTTATGAGGTCAGGGCCTCTAAAGTCCCAACTCTTTAAACAGCTTTAGCAAATCTAAGGATTCGCAGTACAGAAGTCAGATTGTTACTAAGGGGAAAAGTGTTAGCTCGGGTGTATGAGCTAAGGAACGGAATGAAATTTTGTTTCAGTCAGAAGGAAACATAACATTTTATGAAAATATCAGCAGTGAACTTTGATGTGCCAAGCTGGCATACCTGGCATAAATATTAAAGCGCCTTAAACAGTGTGAATACCAGTATGCAAGGATGAAATGAAAATATCGATACATCTACTGATCAGCTACCGTCATTTTAAAAAAAGGTATATTCACCTGGTTAAACAGAGCTAGGGAGGATAATCGTGATATGTTTCCACTGGTACCCAAAAACAATATAAAAGACTTTGCTACCCGCATAATGGAGCTTTGGAAGCAATGGAGCAATATATCCAATATTACTTTCCTTCGTTGACTACAGAGAGACTGGACTGCGTAAGAATTCCATTTTTGCCTGTTTCATCTGATTTGGATTTTACAATAATGGAAGAAGAACGATTAGCTTCTATTTCAACTGATCGCAGTCTTAAAATGAAATACTCTGAGATATCCATGGACGCATTCTGGATTTCTGTTAAAGACAAGTATTATGTTATTGCAAAACGAGCTTTAATTATTTTGATGCAGTATTCTATGTCATATTTATGTTAGTTATGATTATCAGACTTACAAGCATTAAAAGCAATAAAGGAACAGACTTCTCTACGTTGAAGATGAAATAAGAGTTTGCTTATCTCAAATACGCCCTAACATCCAAGAAATTACTCAAAAGCTTCAAGCCCAAGTATTGCATTAGGACCATCAGCTTTGTATGAAAAACATTTTCTATTTTTGTTTGTCAAATATCTGTTCTAATTATTTTAAACAATTAAAAGAAAATTGAATTGAGAGCACCTGTTGACTAATACAATAAGGAAACTCAACTTTTAAAATGGAAACCTCACAAAGTCACAGAGGGATTCTATAATAGAAATAATACCTCAGACTCGTGTGCGATGCATCTGCATCAAGTTGCCGAGACTATTCAACTGAGCAAGAAGTCTAGTTCCCAACCAGTTATTGGGGTGAGTTGTAACATATTTTATATACTTTGAATTTGACATGTTTGAATATGCTGATGGTTATACAGGTCCTTACGAGACTGGCAACCTCAGTATGTAAAAATGATATGTTCATGAACCACCACATCAAAGCGCTGGTGATTGCTTTATGTGGGTTCTCACAGGGAACCAAAAGCAGAGGTAACCCCAGACTCCAAGTAGAGCAGGGAGTGGATGATAATGCTATCATATGTATATATTTATTATCATTTGTAATAAGTTGTATGAATGCTTAAGAATGTTCTATCAGGCCCAAGCCCCTTGATGCTGTCCAGTCGCAATTTTCCCATTAAATTATCTAAAAAGAATGGTGATTTTTCATCACATCCCCTGAGTTATATGATATACGCTCAGGGAGAGTAAAAAGAGAAAAGAATAGGTTGACGAACAGCGGGAAAGGCGCCTGATTAATATCTGGAAAACAAAGACTTAGGAGCGGAATTTGTTCTTTTATTCCCTCTAAAGTTGTTGGTACGAGTTTACGAGACCATTTGAGGTTCGATTCTACGATACCATCTCTACTGCTGTTCTGTGGTTCAAAGCTTGGGATCGACACTAGAAACCTAAATTCAACGGGTTGTGAAGATACCTGCCTTAACCAGGAGAAGTGACCTCGCCGCAGAGACGAACTGGCAGAAACAGCAACCTCAACACTCCAGTAGTTTGGAAGCTGTGGCATTTTTAGCAGGCCAACACAACATAACTTATTGATCATTATTCAACAAAGGATATATTCCACTAAGCTTCCTAAAGCCGGTATCAGTTTCAATGACGAAACCTATTTTTTAGTAATCACCAGTTCATATTTATTTACATTTGTTCCAAAATAATTTATCATTAAATTTGTTATATGTCGTTTTTTACAAACTCATAGTTTTGTTTTAGTTATTACAGAGAGAAGTGTACACAGATGAATCAGCATCTTTAATATATCTATATTTATATCTATAGAGCCAAATAATAAGGATAACTTTACTGTTAATTCAGTTGGTGGCTTGTACGAGCTAAATTAAATTATATAATACCTCTTCACAAAAGGCGGCGGGCAGATAAAAGTTAACATTGCTAAGACGCATTCAGCATTGTTCTTGACTTCTGAAATGTCTTGTGAAGATTCCCTCCAGGTTTTGGCCATTGTTGAACCATCACTGCACAGCAAAGGGGAGGCAACCCGTTGTTTGCACAGGCCATACCATATTGGGATATTATCTATTCAACAAGCTATAAATAGAAACTATCGATGAGTGTAACTGTGGCACTGATAAAATGACTGCTGAACGTCTGCTTCAAAGATGCCCAACATATGAGGAACAGAGAAAGTACATACGTCCATCACTAGTACCATTTCTGGAAAAACTCTATGGAGATTCAAACAGCCTCAAGTTAACCGCTGTTTTCTTTGTACATATTCAAGCAGACGTGTGAACATGAACAAAGAACAAGAAGAATCACTTTATGGCCTATTCCGTCACTGGTTGTCGTTGTAATTTGTTTTACATGATGAGATTTGTAACGGCATTTGTTATTATTCTATTCTGTTGTTTTTTCTTCAGAGACCCCACGGGAAACACACAAGAGTAACTCTAAACAACAACTGCATCATTTACATCAGCGACAGCAGCATAAGAACGTATATAAACAACATCGAGTTCCTCTCCTGGTCAGCTGCAACAAGAGACGCCGTCAGCAGCAGAATTTAACAAAATATACGTTACGCAAACGATTGTACAACTGAAGCTAAATATTACCAAATGTCTAACACAAGAAATAGTTTTTCCTTCCCAACTTTTCCCCCAACTCATTTTATCGCACATTTCTTCCCAGTCTAGTCCCTTCTGGGACGTTTAAGATCGAGCTGGTTTTCAAATCGATTATGTCACAATGCCACAACTTGTGAGCTATTCGACTTCTTGTTGAGTTGCGTTCTAGAGATTGCGACTACCTGCCAGAAAGGATTACTTTGTGTATTAATATCGCATATCTAATCATGGCGTGTTGAAGACAAATTAAATTAAGCGGAATACGATAAACCGCATTTGCCCTGGAGATATTCTTGAAGGCAGTGTGTACTTATAAAGAGGAGCCAAAAAAATACACATATCATTCATATTTTAGTTATTACATTCCTTAAAACATATTTTAGTTATTACAATGTAGACAAAAAAAAAAAAAAAAAAAACACACACAAAAACTGGTGGGTACTGACAGCTTTATGAACTCCAAGAGATATTAAAATAATTTATCACCAGCCCGAAATCCACCACAAATCTTTGTCAGTGGAAGTAGAAAGACCTTTCCATTGGTATATAGAGCCAATCCTCTCAAATGGAACAGAGCGTAGCTAGGAGCAGGTGTAGTAATACCAAAATGGACAATTTCCTAAAGATATAAAGGCACAGGAAATAAGCTAATCTTTACATCATAATTAGTGACAGTCTTAAAAGCTTTAGAAATAACTACAGTGTCGTGAAATATTCTAATCCACATATATAAATTATTAGGTAAATATAAAGCCTAACAAATAAAATTAATAAAGAGAAGAGCAATGGGAAAATAACAGTGCTGTCACAAAGAATGTACTCGAAATCCCCCTTGTTTTCTGCTTCGTCTGCAAATTGTAACGCTTTCACGTTGATATAAAAGCTTACTGTATTATTACCCGCCTTCTTCAATGAAACGTGTGCTGCATTTCTAAGAAAAACATTGAGACGTACTGCGTAATGACCTAAATTAATCCTAACATTAATTATATTACGTTACCAAAACGAACGAACAGATGGACAAAAGGATAAAGAGAGAGGGGAGGGCTGAAAATCAGGAACGCATGCAACACGCGTCGCGCGGTTCACAAATGCTGCCATCACGCGTGTAAGTCTACATGCACTAATTTTTTTTCAGACGGACAGTGATAAAATACACTACCCTTTCCCAGAGTTAGGTTTATAAATCATAAAAAAAACTCTTATTAGAAAAGATAACATTAGATGGGTTTACGGTTGAAAACATAACAGTACCCAGACAGCACATCTTCGAAACAGGAGGTAGAAGAAATTGCATATTTTGAACGCAGCCACGTAGCTCTTTTAAATTTGGATAATTGGGTTCCTTAGGGCTTGCTGACAAATAATATGTAAAACGTTACGCAAATAGTCCAGGAATTAATAAATTATACCCAAAATAAAATAGTGAGGATGCCTGACAGCATGGAATCATTTCTGCTCATAAAATTTTTTTTTATAACGTGTTTGAAAAAACCTTACGTTACATAAATAGCCTACCATGTAAACTCCCCATTGATTGGAGCGCAACAAATGAAAGCCTAACCACGATTGGTCGGGCTATAAATACTATCTTGGTTGTTAGGGGAAACGGGGAAAGGTAACATTTTTTCAAACACTTGTCGAAACGGGGCTCATTGGTCAGACTCGCTGATATACACACTTGGGAGCGTTAGTTCGAAACCACTTGTTAAATAAGCTTGATAAAGCATCAGTGCGTTGAAGCCAGCTTATATTTTGCTCAATAAAAGCCTGGAAGATAAGCAGATGGGAATTTGTGCCAGTTTGTGCCAGAATTCATTGCTAATCAACGTATCTGTGTTTATTCGTATGAATTGTGGGACAGTGGTCTTGATGGTAGTGAGCAGCACCTGGTCAGAGCTTTGCTGAATCCAGAGTCGGACAGCATACTCCTTGGTCTTTTTAGCTATCAGTGAGGTGTCTCCTGAGCCCAGAGGAGAATTCGAGCAGAGGAGTCCTTTCCTGCCGCCATCACGCCAGATAAGCGAATTGGCCAGCTGAGCTCAACATTATGTCCCCTCATCTTGAAATGACTTTGTAAAAATATATTAAAAGGGGAAATTAATTGTCTTAATATCAGGAACTGAGAACATCTCCAATACTAATTTCCTTAAGACAAACTATTGAAGTCATGATGACAACTACCAACAGAGCTTGAACAAAACAAAACCAGTATTACCTCATACTACTATTACACAACTGACACACATAGGATATTTTTAATAATATATGTCACTCCCAGATTCATATTAATACATTCTGTACATAACTTGTAATTAACATTGATTGTGATTCCTGGTTCCTTTGTATTTGAATCAGGACACATACACATTTATGACATTAATGAATACATATTGTTAATTGAAAAGTTACGAGTGACTTCTTTAAGATATTCTCATAGAGTGTTATATGTATGTGAGTGTCACAGTGTTGTTAATAGTAGTGGATTAAATTAAATTGTTTATCTGTCTGTTGTTGTGACTTACACTTCACCATACTCATACCCTAGACACATAACGTAGCATCACACTATTCCAGAATAATTCTGACTGAGATATATAGATATGTGGTAGCAAGTAAGGTTATATATATTACACTACTCTTATTAGATATATATACCTTCACAGCTGATCTCAGTCAGTACACTAAGTCCCCTATAAATATTTATAACATCCCACTTCACCACATATATTGGGGTCTCGCTCTTGGGATTTTGAATCTTTAACTATTAAAAATATTGGGAGTAATTCACTTCAGGGAATATAAGAATTAAAAGGTATCCTTGGGTGGAATTAAATAAGGTTGAGCTCACGGTGCCTGTGTTGTCCATTAGAGATTGAATTGTTGGTTAGACATTGTATAAATTTACATAATATACAATGGCGGACCTGGCCAAATTTCGATCTGCTGCGGTTCAGACTGCAAAAGAGTTAGGATTAGATGGGCAAGTTATGGTTGCCTATGTCACGACGGAATGTGACAAATTTATTGAACGTGAAGAAAGAAGGTTTGAAGCCGAAAGAAGGTTAGAGGCTGAAAGGGAAATTAAGAGGTTGCAATTTGAAGCTGAGGCTGAGACTAAGAGGTTGCAGATTGAGGCTGACAAAGAGGCTAAGAAATTGGAAGCAGAAGAGAAGAAATTAGCTGCAGAAAGGGAAGCCGAGGAAAGAAGACAGGCTGCAGAAAGGGAAGAGAGGAAATTAGCTGCAGAAAGGGAAGCAGAAGATAAAAGATTACAAAGGGAACATGAGTTACGACTAAGGGAGTTTGAGTTTCAAGGCCATGCTCCTGAAAATGGTGCCAGTCCCTTTGCCTCTGATGCTACGGTTACTCAAGGAGCCTCAACCTCAGCTATGAATTTTCATTTAGATCATTTTGTTGAGAAAGACGATGATATTGAGAGCTACCTAAATAGGTATGAACTATTAGCTACCACGTATGGGTTAGAGAGAGAAAGGTGGAGCTTAAAGTTATCTCAGGGACTTCGTGGGGCAGCTTATGAAGTTTTTGCAAAAATGAGCAGAGGTGATCAGGAAAATTATGACATGCTAAAGCAGGCTCTTTTGTTAAGGTATGAAAAGAATGCAGAATTCTATAGAAAAAAATTTAGGAATGCTAAACTACTGTCAGGTGAAACCTATCACCAGTTCTCTGCACGAATAGAGACATACTTGGAGAAATGGACTTCTCTGGGGAAAACCCAAGATCTTAAGGAAATGGTCCTTATAGAGCAACTAAGAGAGTCCATGGCTCCAGACCTGAGAAAGTTTCTCATGGAACAAGGTGCAGAGAGGCTGGGTGAGTTGCTAAATGTTGCTGAAAGGTATCAAGCAGCTCAAGCAGAGGTAACAGGTAATAAAAAGAAACAAGTGGATAACTTTAAGGCACCACAGAACTTTAATAAATTTGATCCTAAGGATCAAAATAAAGGTAAGCACCAATTTGATAGGCCACGGTATGAAAATAAAAATAAATTCCCACAATTCGATGAAAGGAAATATGATGAAAGAAAATCTTTCAACCAAGGAAAAAGGTGGTGTAAAAATTGTAAGATGAACAATCATGACACTGACCGTTGCAGAAGGAAACCTGTGTATATGGCAACCCTTCAGGTCAGGTCGACCTCAAGACAGGAGGAGGATATTATGTTAGATACCACTCCAGAAGAGATGAGGAAGGCACAGGCTGGGGATAAAACACTCAAGCCTTGTTTCAGAAAATTGTCAACTTGTCATACAACTCCAGGCAAGGGAGATTTTTACATGAAAAACAAGTTGATGTATAGGAAGACTGGAGCTAGATCCAATGGTCACGGACAGCTGGTTCTTCCAAAGAGATATAGGACAGAATTAATAAGGAGCCTACATGTGAAACCAGATGGGGACCATGAGAAGATAGGTACCATCATTCAAAAGGTGGCTCACAATTATTATTGGCCCAAAGCAAGATGGGACATTGAGAATTTTGTAGAAAGGTGTAGCATAGCACATGAGGGAACACCCACAAGTGGGAACATGGATCAGGACCTGGACACGCCACGGGGCAAAATTAGGCCTGATAATAAAAAGAAATATAGATTTGATAAAGTGGACCAAATGGAATGGGAAGCCCCTTTTCACGGACAAGCTTCACTTAACTGTTTTACAATGGCCACTATGCGGAGAGTGCAAAAAGATGTCTTACCCCAGGATAAGCCGACAATCCCTCAATCAGACTTAAACCAACTGGAGGAAGAAGATGTAGAGAGGAAATCTCTCATCAAGAATTTTAAGAGGGGAGACAGCCCCAAAAGAAAAATTGGTAGCGGTCGTTTTGTGAATGATAACTCTGGGAGGAAAAATCATCACTATAAAGCTTCGAGTGGAAGAGACCATACCGGTGCATGGACAAATAGGTCCACACAATTAAAGGTCCATATGTAGCTTTGTTAAGAACGTGGACCGATGAAAAGGCAGAGGAAAACATTACATCTTCATACCAATATGTGAATGAGCTGACCACTCGGTTGAAAACTGGCTGGAAACTTGCCAATGAAAATTTGAAACAAGCCAGGAAGAAACATGCTGCCTATTATAACAGGAAGGCGAAAGACAGAAATTTGGCTGTGGGAGAGAAAGTACTGCTACTTTTGCCTGGGAGTCAGAATAAGTTACAAATTGGATGGCAGGGTCCATATACAGTTTTAGAGAAGGTGTCTAGAACAAATTATAAGATAGATAAGAATGGGAAAGAAAAAAATCTATCATGTGAATCTCCTGAAGAAATATTTGGAAAGAGAACATCAGGAAGAGACACACTTGTTGACCTTGTCCATCGCCATGGAGATGAAAAAGGAACCACTTTCATCATTTGAATATCCATTACACCCCTGTGAGACAGCAGCACAGGTGAAAATCAGTACACATTTAACGAAAACTCAGAAAGAGAGAGTGCAACAGGTTCTAAATAATCATGCAGAGGTGTTAACAGACCGACCAGGGCATACAAACCTATTGGAATATGATATGAAACTGATAGACCCCACACCTGTCTGTATGAAACCATATTCGATTCCGTTTGCTAAGGAGAAAGCTTTGAAGGAAGAGATAGACTATCTGTTGAAGGAAGGAATTATTTCGCACAGTGAGTCTTCGTATAGTTCCGGTGTTGTACTCTTAAGGAAGCCCTCTGGAGAACATAGACTCTGTATAGATTACAGGAGACTGAATGCTATTACAGAAGGACAGGTGGATCCATTGCCGGATACAAATCAGCTGTTTGCCAGACTAAATAAAGCTAAATATTTCTCAAAAGTGGATCTGAGTAAAGGATACTATCAGATTCCAGTAAAGCCTGAGGTTAGACCATACCTAGCTTTTAGTACCTCAGAAGGACACTATGAGTTTAATAGATTGCCATTTGGATTGAAGAATGCGCCTAGTGTCTTCTCTAGAATGATGAGAAAATTATTGGATCCTCTGAATAATCCCTGTATAACAAATTTTATGGATGATATCCTTATAGCCACAGAAACATTTGAGGAACACATTGACTCTCTGAACATGCTGTTTGATCGACTTAGGGAGGCAAATTTAACAGCCCGACCAACCAAATGTTGCGTTGGATGTAAAGAATTGGAATTTTTGGGACACACAGTTTATCAGGGAAACATGACCCCTGACCCAAAGAATTTAGAGAAACTACAGAAAGCCCCGAGACCACAAACCAAGAAGGACGTGAGATCCTTTGTCTCATTATGTGGTTTCTACCAGAAGTATATCAAAAACTTTAATTCCATATGTGCACCGTTAATTGAATTGACACGTAAAGGACATCCAGATCGCATTACATGGACACCACAATGTGAAATGACTTACCAAGAATTGAAGGAAAAGCTCACAAGTAAACCCATTTTGAAATTACCTGACTTAAGTCAAGAATTCATAGTAAGGACGGATGCAAGTAATATTGGGTTAGGTGCAACTCTACTACAGAAATCAGATGCATTGGATGGGGAATTAAGCCCAGTGGCATATGCTAGCAGAAAGTTGAATAAAGCTGAAATCAACTACTCAACTAGCGAAAAAGAATGTCTTGCAGTAATATGGGCAATAAAGAAATTCAATATTTATCTATATGGGAAGGCATTTAAGTTGCAAACAGATCACAAACCTTTATCGTTTCTAGCACAGGCTAAGCATGAGAACTCTAGGTTACTCCGATGGTCTTTACTTCTGGCTCCATATAATTTTAGCATTGAGTATATATCTGGAAAAACCAATCTGGGAGCGGATTTTTTAAGCCGCCATCCGTGTGATGAGAATCACCGTAAACCCCAGAAATAATAATAAATTTCTCTATGTGTATATAGAATAAAGGACTGACATATAATGTCTGTTTTAAGAGGGGAGTGTCGTGAAATATTCTAATCCACATATATAAATTATTAGGTAAATATAAAGCCTAACAAATAAAATTAATAAAGAGAAGAGCAATGGGAAAATAACAGTGCTGTCACAAAGAATGTACTCGAAATCCCCCTTGTTTTCTGCTTCGTCTGCAAATTGTAACGCTTTCACGTTGATATAAAAGCTTACTGTACTATTACCCGCCTTCTTCAATGAAACGTGTGCTGCATTTCTAAGAAAAACATTGAGACGTACTGCGTAATGACCTAAATTAATCCTAACATTAATTATATTACGTTACCAAAACGAACGAACAGATGGACAAAAGGATAAAGAGAGAGGGGAGGGCTGAAAATCAGGAACGCATGCAACACGCGTCGCGCGGTTCACAAATGCTGCCATCACGCGTGTAAGTCTACATGCACTAATTTTTTTTCAGACGGACAGTGATAAAATACACTACCCTTTCCCAGAGTTAGGTTTATAAATCATAAAAAAACTCTTATTAGAAAAGATAACATTAGATGGGTTTACGGTTGAAAACATAACAGTACCCAGACAGCACATCTTCGAAACAGGAGGTAGAAGAAATTGCATATTTTGAACGCAGCCACGTAGCTCTTTTAAATTTGGATAATTGGGTTCCTTAGGGCTTGCTGACAAATAATATGTAAAACGTTACGCAAATAGTCCAGGAATTAATAAATTATACCCAAAATAAAATAGTGAGGATGCCTGACAGCATGGAATCATTTCTGCTCATAAAATTTTTTTTATAACGTGTTTGAAAAAAACCTTACGTTACATAAATAGCCTACCATGTAAACTCCCCATTGATTGGAGCGCAACAAATGAAAGCCTAACCACGATTGGTCGGGCTATAAATACTATCTTGGTTGTTAGGGGAAACGGGGAAAGGTAACATTTTTTCAAACACTTGTCGAAACGGGGCTCATTGGTCAGACTCGCTGATATACACACTTGGGAGCGTTAGTTCGAAACCACTTGTTAAATAAGCTTGATAAAGCATCAGTGCGTTGAAGCCAGCTTATATTTTGCTCAATAAAAGCCTGGAAGATAAGCAGATGGGAATTTGTGCCAGTTTGTGCCAGAATTCATTGCTAATCAACGTATCTGTGTTTATTCGTATGAATTGTGGGACAGTGGTCTTGATGGTAGTGAGCAGCACCTGGTCAGAGCTTTGCTGAATCCAGAGTCGGACAGCATACTCCTTGGTCTTTTTAGCTATCAGTGAGGTGTCTCCTGAGCCCAGAGGAGAATTCGAGCAGAGGAGTCCTTTCCTGCCGCCATCACGCCAGATAAGCTAACTTGGCCAGCTGAGCTCAACATTATGTCCCCTCATCTTGAAATGACTTTGTAAAAATATATTAAGAGGGGAAATTTACTTGTCTTAATATCAGGAACTGAGAACATCTCCAATACTAATTTCCTTAAGACAAACTATTGAAGTCATGATGACAACTACCAACAGAGCTTGAACAAAACAAAACCAGTATTACCTCATACTACTATTACACAACTGACACACATAGGATATTTTTAATAATATATGTCACTCCCAGATTCATATTAATACATTCTGTACATAACTTGTAATTAACATTGATTGTGATTCCTGGTTCCTTTGTATTTGAATCAGGACACATACACATTTATGACATTAATGAATACATATTGTTAATTGAAAAGTTACGAGTGACTTCTTTAAGATATTCTCATAGAGTGTTATATGTATGTGAGTGTCACAGTGTTGTTAATAGTAGTGGATTAAATTAAATTGTTTATCTGTCTGTTGTTGTGACTTACACTTCACCATACTCATACCCTAGACACATAACGTAGCATCACACTATTCCAGAATAATTCTGACTGAGATATATAGATATGTGGTAGCAAGTAAGGTTATATATATTACACTACTCTTATTAGATATATATACCTTCACAGCTGATCTCAGTCAGTACACTAAGTCCCCTATAACTATTTATAACATCCCACTTCACCACATACAGAAAGCCCACCTAATAAAATAACTATTCACACATACTCTTTTTCATCAATACAAGCAATCAGAAACATAAATGCATGCAGCAGATCAGACATCGTAGAGGAGATATTGTAGGTAAGTACATTTATAATCACTGTAGGATGCAGTGTCACACTAACATGTATACCAGCACATTTTGGTATCGCAGGAAATGAGCGTGCTGACTGGGAAGCCAAACTTGGAAGAACTACCTGTAACAAAATTGAAATAGGGATAGGGAAATGTGAAATTAAAAGCTTAATTACAAATGCAGTAAAAAAAATGGATAGTAGCATGGGACCCGAACAAAAAAGAATGACACGTGAATAAAGCCCTGAAAACAATTAAAATAAAAAAGTGCTAAATACAAGATGTACTAAAATACAAATCGATTTAAAAACAAAATGCTACAGCTCAAGCATGGACCTGGATATTTTATGCTAGAAGAACTCATTTGTGTAAAGTATCAAGAACCCAATACAATTAGGCACTTTCTGATTGATTTCAAGAAATATGAACAACACAGACAAAACTTTAAGGTAACGAATGGCACGGGACAATGAATCTTATTGAAGGTGTGTGATCCTAAAGGGCAAGACATACTGCAATAATCTCAACCTAGAAATAAATGTAGAAAATTTTATAGTGGATTAAAAACCTCACCGGAACTACAAAAGTTAATACAACAATATATCACAAAAAGTAAAGAAAAATGTCTAAAATTCAGGTTACTACCTGATCTTTGCAGACCCGATCGCATCCCTAACCAATTGTTGTAATTTAGTAGGCTTTACTGAAAAAGTTACGGATTTAGCAAGAATGACATAAATAAACCTTAACCCAATACTAAATGCATGCAAGGATAGACACAGCCGAGTTCCTGAACAACACACAACCTGAACAACACAACAACCTGAACAACACAACAACCTGAACAACTCAACAACCTGAACAATCAGTAAAAAAGTAAAAAACACCATCTAGGAATAATGCAGTACAGTACATACATCATACAGAAAAAGGAAAATAACATACACAATAAAAGAAAAACGTCCTGATATAACCAACAGGTTCATGTATATTGTGAAGCTTCCGTACCGCTTGGATGCCTGTTTCCAATAACAGTTTGGATAGTATTGAAATGTTCACTAAAAGCGGTAAGGTTCTTCCTCAATTTTGATTTATATTACTGGTGAAGATACAGTGAAAAGACGCGAATGTCAAAACGTGAGTGTGTAGTAACACTTAATCGTCCCTTTATTCCTCACTAGGTATACCAAAAAAGGAAGAACGAACTTGTAACAGTAAACTTCATCTTTAACGGACCATAAAAGCGGAGGTGTTGCAGATCAAACAGAGGTTTATTTTCCAATGATGATTAATGGTAAAATGAGGTTCTACGTCCAGTCATCATGTCATCGAATAATACATGCAGATAATATTCAAATAATAATTCACTGCTGGATTTCTGTGTTCCAGAATAACTTATGTACGTAAGTCGTATATCTATGGTAGGCCACGCATAACATCTCTGAAAATTTTCATTTGTATTCCATGAAAGTCATACCTCAACGTTATTCCCCACAAAAAAATGTCTGATTCACAGTGTCGCACTCGGATGTTTACCATGTGTGGGATCCTGTGTTCGGCATGACATATTGTATGTAACAATTTAATAATATTCTTGTCCCTCAACGTGCTTAAACATCAGTTTTTCCACTTCGGTGACAATGAAAGGTTATAAACTCCGATTTTCACGGTGTATTTCTTCCACGTCCACGAAGGGTTGATTATTATTATTCATTCATCAATAGCGACATTTATCAGTCCTAGAACAGTCTTCCTTCAGAAGATAAAATATAAAAAATATACAATAACGTGCCAGACCCAGGACAAGGCGTATGTCCTCCATAAGAAGTTATTTACCAATCTACGTCATCACTAAACGACCCACCAAAAAAGCAAACGTCATATACCAATCTACAAATCGATTGTTTAATACAATAAAACCTTGGCCTCTGCGTTCAATAATAGTGTACAAAAGTGTACTTATTAAAAATCTTTCAATATCTCTCAGTTAATTTCAGCGCCCATTTATGCGCAAACAACATTGTGACAATAAGCATATTGCAACATATATGGCAAATGATTGAAAGGCGTGCTACAGAGGAAAGTAGAAAGCACAAAAAGAAATTAAATCGAGTTATAGGCCATGGGTAAACAAGCAAGGTTATCCATAGAGGTCATATAGGTGGGGTTTTACGGAAGAATATGAAGAATACAATGGACAGCTATGCATGGAGCCATCCCTATATGACCGCCAGATACGCGCAATACTATAATATACAGATGTGAAAGAGACCTCTTTCTGTGAGACTAATTACACCCTCATTGACTCTTGAAATCATCCACACACTTCCAGGGATTCCCCCTGTTGTGAAACTTGTTGAAAACCCAGCATTTCACACTAAGTTTAGAGAAGTCACTTGAGCTCCAGACGTAACTATGGATTTTACCTGGTCGGTTGTATGTGGGAAAATCTCACTTCAGACCCACAATGGGCAATGGGAGCTGGGAAGTGGCTCTGTGTGGCTCTGACGTAACCACCTTGTTGGCGTGGGTGGGTGTTATATAAAACAAATACTTTGGTGTTATTATTATTTTTTTTTAAATTCTTTCACGAAATTAGTAGCGCTCGACAAAGAAAAAGTGCGTAAAAATTGGTGTGCATGAGCCCTCACCCGATGTACATATAATGAAAACTTGAAAGTTTTTGTTAAAACCACTTATTATCAGGGAACACTCTTTGAAAACAATCCACGCACTTTCACACGAAATGTTGTCATCAAAGAACTTTTAAAGAATCTAAAGTAACATAATTCTCGCCGTGTGTACGTTGGTCACAGCTGAGGAATGGAAACGTGTTGAAAAATTGTATTGTTTCCATTATATATCTTCTTCTTCTTTGATCCTTAGCCGCCGACCGTCAAAGCAGTCAGTGGCCATCACGCCTAGTGGCGTCTTGTAGGGCAACAACAAATTGATTTCACTTTGCTCGGTCGGCGGCCATCCTTCGTACAGTGCCCCAACTCTGGTTCATTCTTTGCATCTCAGCCTCCACAGTCCTCCGCCAGGTTGTTTTTGGTCGGCCTCTCTTTCGTTTTCTTTCAGGGGTCCAAAGCATAGCTGTTCTTGTGATGGCACCATTATGTCATTATATATACTCTCCCAAAAATAGTTACTTGTAAAATCTCTTATCAAACGTGCTCGACATCTTGATGTGACATTTTATACACCGTTGTCACATACACCGACCGACGTAACATACACCATAGGCCAATTTAAAGACATCTTTATGTGACATTTTGGCTGTATACGTATTTCCTGGCAAGATGTCCTAGACTCATTTTGTGTTTTTTTTGTTGTAAATTTGGGTTTATTTAGCTGTCCGTAACTCGCATACGTTTGATATAAAATTATAGACTACCCGTAACCACTGATAACTTTCCGTTTTTGCAACAACAAAAAAACAAACAACACAAAATTTGAGTAAAGAACTCGTCCACATATGTTGTAACGTAATTGTTGTCATATTTTACCCCCCCCCCCCCCCCTACACTTCATCACAAAATCTATGACCCCTTTATACACGACGTCACAAATATCGGAACTCCTTCACCGTTATTTCCCCCTTTCCCCCCCCCCCCCCCCCCCTTTATTTCTTTTTACTACTGACAAGAAAGAATGTAATCGAATATAAATTAGTTAACAAGGACTGACAAAAAAAAAACAATATTTCAAGTAAAGTAGTGTTTCATGAATCAAGCTCTTGCTTTGCTGATCAAATGTTAGTCAATTTATTTTGAAAAACGTCGCTCATTTTGTCTCAATTTAATTTTAAAGAATTAAAAAAAAAAAAAAACAACTTAAGTGTAAAGTAAACATATTAATAACTTCAGTTCTTACTCATGTTAAAAGTTTCATAAAATAATGTTAAACTTGAGGGAAAATCCATAGCAATTTTATAGTTTAAAAACTGAAGTTATTATCAATGAATGATTTCTCTTCGATTTAATTATTCCACGGCAAAGTGAGATGGTTCTCCACTGAATGGATTAGAAATCAATTATCTTTCAGATCAACATCGTTTATTGGAAACGTGTGTACTACAATATATATATATATATATATATATATATATATATATATATATATATATATATATATATATATATATATATATATATATATATATATATATATATATATATATATATATATATACACGATAATAAGAATCTTTAACTCAAATGTGAAGTCTGTACTATTATATGGCTTTGAAACACAGAGAACAACAAAGACAACAACCAAAAAGGTACAGACTTTCATAAATGGGTGCTTGCGTAGAATAGAAGGATTAAAATGGTAATGCAAGGTTTCCAACGTGGAACTGATGACAAGAACCAGACAAGTGCCAGTTGAACAAGAGATGAGAAGAAGACGATGGCGATGGATAGGACACACACTGAGAAAACTTGCTGATAGCATTACAAGGCAGTCCTTGTTCTGAAACCCCCAGGGCAAGAGAGACAGGTGGACCAAGAAACACATGGAGAAGAGAGCTGGAAACCAGAGGTGAAAATGATTAGGAGAACGTGGGAAATACTTGAGATGATGGCACGTGTTGAAGGCAGGGGAGGAGGGTTTGATGTGTGACGTCACATTTTTGCAAACCCCCATTCCCTATATCGTCATAAAATTTTAGACCTTCCCTCCCTCCCTCACTGCGTGACGTCATATTTGGACGAGCCCTAAATATTTCAATAGAACGATACAATCAAAAGACCTAATGTACGTAAATTATTAAGGAGAACTAGTTGCAATGGTGGGTTCCATGCTTGGTATGAAGCGCAAAATAGAATTATGATATTGTGAAGGACTAATTTATATGTATGTATCACTATGTATGAAGCACTTTGTATGTAGCACTTTGTATGTGTCACTTTGTATGTAGCACTTTGTATGTAGCACTTTGTATGTATCACTTTGTATGTAGCACTTTGTATGTAGCACTTTGTATGTAGCACGTTGCATGTAGCACTTTGTATGTAGCACTTTGTATGTTGCACTTTGTATGTATCACTTTGTATGAAGCACTTTGTATGTATCACTTGGTATGTATCACTTTATATGTAGCACTTTGTATGTAGCACTTTGTATGTATCACTTTGTATGAAGCACTTTGTATGTAGCACTTTGTATGTATCACTTTGTATGTAGCACTTTGTATGTATCACTTTGTATGTAGCACTTTGTATGTAGCACTTTGTATGTATCACTTTGTATGAAACATTAACATTGAGAAAATGAAAACTATGATAATTAGCAAAACAGGCGATAAGCCAACATTAAAAAAAAAGAATAAATGGGAAAGTCCTGGAACAAGTCAAAAGTTTCTCATATCTTGGTCATATAAAACAGAAGATTGTAGACGTGAAACAGAAATCAAGAAGAGAATAGGAATGGCCAAAGATACATTAAACAACATGAGACAGATACTAACATCAAAACAACTAACTCAAAAATTCAAACTGAGTTCATCAAAGGCTATATATATTCTTTATTACTGTATGGTGTAGAAACATGGACAATGAACAAACAATTAGAGGAAAGAATTGAGGCCTTTAAGATGTGGATATATAGAAGAATGGGTCACGTCTTACAGAAAGAGAAGAAAATAAATACAGAGTTCTTAGAAAACCTAGGAATGAAAAGACAATTAACGAAAGAGATCACAATTAGACAGGTAACCCATTTTGGCTATGTAATAAGACATAACACTTACTGAAGACCTTAATACAAGGAATTCTGAGTTCTAACTCTGGCAAGGTCTGGTGTCGTCGTGGCAAGCGATCTGTAGAAGGAAGAGTTGAAGGCAAACGTGCAAAAGGAAGGCAACGCAATAAGTGGGAAGATAACATCAAGAGATGGACATGAAATAGTCTATCAGAGTGTGCCATCAAGACAAGAGACAGAAGACGTTGGAGATCGATTGCAGCCGACCTTCGATGTGCAGATTGCACCTAATGATGATGAGAACTTTGGTGCGCACGATCAAACTTTGGCTGCAATATTTACTTTTGCGCACCATTAACTTTTTGACGAAAGAACGAACGAGCTTTATTTTCAAAGGGTTGAGAATTGGGCACACAGGCCCGTCTAACATTGTGCCTTTCCTTTCGCTCACCTTTCATACTGAATTCATTTATTCTCATATGTATGTTACATATCAATTTCAAGAAATTCAACGTAAAGTAAAATAATAATATAGCACACTCATATTAACATTAATTACTTATAAGCATGACATAACATATGTTGAAAAGTAGAAACATCGTTATTAGAACCTACGGTTGATGTTATAAGAAAAGATAATCCGATTAGGGGGGCATATAATCAGAATTCAGAAAGTATTCAAAAAGTCTATGATTGTATGAATAGGGACTGAGGTTGTTTCGTAGGTTATGTGGAAGCCAATTCCAAAGATGAGCAGCAGAGTACGCTAAGCTTTTCTTGAATACGTCAAGCCTAGGCTTGGGCACTTGCAATCTCTTAAAGCGTAGACTGCGTCTTTCATTGTATTTGAACATTGGCCACAGATATGCTGGAGCATTATGTGACAGGATTGTGTAAACAAATTTAGCTTTGTTAAACAGAAGGCGCTTTCTTAAGGGCAGTATTCGGAGGTTTTTATAGAAATCTACACATTGAGTTAGGCAGTTGTCAGAGACTAGACGCACTGCACGCTTTTGTAGTGAACGGAGTCTCTTTGTGTTGGACATTGAGCAACCATCCCAGATTGTGGAGCAATAGTCAAGGTTTGCTTGTATGTGAGATGTATAGAACAATTTTCGTGCATCTTCATTTTCTTCATTTTCGTGCATCTTCGTGCGTTCTTCGTTTGCTTGGTCAGTGCGTGTACATGTGAGTTCCAGTTTAGATGCTGGTCAACGGTTATACCTAGAGTTTTATGTTCATTAACGTTTTCAATTAGTGAGGTACCAATGTAGATCTGAAGTGTTGTTTTCTCTGAATTTTGTAATTTTGTTCTAGTTGATATTAACATGCATTTCGTTTTAATGATATTTATTAGCGTGCGATTACCGTTGCTCCAATTAACCAGATTATCTGTAATCTTTTGTAACGATAGTTCGAGTGTTTTACAACTTTTATCACTCTTGTAAACAGTAGAAGTTGCTAGTGGATGACGCAGTTGTGTGTTTACTTCGGAGTAGGGATTTGGACTGTGTACATGAGAGAAGGCAAACGTGTTGTGACCAGCAGAACGGGAGTATGATAACTGAGGCATTTTTGGAACAGCCAGAGTTTGAAATGGTGTTATGCTGATCAATCGATATAGAAGGATTGAAATGGTATGACAAGATCACTAATGTGGAACTGATGACAAGAACCAGACAAGTGCCAGTGGAACAAGAGATGAGAAGAAGACGCTTGAGATGAATAGAAGGAAAATTCTCCTAATCTTTTGGCCAAACACCATCAGCAACCAAGAACTACTTATTCGGAGTAATCAGGAGGACATACACACCATCATAGCTGGCAGACGCTGGAGTTAGGTTGGCCATGTCCTCAGAAGTGACCCTGATACCATCACAAGAACAGCTATGCTATGGACCCCCGAGGAAAAGCGAAAGAGAGGCCGACCAAAAACAACTTGGCGGAGAACTGTGGAAGCCGACATGCAAAGAATGAACCAGAGTTGGGGCACTGTACGAAGGATGGCCACCGACCGAGCAAAGTGGAATCAATTTGTTGCTGCCCTACAAGACGCCACCAGGTGTGATGGCAACTGACTGCTTTGACGGTTGGCGGTTATGGATCAAAGAAGAACAAGAGATGAATAGGACACACATTGAGGAAATATGGTGATAGCATTGCCTGGCAGTCCTTATTCTGGAATCCCCACAGTAAGGGGGAGATCAAAAACCACTATGTAGAGAAGAGAACTGGTGACATACATGAAAGGGATGAAGGAGATATAGACAGACTTTGAGCGGGTGGAGCGGGATGGGAAAACTTGGTGTACGTTTATTAAAGGTCAATCCTCTTTGGGCAGGCGAAAGGTGATGCTGATGATGGTGATTTTAATGTGGCAAGCATTTGTATTATTACTCTACTTAGGAATTTACAAGTAAACCCGCATTTTTAATACAAGACTGGAAACTTAGGAATGTGATCACAAGTCATAGAGGAATTAACCAAATGTTTTCCCAGGCCAGTGATGTCGCAGAACATCCGCCGTCAGCTGATCAATGGATTGAGAAGGGTTGAAGCAGTATGACAAGATGACTAATATAGAACTGATGACGAGAATTAGACAAGTGGAACAATAGATGACTAGAAAACGCCGGGCATAGCCAGGCGACACATTGAGGACACTTGTTGATAGCATTACAAGACATTCCTTGTTATGGAAACCCCCGGGTAGAAGAGGTACAGGAGGACCAAAGAACACATGGAGAAGAGAACAGGAGACAGACATGAAGGCGATGTACAAGACATGGAGAGACCTTGGGCTAACGGCACGGGTCAGGAAGACGGCATTCGTTTATTAAAGGATTGTTCTCCTTAGGGACGTGAAAGATGATGATGATGATGACGACGATGATGATGGGGATGATGATGTTGATGATTGTCATGATGATGACGATGTTGATGCTGAGGTTGCTGATCATGGTCATGTTGCTGATGATGGTCATGTTTATGACGATGTTGATGATGATGATGGTGATGATGAAGTTGATGATTGTCATGATGATGACGATGTTGATGCTGATGTTGCTGATGATGGTCATGATGATGACGATGTTGATGATGATGATAATCAATGCATACTGAGATTGATACAGGTTTATATTTTGGAAAGTCTGCTGATGAACAGCTGAGCCGTGGTAGCACAGTGGTTCGTGCACTGCCTTCCTAGCTCGGTGGTCCATGGTTCGATCCCCAGTTGAGGCGGGATTTTTTTTTTTGAGACCACAAACGGCTCCCCAGCCTCATGAATTGTGTAACAGAGCAACTCTAGGAAGGTTAAAGGCGGCCAGCGTGATGGTGACCACATCAACGCTAGTGTGCTTATGGTCACGGAAATATGGGCCTAACAGCATATTCCCAATATGCCTCAATAGGCATGTAACGGGATCCTACTGACGTACGAAGTGATAGAATTTCTGGTCAAATTCCCAGTTGTTTGAAATGGGGACACCGAGTTACTATTTGTGAAAGGAATGTTTAATACAGTGAATGAACCTGGCGTTGAAGAATCTTTGAAACTTACACACTATTTTTGTTGTGCCTAGTTGGCAGGGAGGTTAGTGTGATTCGCTTCCGTAGCTAGGCGGTGGTGCCATTCGGAAGGTCCTGGGTTCGATTCTCCGGAAATCACTCACTTCTGTTGTTTTTCTGTTGTCGTCTACTTCTTTATTCCTCACGAGTGCCTGAAACATACCTTTATGTGTGTATTATTTATTTACTTACTGTTTACAGGCCTCGGGTTTTCCCTTTTTATTTGTTTAAACATTGTTGATTATACGTTACGGATGTGAGTCATGCTCATAAATTTTGTAATTTTAAATATCTTTTGAAAGTCTGACAATCTCGTGTCCCTAGATTTAATTTTGTCGAAATCAGTTATGACTGAGAGAGGCCCTACTTCTACTACTATTACTACTGCCCCTCGATTTTCCCCATGCCCCTAAAACCAAATCATCTTTTGTTGTGTGCGACACATCAGTCATATGAGGCAACATTTTATTTTATAATTTTTTTTAATCTTCTGTTGTAGAATCGTACTTCCACTTCCATATTATTTTGCTTCAGAACAACAAAAGATACCGGAAGCTCATGAATAAATAATTGAAAAGAAGCTAAAAATATTAGGAAATTAATAAACTATTGTTCCATTATGATCGAGCATGGCTGTAAACATATATATGTCAGCAAATCAACAGACACCTCCTCTTTAGAGAATATTATTCCAGTGCTGTTTGATTATATTAATCCACAATTGCCTAATGTTTCAAATGTACCCCACAATCGTGTAAAGTCTCCAATTTTCCAAATATAGGATGGCGTCTTCTTTCTTTCCGTTGATGTGCGTGCGTGCTTTTGTGTGCGTGCGTGCGTGTTTCTGTGTGTGCGTGAGTGTTTTTGTGTGTGCGTGCATGTTTTGTAGCCGGTGGTTGCGAAACGATTGGCGCCTCAGCCCTTGTTTTTTTTTTTCCCCCTTATATCAGAATTTAGCATAAGACGTAATTTTTTTTTTTTAATTCTCGTTTGCAATATGTCGTTCTGTCTGTCTGTATGAGTGTCTATCTGTCTGTATGTAGGTAGACAGTCAGGTAGAAAGGCAGGTAGGCTGGTAGGTATGTAGGTATGAAGAAGGTGGGCAAATTAGTATCAAAAGTGTGGCGAATTAAATTATTAGACTTGGCATGATACAGAACGAAAATTTTATGAAATAAATTCTCGAAAAATAACATTTTTTTGCGAAAAACAGGTGTACTGATATTTTCAGCATATCCTGACAATCCCAAAACAATAATCCTAATCTTCAACTCAAATATCAAGTCGGTGCTATTGTATGGCCGTAAAACATGGAGAAAAACAACAACCAACGAGTTACAGACTTTTATAAACGGGTGCTTGCTTAGAGTAGAAGGTTTGAAATGGTATGACAAGATCACTAATGTGGAACTGATAACAAGAACCAGACAAGTGCAAGTGGAACATGAGATAAGAAGACGACGATGGAGATGGATAGGACACACATTGCGGAAACCTGTTGATAGCATTACAAGGCAGTCCTTGTTCTGGAATCCACAGGGAAAGAGAGGCAGAGGTAGACCAAAAAACACATGTAGAAGAGAACTGGAAACAGAGGTGAAAGTGATGAGGAAAACATGGAAAGAACTTGAGCTGATGGCACAGGACAGGAAGACTTGGCATGTGTTTGTTGAAGGCCTATGCTCCTTGGGGAGCAAAAGGGTATTGATTGATTGAC
The DNA here is from genome assembly GCA_024509875.1 of Oreohelix idahoensis. Classification (NCBI taxonomy): domain Eukaryota; kingdom Metazoa; phylum Mollusca; class Gastropoda; order Stylommatophora; family Oreohelicidae; genus Oreohelix; species Oreohelix idahoensis. Next base: position 84,212 of record JAMPIV010014178.1, on the reverse strand, counting down.
TGACAGCTCGGATTGGTTTTTCTTAACAACACTTTTATTTAATTCGATATGAGCGTTGTTTGGATGTTTTAAATCTTTCAACCCTTGGCTCACTAATTTTCAGATGATATGTGAAGCTAAAGTTTTGCACACGGCCTTCTACCGTGGTACATTTAAAACTATTAAAATTTGAAGGAACCTCGAGTTACATGTTCCTGGACCGACATACTAAAATTATAGCTGAAAAAAAAAGTATGAACTTTTACAAAATTACAGGTGTGAAAGGATCACATAACTTGGTGCCGTTGTACACAAAATTGTGAAAAGGATCACAGCTCGTAGAAGAGGATCACATAACTTAGTGACGTAGACAAAATGGTGAACTACTTGTTCTTCGTTCGTCCTCAGACTTCTACATTAATGACTCAAATAAAGGCAGTAGTCAGCTCTTGGTTCCTGACATCTTCAAACAGTTTTTCGTGGAGGGAAGTATGTTGCTGCCATGTGCTATTCCCTTCACTGCTGTATATCCTGGCTGCACGATGCGGAGATTGTTGACCACCAATAGCTTTGGGTGGACCTTTGATGCAAGGGTTCCGGCACTCTTCCCACCTGGCAGGTCATCTTGTGTCGACCATCACCTTGTTCAGTCATATTTGAATCTGTCATCTCAAGACGGTTTGCGTTGCACTAAGTTGTGCGCCTTGCGGCCCAGTTTATCTGTCTTCGGGATGCATTTATTTAGGACTGTTTTTCTATCTTTCGGTTTTTCGTGACTTCCTTGCAAGGGAGTATTATTTTATATATGTATGATTGTTCTCTATAATAATGTAGAACAATCGTAAACATCAAAATTTTAGCCGCGATCTTGGCCAAAAATTGTGAACAGGATCACATAACTGTTCTATTTTAAGTACATGTTAAAATAAAAATATGTAACCCAATAAGTGTTTTCCCTTTATTTATTTGTATATATGTGATTCAACAGACAAACAAATGTGACATTATGACACACAAGATAAAATATGTACAATACAAGTCACACTGAGATGTGGGCTGAGATCAGATATTCCGCCAAATTTTCAACACTTGGTAGGACAGACAGATTCTTCTACGAGACAATGTTTGTACTCACCTTCCCTAGATATTGTCACTGATTCCAAAGCTGACTCCATCAGCAAGGTGCGTACTACAAAACATGTTGTTATTGTCCAGTTTAACTCGTCATCTACCGTGTTCGCAAGAAGCAAAATTTAACTTCATTCTGTAAGGACAAGAATAAATTTGCATGTAGCCACAAAGTTATAAATAAGTGCCGAAGAATAAAAAGGATCAGATACGTTTTATGTCATTTGAAAATTCTCTAGGAATATCAGTTTTAACACTTTGATAGGGATGCAAAGGAATGCTCGTTGCTCGTGCGTGAATTTCAGGGTTATATTAATCTCTTAACGCTCGCTGATCGTGCGTGAATTCCAGGGTCGGATCTTTAGCCAGAACCATAAAGCACCTCCTTGTGCTGTATCCCGGAAACAGGCAAACTCCAAGTTGCCTGGTAAACACCACAGGGATCAAATAACTATGATCCTCCTGTGGTGAAACTATGATGAGAACCCAGCTTTGCACACTAAGCGTGGAGGGAATAATCTGAGGTCCAGGCTTAACTGTAGATTTTAACTGGTTGACTGCGCCAAGGAGGATCTCTTAATGAATAGATGACAGGTGGAGAGCTGGGAGAGAGCTCTTTGCTGGATGTGACGATTCCTTGGGAGACTACTCCGGAACCAGAGCACACAGTTTTTGCCCTGCATATTTGGAGAAACTCTTGGATGGCAGAGAATGCACAATATGCTGTCTTTTTCTGCCGCTCTGGCATGGAACCAGGTATGAAGATCCGTTAAACGTACGCCAGGCCGGGATAGAATGCCGGAGAAAGTAACTTTAGCTCATGCCTCCAACTCAACAAGATTCAGAGTGGCAGAAAAGCCACAGGAAAAGCCTAAATCTACAATGTAGACAATTCCAAGGATTCTTCAGCTTGGCATTTGCTGTGGAAGAGTGATACGCTCAGCAGCTTTAGCTAACAACAACACACACACTCTAATATGAGAGTCAGACGATTACACTTTTACCAATCTAACACAACTCTATACCATTCAGATGTTAACACTCTATCGGGATCCTATGGCTGTCACATACTACCTCTCTAATACGAGTCAATGACTATCGTATTCAACACTCTAAAATGCGTCTATGATCGTAGAATATTAACATTCTAATGCGAGTCTATTACCGTCGGATGTCAACACTTTACGTAGGAGTAAATAACCATCGTCTGATAACACTATTCTATAACTATCAGATATCTACAGTCTAACACGCACTATTTTATAACTATCAGATATCTACAGTCTAACACGCACTATTTTATAACTATCGGATATCTACAGTCTAACACGCACTATTTTATAACTATCGGATATCATCTACATGTTTATATAACTACTGGATGGGAGCCGCGCTGGTGTAATGGCTACAACGTTGTACTGGCGACCAGGTGTTCATGGTTCAAACCCGGGCGTCGGCGTTTGAAGAAATGTTTACGACCGGAAATTTGACTGAATAATCTGAACGGCTTCTGCACATAAATCCCGTGTGGATGGGAAGGAGCGAAGCTCCTGACCGGGTTGGAAGGAAAGTCCACTGACCCCCCAGCCTCGCAATGACATGTCATTGGGCCAAAAGGGCTAGAAAGCTCGAGTTGCCGCTGGTTATAGAAAAAAAAAAAAAAAAAAAAACTACTGGATATCAATAATATAACACAACTATTCGATTATCAGAAATGGACACGTTAACACAACTTTATGACTTTCAGATGTGAACATGGTAACATAACTTTATGATTATTAAATGTGAACTCGGTAACTTAACTTTATAACCATCCGATGTGAACACTGTAATAAAATTTCATGACTATCAAATCTGAACACTCTTATACTAGTCTATGACTATCAAATACCAACACTGTAACAACGTCACTGACTATCAAATACCAGCACTCCAACCCGAATCTCTGACTACCAAATACCAACACTCTAACACGAGTCTCCAACTCACAAATATCAGTAATCTAACTAGAGTCTCTGACTACCAAAAATCAACACTCTAACACGAGTCTCCAGCTACCATATATCACCACTCTTACACGAGTCTCCAACTCACAAATATCAGCAATCTAACACGAGTCTCTGACTCACAAATATCAACACTGTAACACGAGTCTCTCATATCACCACTCTTACACGAGTCTTCACCTCACAAATATCAGCACTCTGACAAGGGTCTCTGACTCACAAATATTAACACTCTATCACGAGTCTCTGATTATCAAATACCAACACTCTAACACGAGTCGCTGATTATCAAATACCTACACTCTAACGCGAGTCTCTGACTATCACATACCAACACTCTAACACGAGTCTCTGACTATCAAATACCAACACTCTAACACGAGTCTCTGACTATCAAATATCAACACTCTAACACGAGTCTCTGCTTCTCAAATACCAACACTCTAACATGAGTGACTATCCAACATCAACACTCTAACACGAGTCTCTGACTCACAAATGCCAACACTCTAACATGAGTCTCTGACTATCAAATATTAACGCTCTAACACGAGTCTCTGACTCACAAATACCAACACTCTAACACGAATCTATGACTATCAAATACTAACACTCTAACACGAGTCTCTGACTACCAAATATCAACACTCTAACACAATTTGTTTTTTTAAGTGTGTGTTGGTATCTGTTTGCTTGTTTCTCCTTCTCCAACAAACAACATACAAGTTTCATAAACGTGTGCGGTCGTATATACATGTGTGTGTGTGCAAGTGCAGAGTACAATAGTGTATCTAATAAGTGACTAGCCCGGCCACTCACCACAACTAATCACAACATATGAACAAAATGACCATATCCTTCCATAATCAACAGCTTTCACTGATATCAGGAACCTTTTGTATATTTTCTGTGGAGAGTATTTAATTTCAAGATGATTGACAACCGATCTAATTAAGATGGAGTGAACTGGCAAAAATGTAACCTGCCGTATCAAGCAGCAGATTAACATCTCTACCTCGTTGCATCATTCGTGTATTAATGAATCATTGTCCATTCATGTATCAATAAATCATTGTCCATTCATGTATCAATAAATCATGGTCCATTCGCGTATAACAATGGCGATGACCTCTCTAATATTATTGACCAAGCTCGCTAAGCTTGTCGAGTACAGTTATTTTCAGTCTTTCCTTGTATACAGTATCGTCAGGAAAGATGTGTCTGTCTATGAATGACTTTTAGAACGTGCTATGGTGGTCAACTCCTGGGAGAGCGAGGTTTGTTTGGCGGGTTCTTGTGGCAAACGTGAATATTCAATGTAAGCCGAGTTAAACGTTTGTGAGCTGCATGTGATGTTTGCACGTGATTCTGAACTCTGGTTGTTATGTCATGTGACTAAAGTAGAAGTTATTATTGGCTGGGGTAAGCCTGGCGCGTGGAAGGCAGGCGTCTGTTGTGTGATTTTTGTTGCTGCAATGATCGAGGTTGTGTCTGATCAATCAGGCTGTCGCAGTGCCAGAAGTGATGTTAGTATTATTTGAGCACTCGTACGTTGTCGAGACAGACTGGTAGTTTCTTGTGCCTTTTGAGTACCTCTTATATATGGCATTTACTATTTGATTAGATCACGTCGAGGCTGAAACACTTTGAGTTTACTTATTATTGTGTACAGTGTTTAAACTTTTCGTCTGGACAAAGTTACCGTTGTTATTGTTGGTGTTAGGTTAGTGCTAACAGAGATGGTGTCACTGTTGTCAAGGACTAAGGTGTGCGTGTTCTCCCCCAGCCGTGTTCGGCTTGTTGGTATATTTTCACTCTAGACACATATTACCTTTTACGTCCCTTCTTTTTTTCCAGATTGGTTCTGTTATAACTATTAGCCACCCTTCTGGCAATCTTCCTACTGTCTATGCCACAGTAACGATTCTTTTCAGCCATTTAAATTTGTCGCATAGAGATTTATGATCAATAAATTTTCTATATTCTTTTCTTTTTTACCTGTGTCCTCTACTTTATTATCGCTCTTTTAGCCTTTTCCTGGGTTTTTTTTTCGCATTCGTTCGTTTGCGACAAAATATATTTTCCCATTCTGACTTTGCCATTTCTTTTCTCATACTGGTAACGCATCGTATTGCATAATCGTGTCAGTCCCTGGACGAGACGAAATTCTGTGAAATTCGTCTCGATAGACATGGGATGGCAGACATATCGTCTAACATTTTCATCTGACCGGGCGTTCTTCGGCTAAGTTCTCGGCATGAGGTGTGGAAACTGCCATCTGCATCGCTCAGGACTGATAATAGTTAGACGGAGGTGTCGAAGACGCGTTGTGGCAGTTATGGCCTGCGTCTTAGTTAAGTGTTAAGAGAGGAGAGGGGGAGACGGGGGGTTTGCGAAATAACGTGGGATCCTTTGCCTGTTTAAGATATATTTACCCGAGAGAGTTTTAGACTAGTCATTCATACTCCTAAATCTGCAGTAGACAGATCACTCGTGCTAGAAAATATCTTGAATATTGCAAAGTTCTGAGTTTCTTTGCAACATTTTGCCGAGTTTTAGACTACCATTATATTGAAGGATTCTAGTTCGTGGTATTAATCTGTAGTTCTGTGTGGTGGTAAATATATATATATATATATATATATATATATATATATATATATATATATATATATATATATATATATATATATATATATATATATATATATATATATATATATATATATATATATATATATATATATATTAGAATTGAGTGTTTTAGTGATAAATCGCTTATTTCATTTTACTAGTTAGATTTCTGTGCAGAAGAAATTAATTTATAAGTCTGTTATATTCTCATGTTGACGTGTTTCAGTGGAAAGCAGAATAGATTATAATTTCTAGCTTAAACTCATGCAGCTATAAATAAATTTAATTTAACTGCTAAATACTCAGTCGAGAATATTTTTAAAACTAACTTAAAACTGCACTGATTCATCATTGAGTATTGACGAAATACGTTTGTATTTCTAATTCATGCTGATTGATTTTATGAATTATACCTTATTACACGGGAGTTTTAAACGATAAGTCAAGCTCTCCGCTTGCAGTTTATAATGTAAGTTATAACCGAGTACATAGTATGTATAAGTATTTTATATGTTGTTTTTTCTTTATTCAGTGAAAACTGATGTAGCCCAACTCTACCAACCTTTTTGTACGGAGAAATATCTGTGAAGAACAAAAACATTTTTTTCTTAAAGAATTGGGTGTATAAAGTAAAACCTGTTTAGATTGCATTGGCATCTAGAACGACAGAGTACCCATTACATAAACTTTTTTCAAAGATTTAATGAAGTTACGGGCCCATCGAGCCTGATTTAATTCTTCCAGAGAAAAAAACTCAAGTACATTTCAGCCCTTGTGGCAATCAAAATATTAATATCAGTAACATTCCGACGGAGTTTTGACTAGGGGTGGTGTGACCAAATAAAGTCCTATACTGAGAGAAGGCAGTTACCTGACATTCCTAATTACTAGAAACCTAAGCTATTGACACTGTGCTCGCTGTTAACGTTCGTGCCTGGACAATTTTAATGTGACAGAACCAGATATCCTGAAATAAGTATAACCAAGAAAACGTTCCCTGAAGTAGTGAATTCAACCCGTCTTTTTGGAACTGGGGTTCTCTTGGCCAAGACTACCATCGGAGAGTCTGTATGTGCATGTCCTAAAAATTGTGTTTCCAGAAGTTGCTACCAAAGCTGTAAGTACGAATGAAAGCACGTGATCACGGCTGATTGAATAGAGTGAATGCAGGACGATTACGAGTAACACAAGAGAGAAAACCGGACTGATTCTAAAGGCGACGAACTGGAACGGACTACGGACTACGACTTATGGAACATGGAACACAAGAAGTATAAATGGGAAGGAAGAGGAGCTGGTGGAAGAGATGAGGAAAGCAAAACTAGAAATCCTGGCTATAACGGAAACAAAGAAAAAAGGACAAGGAGTCATGGATCTCTATGGCAACACGCTGCTCTACAGTGGTGTACCCATATCCGAAAGAGCTAAAGGGGGTGTGGGTTGCATTGTGGCCCAAAATCAAAAAGATAGTATCAAGGGGTGGAACTTTGTCTCAGAGCGCATTATGGTTGTGAAACTAAAAGAAGGAGAAACCATAGTCAACCTGGTCATAGTGTATGGGCCAAATGAGGATGAGAGAGCAGAGGTCAAGGAGGAATTCTTCGAGCTGCTTCAAAGGACAGTGGATGACTGCCTAGATGAAGTTATCATGCTCGGAGATTTTAATGCCAGAGTTGGAAATGACCATGCTAGATGGGGTGGAGTTATCGGAAGATATGGAGAAGACACTCTCAATGACAATGGAAAGCGACTCCTTAGATTCTGCAGTGAGCAGAATCTGATCATTACAAACCCAAAGTTCCCCCATAAGCGCATACATGCATACACTAGATGTGAACCAACAAAGAATGAGAAGTCAGTGATTGACTATGCCATTGTTCGGAGAAGCTCATTCAAATATGTCCGAGATGCAAGAGTCTGGAGGGGGCCAGAGATTGGATGTGATCACTACCTGCTAACAATCAAACGAACAACTGAAAGAGTTGCTCAGCCTAGGAACTGCTCAACATCACGCAAGAAACCAAGTAAACGAGCAGGAGAAATGAGCATTAGGACCTACAAGCTGAAAGAGCCAGAAATTAAGACCAGATATCAGATGCTTATTGCTGCAGCGGTGAACAACACAGAAGAACAACCTGATGACTTGGAAACCCTCTGGATTAAATTCAAGGATATCATAAAGACAGCTGCTGCAGAAGCATGTGGTGAAGTCCGACTTGGGAACCAGAGAAAGAGGACACCTTGGTGGACAGAGGAAGTCAAAGAGAAAATAAGAGAGAAGAAAATGGCATGGAAACAATACTTAGGAGCTAAAAACACAACAGGACAAATGGAAAAATATAGAGAATATGTGACACTCAGAACAGAAGTAAAGAACAAAGTGCAAGCAGCAAAACAGAAGTCCTGGGAAGAATTTGGAGAAAAGCTAGAAAAAGATGCACAAGAAAACCAGAAATTGTTCTATAAGACCCTAAAGAACATGAGGAAGGAAAAACAATGCCCTCTCAAATTTATAAAGGACAAGCAAGGCAAATTGCTTACTGCCCCGAAGGAAGTAATGGAAAGATGGAAAGAATATTTCTCAGAACTCCTTGATGGTGAGCAAGGTCAAACATCAGAAATGATATCCACTAGCACAGAAGAGGAAACCAATGGTGATGAAGATGACATAAAGATGGAAGAACTGAAGGCAGCACTGGAGAAAATCAAGATGGGCAAAGCAGCAGGGCATGATGGTATAACACCAGAAATGGTTAAGTACATGGGAGCATCAGGCGACCTATTACTCTTAAAGGTCCTACAGGCAGCATGGTGCAACAAGACCATACCAAAGGATCGGGAGATCGCCATAATAACACCAATTTTCAAAAAGGTTGACAATCGACAGTGTGGAAACCATAGAGGCATATCCCTTCTCAGTGTCCCTGGAAAAATCTACTCTAGAATCCTAGAGCAGAGACTCCGACGCCTAGCTGAGCCACAATTGGATGAAGTCCAGTGCGGATACCGAGCAAACCGAAGTACTCAAGACCTAATCTTCACACTCAGACAGCTGAGTGAAAAGGCCCTTGAGTATAAGAGTGAGATCCATCTTTGTTTCATAGATCTTGAAAAGGCGTTTGACAGGGTCCCCTGGAGCAAACTTTGGGAATGTTTGGCAAGGAAGAATATTCCAGCACCTCTGATTCATGCTATACAGAGCTTCTACAAGTCTTGCAGAAATTATGTGAGGACAGCAAACCATAAGTCAGAAGAATTCAGGACCACCACTGGTGTAAGACAAGGTGATATCCTATCACCTTACCTCTTCATACTCCTTATGGACGATGTCATCAAGGCATGTAAGGAGAGAACAAGAAAGTATTCAGTGGGGTACTGGAAGATGAGACAGTCTATATTTTAGAGCTGGCATTTGCTGATGATGTTGCCCTGATTGCTAAATCAGAGGCACATCTCCAATCCAACCTGCAAGTATGGAAGGAAGAGCTGGAGAAGAGAGGGATGGTCATAAGCAGCTCTAAAACAAAATCCATGGTGATATCACGAGAAGAAAGAAGACATCAGATTAAGCTGGGAGAACAGGTCCTGGAGCAGGTCGATCACTTTAAATACCTCGGAGCTATTATAGACCGAAAGGGAGGCATCAAAGAAGAGTTGGCCACTCGAAAAGCAGCAGCTGGGAGACTTTTTCAGGTCATAAATCGAGGATTCCTCAGCAAGAGAGAGGTTGGTAAGAAAACGAAGATGGCTGTATACCGCTCCACCTATGTCCCAGTCTTGACATATGGATGCGAGTCATGGGCAATGACTACAACCCATAAAAGCCAGATCCAAACCTCAGAAATGAGATATCTGAGGAAGGTGGTTGAAGTAACAAGAAGAGACATGGTACGCAACCAGACGATACGTCAAGGCCTAAAATGCCACCCCCTACAGACCCAAGTAGAACAGTCCCAACTAAGATGGTTTGGCCATGTCTGCAGAATGGGAGAAGATCGGCTACCACGACAAGCATGGGAAACAAAGAGCCAAGGATCCAGACCCCGAGGACGACCCAGAGTCCGCTGGGAGGACAACATTAGACAATCTTTGAAGGACCAAGGACTAGAATGGAACCAGGCCAGGAGGAAGACAGCCGATAGAATAGTCTGGCGCTCTCTCTTCCAAACCTCTACACCTCACGGTAGAAGGGGAACGACTAAGTAAGTAAGAATGCAGGACTGAGTGATTCCTTTTATTGTTATATTTTGGCACCCATTTTGCTGTCTTAAATTTCCTTATGTAAGTTTGTTTTGTTGCTAACAATATTTTTCCTTAACATACATCAGAGTATCCAAGTCTGTTCATACCTTTAAAGGGAAATCTTAGACTAAATCATATGTATCCGTGACTCTTTGGGGCTATCACTTTTCTTCTAACAGGACTGTGGGCTATACATCGAGGGAAAAGATCATACCAACGGGTCTATCATTCTTGTAGCAATTCATTGACTTTATGACTATTTGTATATGTTTGATGTAATTTTATATGTTGTGCTGGAAGTTTATTTTGATAATTAAACTTCACAATTAAACTTAATCAGTGTGGCGGTCAGTTCGTTCCCAAATATCTATATTTTCATTGTCATAGGTTCACGTTTGTTAGTCTATTGTCGTCACTTATGTGTCTGGGTATTCTACGACACATGTGGTCTCGTCCGTAGGATTTTTTTGAAATTAGAATAGGAAGACGAGTACGATAAATATATCAGCTCGTCTGTAGGATTTCTTTCTTTATTCTGAAATAAAGTAAGAGTGTGATTGTCTCGTGGTATTGTGTATCTTTAAAAATAACTATTCCCCTAGACCAACGATCTGTTTATGGGCGTGCTGACCACACAATTAATAATTGTTTTTCCACAGCATTTTTTGTAATATACATTTGAGTTACAGGTTGATTTTGTCGGAATATATGTTAATTATTGATTTTGTAATACTAAACGGTGGTAAAGTTTGTGATTGTGTAACAGTCACAGGGTTCTGAAGAAGTAGGTGTTTGAGCTAAGCTAAGAAGTGCGTTCAGACAATTACGTCCGGTTAATTGCTTCCCTTACCCTAACTGACTTCAGGGGTGAACTTGTAGTGGACTTAAAATTAAGGGAATTTTTTTTGTCTCCTTAAATTTTTTTGTAATAATTATTTTGTTTCCACTGTAGCAACTTATTTTTCTGTGATTAATCTTAACTACCATTTATTTTGCGTAGTCGTCTGCACTAGGTGCTTAATTGCCGATTAATACCAGCGATAGTTAGAGACTATATATTTTGGAGGAGGTATCCCAGGTTAAAGTATATCATCTTTTGATTTTTGGTAATTTCTCGCAAGTGGTGGGAACCAGTGCATCCTTTTCTAAATTTCTTTCTCGTCTAATCTCAGTCAATGATTTATTATGGCCGAGAGGGCGAAACTGAGGCAGATGCTCAGACAGGAAGCAATGTAAGAGGGACTGGATGGAGATGAAGCGAACGATTTTGTCAGAGACGAACTTGAGAGATATGACGCGGAGAAGAAAGAAGCAGAAGCTAGGAGGAAGGAAGAAGCAGCCGAAGCTTTAGAACAGAATAAAATTGAGGCAGAAATGGAAGCTCGCAGGGCACAACATGAGGAAAGAGAGAAGGAGAGACAGCGTGAGGAAAGAGAGAGAGGGAGAGACAGCATGAGAAGGAGAGGGAGGAGAGACAGCATGAGTTGGCTCTTAAAACTCTAGAAGTCCAAAGTCGTGGCGCTGCCTCTACCTTCAGCAATGGAGAGTTTTCTCTTCATTCCTCTTTAACGGATCCTTCTAACACACAATCTACTCATCTCACTGCTATGTCCTTTGCGCTAGAATCTTTCCCTTGTCATAATGATAAGATTGACACGTATCTAAAAAATTTGAGAAAATTGCAACTCTGTACGGTTTAGAGAGGTCGCGTTGGAATATGAAGCTTTCCCAGGCTTTAAAAAGTTCTGCGTATGATGTTTACGCGAAACTGGAGAGCAGCCAACAAGACAATTACGACGTCTTGAAGAAAGCGTTACTGGAGCGTTTTGATATGAACGCGCGCAAATTTTTGCAACTGTTTCGCAACAGCAGAAAGGAGAATTCTGAAACTTTTCAGCAGTTCTCCTCTCGTCTAAAGGGATATCTGACAAAGTGCCTAGAGCTCTCGCAGCTCCCCTCTACCTATGAAGGTCTTGAGGAATTTGTTTTAACAGAACAAATAAAGAACACTTTGTCTGCGGACACCCGAAGATTTTTAGCTGAGCAAGGTGCAGAAAAATAGCTTGAAGAAATCTTAGAAAAGTTTGAGCGTTATCACAACGCGCTGGCCGAACTGCCGGCCACAAAACGTAAACCGACAGAAGAGCATTTTCGTAAGAATAATCTAGACCAATCTTCTCATGCTTCTAATCAGAATAACCACAGAGAAACTGGACCCCAAAACCCCCCTCCTGAAAAATCCAAGTTCTACAAAAACAAGTACCCCAACCACAGTAAACAGTCTGATAAACCCGACCGCCCTTCATGGCACCGCGGCCAGCGAGGACAAGGTGACAAAGGGAAAACTCCTGCGCACGGGACTAATGATCAGGGTGAGCACAATGAGCCTAAACGCATCGGATGCTTGCTAACAGTTGTGGCAGAGCCGGGGTATGCAGGGTTTTCAGTTTACTTTACAGAGAGTAGGTTTGGTTAACTAGCCTTGACCGCTGTCATAAAATTAACAAGTGATACAACGTAGAAATATCTCCAAAGGATAAAATGTAGGGATAAAAAGAATGCGTAAGTTACTAGAAGGCATGATCGCCCACGCCGCGGGTCATCACCCGCCATGGAAATTAAATTGCTGAAACGGTTACCATTTGAACGGGATGAGAACGGCGGATCAAAAGGAAAAAAATATGACTGAAAAATTGCGTGAGACTAGCAAGGCTAAGGAGACGCAATTGGGGGGGGGGGGGGGAAGGGGGGAAAGGAAAAAGTCACGTTCCCCAAGTTGACATAAAGTAAGGAAATCGACAGAAGGGACCTTGGATATGATACGCCACAGTCATTTATTGGACGCTTTTGCGATACCAAGCCTTTTATTTGAATTCAGCGGCAAACGCAGATGCTTGAAATATTACAAAATTTAAAAAGTAACTTTTTCTTAATATTAATGTTAGGAATATAAAAATTAGCTGGCCGGATGGCCCATTCTGAGCAGTGAAATAATATGCTTTTATTTATACAGACGGATAGCTAATAATGAAGATAATGACAAAAGACTGTGTTGTTCACATCAGCGAAAGACTGTATTGAATCAAACATGTCACTAATTTGCACAAAAATCGCGACCTTGAGACGCAAGTGTTCAAATCTAGTTAGAATGAAAGAGAAGGGACATTGGTGGGAGCTGTGGCTAAAAATAACTTTTCAGGCAAATTTGTAGAGGGGACGGATAGGTTGGTTCAAAAAACCAAGTACGTTTTTTGTGAAAACGCAAGTAGAGACGGACGGACTAACAGATAAAAATCCATACTTGACTGAAGCATGACTGAAATGACTTTAGTGTAAGAAATTTGAATTTAAAAAAACCAAGGCATTGATTGGCCACAGACAATCATATTATCCGCGCTCAGACGAGCTTTTTTGCCATTCCTCAATAGTTGTCCAGTGATAGACACAGTAAATTTTAAGTGTGGTGATTTCAAATGAAGTAAATAGAAATAAGTTCAGGGACGCCATACTATAGCCAGCAGCTCAGCTGAGTTTTGCTAGCATTTCTGTGTTCTTTATTCATAATCTGAGCTGTGAGTTTTTTATGTTGACACCAAAAGGTGGTGTCAAATGCTGGGTAAATAATTGACAGTGAGGACCCGTGCAGTGTCGCATCTCGGCAGAACAGCCTTGTATTGCCCCCAAGCCCGGAGAGGTGGGGCCACCCGATATATTGCCCCCAAGCACGGAGAGGTGGGGCCACCAGATTCCAGCACCAGAACTACTCTTTCAAAGTTACGTAAGCAGGCTGGTCTGCTGGATTTACACCAACTTCATAGACATAGCACCCAAAGTGAATTACAACTAAAACATCCCATTTTCTTCCATCATTAATGGACAATGTTTGGTAGGCTTAGACAGGGAGGGATGAAGCCACCCCAACAGCACATCTATTCATCGTTCTCCCAGGGAAAATAAAACTATGAACTGTAGAAATAATAACTACTCGTGAAAATTATATACGTACACACCTTTTTATTTATCATGTCATTTATTCATGCCATTCACTCATAAATTCCAAAATCTTTCATATGTTCTGGCCAACATAAAACCTTGGTTCAGAACAAATAAATTTAAAAAAAAAAAAAGATTTACTTTCTAAAATTTCACCAGCTGAATTTAGTTCATTGTGTTCTAAATTTTATTGATAATATTATATTATTTAATATCTGTGTGTGTGTGTTTGTATATGTCAATACAACACATTACATTCAGTACCCTAGATTTTAACGTAGCCACATTCATTAGAAAAAAAGATAGGTGTGAGGTCGTAGTGGTAGCAAGAAAGGCCTTCTGAAAATTCACAGCTACATTTTATCTCAGGAGCCTTCACAGCTGACCTCATACATCACACTTAGTAATATCACCATCATACAATACCATCAAAACCACTACAACCGCTAGAGATATAGTTTCCTCTCCTTTGTAAGATTGGGTCACCAGGTTCGATTTTCTTCTCTTAGGTGTTGATGTAGCAAATTTAATTGAGATGGATAGATTTTCTTAGCTTAATCTCAAACTGTAGAAATTCACCTTTTCAACAGCGTTCTATTTCATGCAAATCTTTTAATATCTTTCAGCATGAAGTCAAATTTCAACAAAAGTCAGGAATTCAGAACATTTTTACAATAATAATAACAATAAAGTTATAACATATTATCAGATGCTTTCATCGATGCAAAAATCCTTTTTTTGCATCTTTATCTCATAGGCCTACTAAATTTGTCAAATATGGCGAACTTTTTCCTTCCACCGTGTTCCTTCTTTTAGGTTAACGTTTTATTTTAGGTTCGACGACATATTCTCATCCCTTCAGATTAGTCCTTGATTTCTTTATCATCATAAGTATTCCTTGAGTTAAATATTTTCCAACACAAGGTATTTTCTGCTCAGCATGGTTTGAGGTGTAAGACTAGTTTTGCAAATTGACTCAATCCTCGAACCTAGTTCTGCTGCAACTAGAGTTGGAAGCTCTATTCACAATACATGTTGAATGATAGTCACTACTTACGCAAGAAAGGAATATAAAACCACTCAATGTCCTGAAATACACATTTTATAATAAATGTTGAAGTTGATTTCCTCAAACTAAGGAATATGTAGAGCTGGACCAGAGACGTCCTCTTCAGTTTCGCTCCTTCATTCTAACTGCTAGATGGCGTCGTTGTTCTATATTCCCCGGGGTAAATCTGAGCTATCCGATTGGTCAGGGGAGATCACCCAACTATTAGAAATGGCGTGTAGAAGCGACTCTGCCCTAAATATGTGACACTATAATTTATTATTTTCTGTTTCTCATAAAATATAAAATTATGGGGTGGTCTGTGCTTCTTCCGTCTTGTTAGAGTATAGTCTGTTTTCTGAATAAAGCACGGTATACGCGGTTACATACACTCGCAAGGCGGAATTATTTACAGTGATTCCCAAACTGAGGGAGAGAGACCCTCAACGCGAGGTACTGTTATTTTGAACGGTTCTCAAACTTTTTGTTTATTTGACACGGGGCTTTCTTATGATTGCATTGTTGCCAGACACCTGGTCAATCCCGGTCAAGAGACAGAAGAGACCGTCAAATTTTGTGGAGTCTCTAAGAGTGATGCACCTACAGCGCTTCCCATCGCATTGGTGGAGATCCACTCTGAGTTTGTCAGAGGCGTGATCAAAGCGGCTGTTATGGATGAACCCATCTACCCAGTCATACTTGGCGGTAGATACGTGTTTATTGGAAAACCGGAAGAGCCGATTATGGCAGCAGTAACTACAAGAGGGCAAACCAAGAAGGAACGGGAGCCTGCGCCTAATTTGTTACCTATGGAACTTAAAGAAGCGCAACAAAAGGACCCTACTTTGGCACCCTGCTTTAGGAAACTGCCCATGGCTAAGGAACCCAGACAGCACGGGGACATTTTTTCTAAGGATGGCGTACTTTATCGCAGAACGGGCAAGCCTGACCAAGGTTACAACCAGCTCCTAGTACCGAAACAGTACAGAAGCCAAATCCTAGAAATGGGGCACTCTCTTCCCTTCAGCGGACATATGGGACAGAACGCCACAAACCAACGAATAACTACTCATTATTGGTGGCCAGGAGTAAATATTGATATTATCAGGTATGTCAAATCCTGTGCCCAGTACCAACGTGTACCACCCAAGCAACGGACCCCCCCCCCAGTCCACATGGGTGAAATGCCAATAATTGGAACACCATTCGAACGGGTTGTGATCGACATTTTAGGACCCTTAGAAAGGACTAAAAGAAGGAACAGGTATATCCTGACCTTAGTCGACACATGCACTTTATGGGCAGAAGCTATCCCGCTAACATGCGCAGATGCCAAGCATGTCGCAGAGGCCCTCGTGCAGATTTTTACTCGGGATTCCCTCAGCAAGTGTTGACGGATAACGGATCTCCATACCGAAACCTGTTGATGGATGAGATCGTGAAGATCTTGAGGGACCAGCACATCTACACTAAGCCTTACACTCTGGCCAGAAGTGGGTTGGTAGAACGTGTTAACGGAAACCTCAACATAATGTTAAGTAAACTGGCACAAGTGAAACCTGACGAATGGGATCTTTCTATCCCTGCAGCTCTATTTGGCTACAGAGAAACGCCACATACGTCCACAGGATTTCCGCCAGCCACGCTTTTATTCGGCAGACCTATTAAGGGCCCGCTTGAAGCCTTACTTAGGTCGCTGACCGACCAGAAGGCTGATGAGACAGTTGTCTAATCTAGTAAATATGTGTCGGATTTAAAGGAAAGGTTGAAACTAGGATGGGACCTAGGAACGACTAACTTTAAGCGAGCACGCACAAAGCACGCTAACCGATACAGGAAAGTCGCGAAAGAAAGAGAACTGGAAGCAGGAGATAAAGTTTTGGTGTTACTCCCTTCTGGGAACAACAAACTGAGGATCGGATGGCATGGGCCGTTTACCGTCCTGAAAAAGATTTCTAAGGCTAACTACCAGATCTCTATTCAAGGAAAGGAGAAGGTTTTCCATTTAAATCTGTTAAAGAGATTCTCGGAAAGACCAGTGCCGACCTCCGAACATCTCCTGACGATCGCCAAAACTGACGAAGATGACGATAGTGGCAGGGAAATACCACTGCACACACACGAAATCTTTCAAAAATGTCAAAAGCGGCGACGCTCTTTCAAGCGCGAACGGAAGACATCCCAGAGAAAGGAAACTTTGGGAGTAGACTTGAGTAGGAATTGGAGAGAGACGGAGGGGGGAGATGAGAGGGAAGAGGACAGACACCCTGAAGCTACGGATATAGGAAATTTATTTCTATAACGTAGACATGGAGTGCTTCCATATCTTAAAGGGGGAACGTTCTGTCACATAGAGATTTATGATCAATAAATTTTCTATATTCTTTTCTTTTCTACCTGTATCCTCTACTTTATTATCGCTCTTTTATCCTTTTCCTGGGGTTTTTTCGCATTCGTTCGTTTGCGACAAAATATATTTTCCCATTCTGACTTTGCCATTTCTTTTCTCATACTGGTAACGCATCGTATTGCATAATCGTGTCAGTCCCTGGACGAGACGAAATTCTGTGAAATTCGTCTCGATAGACATGGGATGGCAGACATATCGTCTAACATTTTCATCTGACCGGGCGTTCTTCGGCTAAGTTCTCGGCATGAGGTGTGGAAACTGCCATCTGCATCGCTCAGGACTGATAATAGTTAGACGGAGGTGTCGAAGACGCGTTGTGGCAGTTATGGCCTGCGTCTTAGTTAAGTGTTAAGAGAGGAGAGGGGGAGACGGGGGGTTTGCGAAATAACGTCGGATCCTTTGTCTGTTTAAGATATATTTACCCGAGAGAGTTTTAGACTAGTCATTCATACTCCTAAATCTGCAGTAGACAGATCACTCGTGCTAGAAAATATCTTGTATATTGCAAAGTTCTGAGTTTCTTGGCAACATTTTGCCGAGTTCTAGACTGCCATTATATTGAAGGATTCTAGTTCGTGGTATTAATCTGTAGTTCTGTGTGGAGGTAAATATATATATATATATATATATATATATATATATTTATATATATATATATATATATATATATATATATATATATATATATATATATATATATATATATATATATATATATATATATATATATATATATATATATATATATATATATATATATATATATATATATATATATATATATATATATATATATTATATATATATATATATATATATATATATATATATATATATATATATATATATATATATATATTAGAATTGAGTGTTTTAGTGATAAATCGCTTATTTCATTTTACTAGTTAGATTTCTGTGCAGAAGAAATTAATTTATAAGTCTGTTATATTCTCAAGTTGACGTGTTTCAGTGGAAAGCAGAATAGATTATAATTTCTAGCTTAAACTCATGCAGCTATAAATAAATTTAATTTAACTGCTAAATACTCAGTCGAGAATATTTTTAAAACTAACTTAAAACTGCACTGATTCATCATTGAGTATTGACGAAATACGTATGTATTTCTAATTCATGACGATTGATGTTATGAATTATACCTTATTACACGGGAGTTTTAAACGATAAGTCAAGCTCTCCGCTTGCAGTTTATAATGTAAGTTATAACCGAGTACATAGTATGTATAAGTATTTTATATGTTGTTTTTTCTTTATTCAGTGAAAACTGAGGTAGCCCAACTCTACCAGCGTTTTGTACAGAGAAATATCTGTGAAGAACAAAAAAAATTTTTTCTTAAAAAAAATTGGGTGTATAAAGTAAAACCTGCCAAGATTGTATTGGCATCCAGAACGACAGAGTACCAATTACATAAACTTTTTTTTAAGATTTAATGAAGTAACGGGCCCATCGAGCCTGATTTAATTCTTCCAGAGAAAAAAAACTCAAGTAAATTTCAGCCCTTGTGGCAATCAAAATATTAATATCAGTAACATTCCTACGAAGTTTTGACTAGGGGTGGTGCGACCAAATAAAGTCCTATACTGAGAGAAGGCAGTTACCTGACATTCCTAATTACTAGAAACCTAAGCTATTGACACTGTGCTCGCTGTTAACGTTCGTGCCTGGACAATTTTAATGTGACAGAACCAGATATCCTGAAATAAGTATAACCAAGAAAACGTTCCCTGAAGTAGTGAATTCAACCCGTCTTTTTGGAACTGGGGTTCTCTTGGCCAAGACTACCATCGGAGAGTCTGTATGTGCATGTCCTAAAAATTGTGTTTCCAGAAGTTGATACCAAAGCTGTAAGTACGAATGAAAGCACGTGATCACGGCTGACTGAATAGAGTGAATGCAGGACTGAGTGATTCCTTTTATTGTTGTATTTTGGCACCCATTTTGCTGTCTTAAATTTCCTTATGTAAGTTTGTTTTGTTGCTAACAATATTTTTCCTTAAGATAGATCAGAGTATCAAAGTCTGTTCATAACTTTAAAGGGAAATCTTAGACTAAATCATATGTATCCGTGACTCTTTGGGGCTATCACTTTTCTTCTAACAGGACTGTGGGCTATACATCGAGGGAAAAGATCATACCAACGGGTCTATCATTCTTGTAGCTATTCATTAACTTTATGACTATTTGTATATGTTTGATGTAATTTTATATGTTGTGCTGGAAGTTTATTTTGATAATTAAACTTCACAATTAAACTTAATCAGTGTGGCGGTCAGTTCGTTCCCAAATATCTATATTTTCATTGTCATAGGTTCACGTTTGTTAGTCTATTGTCGTCACTTATGTGTCTGGGTATGTGAGGACATATATATTAATATATATTATATTAGATTTGTCTGACTAATCTAACTCTGTTGTAGATGATAGGCTGACTGAGAGAATCTTCTCGAGTGTCAGAGACAGAATCTACTATATTTCCTCCACCACACTCGTGAAATCTATTTCTATCTCTTTCACCTCCCACTGAGCTATCGCTTATCTCTATGTCTATTCAGAAGGGACCAAACTAAGTCTTAATCACGTATCACAAATCTACGACAAAATCCCTGGCTGAGGCACAAAAAACTTCAGCTCTCCAAAACACTTTACAGCCATAGTGGACTAAAAATAAACCAACCAACTATCACTATCATCAGGTTAGGAGAAAAAAAATGAGCTGTGATCCAAACATACTTTCTTAGCATGATGTGACGCTGCTATTTCGAGGATTTGATACGACAAATGTAATCAATGTGGAACTGATGACAAGAACTAGACAGGTACCAATGGAACTAGAGATGAGAAGAAGAAGCCTGCGATAAAGTGAACATACATTGATAAAACCTCCTGATAGCATCACAAGGCAGTCCTTGTTCTGGAATCCCCAGGGTAAGAGACGCAGAGATAGAACAAAAAAAGACATGGAGAAGAGAATTGGAGACAGAAGTGATACTGATGAAGTAGACATGGATAAACCTTGACCTGATGGCACGTGACAGAAGAACTTAGCATACGCTTGTTCAAGAACAATGCTCGAGTAGCTGAAGGGTAAAGAGTGATTTAAGTATCGAGATGTGTAAGCTGTTCTCAAGAATGTTCAAGAAACCACATCAAATATACGAAACGTTCATTTGGGAAATGTTTGGTTTGGTTTTTTAGGACTATCTTTGGGAGCCGCGCTGGTGTAGTGGTTACAAAACTGCACTGGCGACCGGGTGACCCAGGATCAAACCCGGGCGAGGACTGGACTGGATTAACTCAAGCCCGGTCGAGACCATTTGAAGGGATGTCGTTGACCAGGGACTGGCGGCTCCTGAGCCGACCAAGCTCTAATGGGTACCTCCGAAATCGGCGAGTATCTGCCTAAATGGCGAGGGACACCTGTGTTAAGTCAAATTTTAGTCAAGGGGAATTAAACATTAATATACTTGTATGTACAGGCCAGATTTTTGTTATCTCCCTTGTGTAGCTACTAGTTTATTAAAAAATATTTGATCGAGAATTTTCGCGAATCTTCTAGATATGTTCAGCTCACGTCTCTCGTGGTTAGCCGCGCATGCGTGATTGTCTGAGCTGGACGGAGATACGGTAATCCCGTGACAGTACGTTCCTGGGCGTTTTGCCGGGAAGGTGTTCAGCCATGTTTTTTGACTGTGTGTACGGGGAGATATTTTTGTGTGATAGAAATGTTGGAGACTCCCTGATATATTTCTAAAGCCAAGGATATGATGGCTTCTACTTATACTGCAATGTATCTTATTTATTATATTGCCAGAGAAGATAAAGAGAATATTTACATTACTTGGAAGCCAGGAACTTATACGGCTTATTTCTAATATTGCCAGAGAAGATAAAGAGAATATTTACATTACTTTGAAGCCAGGAACTTATACGGCTTATTTTGCCAAAGAAGGTAGAGAGAATATTGACATTACTTCAAAGCCGGGAATAGGCTTTTAGAGATATATATGTTGCCAGTTATGCTATATACAGATGTATTGAACTATTGTGATTTCCATGATGTGTTCTGAACTGTGACTTATTGACAGTGTATTTTGGTGATGTCCTCGTGACTGTGGAATAATAAACTGTGTATAACGTTCCTTAGAGTTGCAACATTTCCTGACTATTATATGTGCTTTTGGTGTGTGATTATTATTGACTTACTTTAGGACTACATGCATTCGCGTTCATTGATGTCTATACACCTACACACCTGTCGGCCACCTGTAAGCCCGGCGTATGCTGATCGCCTTCATCAGCGCACATAATAGGATTTACATTCTTCCTGTACCCCTCAACACCTGTCTCTGTACAAGAAAAAAAGGGATACTCACGTAAAAATCAGTCTCAGGTTAGACAAACTAACCTGAGATTTCGTCTCGAGTAATAGCGGGCGTACGCAAAAACACGCACACACAAAAGGACTATCTTCATTGCGCACTCAAATCTGGTAGATGTGGAAACAATAACGTTTTTATCAATAGAGTTCATAAAATCATACACATGATTAAAAAGAAATAGAACTCTTTAGTATAGTCAAACTGATTACACACTTGCCCCGCGGACGCCAACTGCATTTTAATCCCATCTGTATCTGTTCAAATCATATCTACACATATCGGCTAACAGACACGAAATGAACTCTCTGTCAAGCAGAAACTGTTTGTCATGATTATCTAAATGTCCGAATCATGCGCTCATTCAACTTTTCGTCCAACCAAAAATATTCCATTTAGGATACCTGTTGATAGCATTACCAAGCAGAGGCGTAACTAGTGTTGGTGTCACCCCCATGGACCTTCTTCCGTACCAGACCATACAGAATCCTTAGTAATTGTTTTTGTACTAATGTTACTCGTAAATGCATATGGAAATATATATATAAATGAAATAATACCCCAAAAAATAAAAATGAACAAATACACAAACATTTCAGCACTTAGTGAACATCTCGACTAAATCATAATGCGAGTTAGAAGGTTCAAAAAGTAAACTAGCATAGAGTTTTAGCCTTGTAGGTATATTGATACAGTACATGTAAGCTGGGCTTACGAAAATTGTTTTTGTGGTTATAACTAACTACTGGGATATTTTTATAAAAAATAATAAATGTCTGCTGAAAAACTGCACCAAAATTTTATAGACTCATTTTTAGTGTCACACCCTCAGCTGATCAACCCCTCTGATGGTGTCACCCGGGTGCGGTCCGCCCCCCCCCCCCCCCCCCCCCCCTAGTGTCGCCTCTGTTACCAGTCAGTCCTTGTTCTTGAATTTCTAGGATAGGAAAAGCAGAAGTTGACCGACAAATACAAGGAGAAGACAACTGGCAGGAGAAGACAACTGGCAGGAGAAGACAACTGGCAGGAGAAGACAACTGGCAGGAGAAGACAACTGGCAGGAGAAATGAGTCAGACTTGGACAGAACATGAATTAAAGGTACACGACAGGATAACTTGGCATGCGTTTGTTGAAAACATTTGCTTATTGGGAAGCTAAATGGTACTGATTGATTGATTGATTGGCTGGCTGATTGAAAACTGTCTTAGACCACAAGTTACTTTTCCCTCCTCGCGAAAACATTTTGTTAACCTTTCAAAATATATTCTGCTGACTCAATATTACAACGCGGTACTTTCTGAATTCACTTTACGCTTACAAATGAGTTATTTACCCTTATGAATTTTCACCTTTTTTGCCTTTTGTAAACTCTCTAATTATCTCTCTAACCTACACGTGTCTACTTTTTCATTTCACTGCTTCACTTTTCACGCATGATTATAAAAAAAAACGGTAAAGGTAGTCTTATAACAGATACTGCTGTAGCGTTGTGTAAGAGACTTAACTATCCAGTTTTGTGAGGTAGGATGACCAATTCCCTCCCTGGCTGATTTTGCCTTCCTTAATTCAAGCGTCGAATTGCTTCAGCGGTTAGAGCGCTTTACTCTAGAGGCTCCAGTCTACCCAGCTGTAAATAAGTACCTAACTCTGCTCGTAAGTTAGGGAAGGCAAAGGCTGCGAAGACAGGAACTGCTCAAACTACCTCATAAAGCTGAACCTAGTATCGTCAAGTCTCTAACACTTCACCCCTCAATGGCAGTTTATGCGATGGGACTACCTTAACTCAAGAGCAGAATTAGGTAACCATTTACACCTGGGTAGACTGGTGTCTTACGATGCCTAATTTCGAACTCGTAACCTGCCAATTTTGCCACGAGAGGCAAGAGCTTTAACCACTCAGCCAATCGGACAATCATACTTGATTCTATGATTTATCTAATATTAGCACTGTAACGTGAGGCTACGACAGTAAAATATCAACACTCTAACACAACTCTATGACTGTCGACATATCAACTTTCTAAAACAACTCTATGATTATTAAATATCAACAATCTAATACAAATCTATGACTGTCGAAATATCATCTTTTTAAACAACTCTGTGACCATTGAAAATCAACATTCTAACACTATGACTGTCGAAATATCAACTTTCTGACACAACTCTGTGACTATCGGATATCAACGCTCTATCACTAGTATGTGAATCAAATGCCAACATTCTAACACAGCTATAGAAATATCAACACTTTAACAGAGCTCTGACTACAGAAATATCAACACTCTACCACGATTCTATGACTATAGAAATATCAACACTCCAACACGATTCTATGATTGTCGAAATAACCACACTCTAACACTGGTAGATAAATCAGATATCAACACTCTAACATGGTTAAATGACGGCCAGATGTTGTGACAGAACGGGGCGGCCCTATCGATCTTTTTTCACTCCGGCAGTATCGGTATATTGTGGTACTAATTTTATTGTGGGCTTTCATTTATCGCACTTTCTTTCTTTCTTTTTCTGCTATGTGTAGCAGATATTATGTATTTTCCTTCTTACATTCTTCTCAGGGATAAGTAGACATGTCTGGTTGTTATCCATTTCTCCCTGCGTTGCCACGAGTGGCAACGACCTAACCATGTTGGCTATCGTGAGTGCAACGATATCAGTATACAGATTAACACATAAATCGCCTCAGCGCAGTGCTTAATCACTGATAAGACACGGGTGCGCTCATCACCAAAGCTTGGAATACGGGGATACAACTGATGGACAGACACAGATAAGAGATTGCTTTCTGATAAAAGTAATTATTGTTACATTGGGAACACATTGTTATATGAGTTTACCGACATGTTCGTAAGTTTGTACCACAGGGCAACCGGATGTTTATCGCCCATTTTCTGAAAAGTAATGTTTGAAATTTTGCATTAGCTGAGTCATGCAACCTATTCAAATCAGATTGGCTGATCCTTTGAGGCGCGCGTAACAAATGCGCGGGAAGTCAGTGGATATAATCTGACCATTTTCTAAAGCTATTTCACTTGAGAAATCGCTCGCCAAGATACCAGAGCTTGCTACAGTGAAGAATTAGAATTCCTTCTTAAACATACCGGACACCTTTTATTGGATAATTTTGGACGGACTTTCATAGCCCATGAAATCTCTTTCATATTAAATAAGGAAACAGGAACTGGGGAAACTGAAGGACCACACACGAAGTCAGAGAGGGAACTTATTAAATTAACGACACCCCAGACGCGTGTAAGAAGCCGATTCAAGACTCTTTTATTCATATGAGCAAAAAAATATGTGAGCCAGGATTGGCGTAAGTTGTGATTTACATTTCATATTTTATTACTAACATGTAAACTAACATATATATATATATATATATATATATATATATATATATATATATATATATTATATATATATATATATATATATATATATATATATATATATATATATATATATATATATATATATATATATATATATATATATATATTACCATGAGAAGTTTAATGTGTGAAACACGCTAGTGGATGTCAAAGTCATTTGAGGCTGGCAACCTCAGCGAATAGAATGATGATTCATGAACCACCACTGCACGGGCTGGTGATTGCTTTATTGATAGTTTCGTAAAGAGAACTAAAAGCATAAAGTAGTTCCAGGTTCCCTATGGAGCAGGGACGGAAAGATGAAAGAAATGATGTACATTCTAGCTATAATACTTACAGTTTCAAAGCAGTGTAAATGGCCTTATAAACAAAGTCACTTTAAAAGTAATGTAATTTTTCAAGCTTTAAACCAGTGTAAATGTCTATGTGAAAATATTCATTTTAAAGTTAATGGAAGTTTCAAACTTTTCAAATCAGTGTAAAACATAAATGAAAACATATTCAATTTATATTGTGAACACTTTTCAATCAGTGGAGATGTATATGTAAACAGACTCTATCTGTATTATTACCCTTTTCATTTAAATGTCATGTAAAGCTAAAGCTATTCTATTTAAATGTAAAGGAAGTTTTATCCCGAGGGAATAAATTTCTCATCTAGGGTAAAGTCTGAGTAATTGGGATGGTGGTGTGGGAAGATAGGAACCCATAACTATGGGGTGAAAAACGCCATACTCAGAAGAGCATTTCGTTCTATTCTTTTACCATAGTTATTGGTGGTACCAGCAGAATGTACTATCTCTGGAACAAGAAGGGAACAGTGGCCTAAGCTTTAAGACAAAGTACCCATGTGGTAGACTCTCCTTGACATTTCTGGGAAACGAGCTACACCCGACAATCTTGATCAGGGACGAGCGTGAGCAGTGTGAAAAGAATTAACCCATAAGAAGGAGCAGCACCGTCATTGGCAGCTAAGTTCAAATCTATGCTGCCACTTGAACTTCTTGTAACATTTTACAATCCATAACGACTGTGATGATAACTACTTTTATTGATCCATAACTTTTCAAATTATTTTCCAACTGTTAACACTTAAGTGATTATTAAATTTTGTTTTTTTGTAATGTTACAAATTTAACTTCGATTTAATCATTTTAAAGTTACTGCATGTTTGTTTCAGTCAAATTACTAAACACACTCTAAACAGAGCTATACTAGAATAATATAATTCCACTGAGTAAATCATTGTTGGGGGCTTAAACGAGCTGAAATTAAATAAGTGCTTAAATCATTCACAAAAGTGTCGGCAGAATTACAGAGTTAATATACTCAGGCAAAGCAGTATTGTTCTCGCTTATTCTGAATATCTTGTGAAGACTCCCTGGAGATAGAAGACTTGTGTTTCTTCTATTTACAAATCTGCCAAGAGTAATCTTGTGCGAAGCTAGATACCTTTGAAGCCCATATTAGATACTTTTGAGTTTTGGCCACTGTGGGACCACTACTGCAAAGCAGGGGATGCAATACCGTCACAGATGTCAACACTCTAACACAGCTATATGACTGCCAGATGTCAACACTCTAACACAGTTATATGACTGCCAGATGTCAACACTCTAAGACAGCTATATGACTGCCATATATCAACACTCTAACACAGCTATATGACTGCCAGATATCAACACTCTAACACAGCTATATGACTGCCAGATGTCAACACTCTAACACGACTATATGACTGCCAGATGTCAACACTCTAACATGGCTATATGACTGCCAGATGTCAACACTCTAACACGACTATATGACTGCCAGATGTCAACACTCTAACATGGCTATATGACTGCCAGATGTCAACACTCTAACACGGCTATATGACTGCCAGATGTCAACACTCTAACACGGCTATATGACTGCCAGATGTCAACATTCTAACACGGCTATATGACTGTCAGATGTCAGCACTCTAACACGGCTATATGACTGCCCGATGTCAACACTCTAACACGGCTATATGACTGCCAGATGTCAACACTCTAACACGGCTATATGACTGCCAGATGTCAACACTCTAACACAGTTATATGACTGCCATATATCAACACTCTAACACAGCTATATGACTGCTAGATTTCAACACTCTAACACGGCTATATGACTGCCAGATGTCAACATTCTAACACGGCTATATGACTGTCAGATGTCAGCACTCTAACACGGCTATATGACTGCCCGATGTCAACACTCTAACACGGCTATATGACTGCCAGATGTCAACACTCTAACACGGCTATATGACTGCCAGATGTCAACACTCTAACACGGCTATATGCCTGCCAGATGTCAACACTCTAACACGGCTATATGATTATTTAAAAGGTAATGATAGTCCTACAGCAGATACTGTCATATGTGAGTGAATTGCTGGAGACTTCACCAAACTATGTGACCTGTTCCCTTCTTGTCTACCTGTAACCTTCCCTAACTCAGGAGCAGAGTCAAGTACCCATTTACAGCTAGGTAGACCGAAGTCTGAATGTTCAACCTGTAGAGTGGTTAGAGCTCTGGTCTCTTGTGGCAAAGATACTGGGTTCAAAATGCGAATGAGTGACACCCCAGTCTACCCAGCTTAAAAAGGTACCCGACTCTTCTCTTCAGTATGGGTAGGAAAGGGCAAAGAGGAAGAGAGCTGGTCTCTAACACAACCCACCTACGGCAGCATCTGCTATAGGACTAACCTTTACCTTTAGATTAAAGTCTAATGCTAACAGGTTTTGATCCTGGAACCCAGTAACTTCACCGCGATATGGTAGAGCTCTAACCGCTTAGCCAGTCGGACGCTATTATGAATATTACGTATTTCTTATATAATAATTACCATCAAAACTCTAACATGATTTTATGACATCATTATCAACACTTTAGCATTGTTTTTAACTATCAGCACAACATTCGAAAGTTCGACATATTTTTTGTTTGTTTTGGTTTTGTTCGGTTTTTGCCTTCTTCTTGCGAGGCGCGTACCTTTCAACCCATGTGGTTATATCAGAGCGCACTTACCATCCAACAAAAAAGTCAACTCTGTTGACTGCTAACCCGATCAGAGTTGATGGATACTAAGTCCTGAAAAGGACTAACATTATCTATCTGCTAGCATAAAGCCCTAAAAAGGACTCGCCAGCTACGCCAACGCCTGAGCTAAAGTTTGTTTTTAGTTCGAAATATCCTTCTGGTTTTTCTTTGATATATTCACGTGTGCGGGGGTCAGGAACTACGGTCCGCGGTCTGGGTGAGTCCATATACTTTATTTTATCCGGCCCGCTGACGATATATGAACCTTTTGAATCAATTATCCATGTCTTACAAAGTCACAGCAAACAGGAGAATAAAGTAACTTTTACATTGTTGTGACATTTTTATAAACCCTTTAGCCTTTTTCAAGAGTTATCATTTTTTCCCCACTCACAAATGTTTCAGTTCCTCAGTAATAATTCTTTCTCCATTTTTTCTGTCATTTGCTTCATCTCACTGCTTCAAAAGCTCTGAACATAGAGTTAGGGTGTCTTCTCCAACGCATGAGAATATCGCAGTGCTAAAAGACTACAACATACAAGTATATCTACATTACCAAACTTATAACTTATCACAATATTCTCTTTGATTTTACCACCTCCTCTTGGCACATGAGACCTAAAATAATTATATTTCGGTCAATCTCTAAAGCACTGTTTACAGACCCCGCACAAATTGTTATTTATTCCTTTCAAAACCAGGAGTCACATTTCACTTAGAATACTAATTCAGTTGTAAAGGACGCGGTCCTGAATTCTATCCCCAGTCTAACATAAAAGTAATCAGCCTTTTCTTTAGTGCGGTGTTTTGTTTTTTCTTTGCTGCTTCGTTTTATTGCTGGCTTTCCTTCAAAGCGTCACCGGTACTCAAAATATATTATATATTCTCTAGTGTAGCATGAACATTATTATTTATTCTCCAAGGTATTAATATCTTCATTGTAACAAAATGACCTAATTTAATGAAGCGCGCATCGCTATTATTATAACACGATAATACATTAGTTTCTCTCTTTAATGATTGACAGACAAAATTGTCTATGTATTTCGCCAGTCATAAATCGCACACACTCGAATTAGTTACGCTAGCAGCAATGGTTTGTTCAGGAAGTCAAAATCAGCAATTCAGTTAAGGGGTCATTTTTCAATCTTTTATCGCATTCCTTTTTCCACTGGTTTGCTTTGACGGCCTGTCACATTCGAAGGTGGCACGCTGAATAGTTTCCCCAAAAGGAATACTTCTGACATTCATTTATGGCACGCCCACTTTCGGCTTCATAAATTCGGCACAAACCTCACGCAAGTTTTATTTCAACCGAAAGATATTTTCTTTTCTGAGTTGGAACAGTCGGAACCGGTCCTGAAGCAATTATGACCCAAAACGTTTAACGGTCAGCACATTACACTCTCTCTTTTATCTCTCTCTCTCTCTCTCTCTCTCTCTCTCTCTCTCTCTCTCTCTCTCTCTCTCTCTCTCTCTCTCTCTCTCTCTCTCCACCCTAATTTAGTTATGTTCCCAAATCCTTTTCTAATGTCATGTGTATTTTTTTTAAGGATTATTCTGCCCTCTTCAATATTTGATTATGATAAGGTCCTGTAAATGTGTGTAATTGTTATCATAATGTTACAATGTTGAGATTTTACTTTGTTTTATTGTATTTTATTTTGTTTATTTTTATTTTAAAAATAATATTGAAAATGCATGTGTAGGATAAATGAATTCAGTATGAGAGACGAGACAAAGGATGGGCAGAATGTTAGACAGGCCTGCGTGCCCAATTCTAAACCATTTGAAGATAAAGTTCGTACGTTCGTTCGTTCGTTCTATCTGATTCTGCTCTTGAGTTAGGGAGAGCAAAGAAAAACACGGAGTTCCTACTCACTCAATAGCAGACTGTTCACACATTTCACGAGTTCTGATTCTATACTACCCCAATGTGATCATACTCGAATTATTGACTGATTTACTGACTAGATGTTTTGGATTTGGTTATTTGTTTGTTAGTTTTTGTGTGTGTGTATTTGTTGTTTTTAAAAATTGTTATTACGTTCTTGTTTGTTTAAAAAAAATATACACTCCCTCCCTCCCTCCCTCCCTCCCTCACTCACTCACTCTACTCACTCTACTCACTCACTCACTCCACTCAGTCACTCACTCATTCACTCACTCCACTCACTCACTCCACTCAGTCACCCACTCCACTCACTCACTCACTCACTCACTCCTTCCCTCCCTCCCTCCCTCCCTCCCTCCCTCACTCACTCACTCACTCACTCACTCACTCACTCACTCCCTCCCTCCCTCCCTCACTCACTCACTCACTCACTCACTCACTCACTCCCTTCCTCCCTCACTCACTCACTCCCTCCCTCCCTCACTCACTCACTCACTCACTCACTCACTCACTCCCTCACTCACTCACTCACACTCACACACTCACACACACACCACATCTCTCTCTCTCTTTCTCTCACAAATATATACATTTTTGAACAAGTTAGTGTCGTCAACCAGGCAGCGGATGGTTGAGAAATAAATAATACACAAAGGTATGTTATCTGGCACTCGTGAGAAATAAAAAAGTAGAAGACTAGACAACAGAAAAGCAACAGAAGTGATAGGCTTACCAGGGAATCGAACGCAAGACCTTCCGAACGACACCACCGCCTAGCTACGGGAGCGAATCGTTACTTTACTCTCTGTCAACTATGCACCACGGTTGATTGAACGTTCTCCCATTACAGAATTAGCTGTCAATACTGAATTGAAGCAGCCTTACACCAAAACGTGCGGTTATCACTGAGGATGATGTGGGGTAGTTCTGTGAGTGTTAGCCATTTTAGTCTTGTGGAGATTTTGGTAAAAACCTGACGGGAGTAGCGAACAAACGAACGAACGAACGAACAAACTTTATTTTTGAAGTGTTAAGAATTGGGCGCGCAGGCCCGTCTAACATTCTGCCCTTCCACTCTCATTTATCTTTCATATTATATCCTTTCATTCCCTCAAGTTACTTAAAGCATTAATATGAAGGCATGCAACATTATGAAGGTAATATAACAGCGTACGTTTACAGTATGCAGTCATAATCAAAATTAAGTATTGTTCATTAAACAAACATTATAATAAAATTAAACTAAATTTAATAAAAAAAATTAATTTAAAAAAAAATTAAATAACAATTAATTTTAAAAAAAAAAGATACGTACAGTAAATTATGATTTCAAACATAATCAGATTATGTGGCGTGGTATCAGAACTCAGTAAAGGGTAAACGACCGACGTATTTTTCTTGGGTACAGTCGTGAATTGAATCAATGAAATAAGTTAAGTTTCAATATCTAGGACCGTTAATGACGTCAAATGACAGGTGTATTTCAGAAGTCATTTGGTTTTGATTTAAGGACTATCTTCGTTGCACATGGACAACTCAATTAATGCTCCCATCTGCTTCCTTAGATCACAGAAGGAGGATCTCAGCACAGTGCATGAACTCTGTAGCAACGGCGAGAATCCCAATGTGTATATATAAGAATCACACATTCTATAAATATTTTTGTGGTGGGTAGGTTTCTTGTAAATTTTTTTCAGGGCAGCGGCCGTGTGGCCGACTCATTACGTTTTGCAACTGCCGTTGGATTTTTAGCGTGCGCAACTTGCACACTGGACCTCATATTTTTTTCGCCCTTATCAGAGAAGGTTAGGCATCTCGTCTCACTACCCAGGAGATCAGGGGGGAAGTTTAACATTAGTGGCACTGGATCTGAAAAAAATTTCCATAAATTAGATTCCCTGAACTGGGTATCAAACCCGATACCTTTAGAATTCGAAGCGGACGCCATACGTTTTAACCACTCCGAACCCTTAATTTCAGAATGAAAAGTAGAATAGCCCAGGCATAAGCAATGTTCTATATTAAATAAAGTATTATATGTAACAAATCTCTGTCAATTTACGCAAGACATAGTTCTTCATTGAGATATGGAGCTAAATCTGGTCATATGGAAATTAGTAAACAACCAAGAAAATAACTGGGGGCCACACACATATGATTTTACTGTAATAATATTAACAAATCCATCATCATCATCATGTGCCATCTTCACATCGCAGGGCGGCTGTAATGGATCTCCAACATCTACTGTCTCTTGTCTTGGTGGTGCACTCTGATAGACTCTTTCCTGTCCATCTCTTGATGTTATCTTCCCACTTATAGCGCTGTCTTCCCCTTGCACGTTTGCCTTTAACTATCCCTTCCATTACGGTCTTCAGTGTCCGGTGTTATGTCTTTTTACATGGCCAAAATATTTTATCTGTCTAATTTTAATCTCCTTCATTAATTCTCATCTCATTTCTAGGTTTTCTATGACCTCTTAATTTGTTTTCTTCTCTTTCCAAGAGACGTGCCCCATTCTTCTATATATCCACATCTCAAGGGCCTCAATTCTTTCTTCTATTTTTTTTGTTCATTGTCTATGTTTCTACTCAATAACGTAAAGAAGAATATATATATAGCATTTGATGATTATCAGTTTAAATGTGTGAGTTAGTTGTTTAGATGTAAGTATCTGTCTCAAGTTGTTGAATGTAGCTTTAGCCATTCCTATTCTCTTCTTGATTTCTGTTTCACATCTGCCATCTTCTGTTATTATATGACCAAGATATGAGAAGCTCTTGACTTGTCCCAGGATTTTCCCATTTATTCTTATCTTTAACGTGGGCTTATCACCTGCTTTGCTAATTATGATAGTTCTCGTTTTCTCAGTGTTAATGTCCAATCTATATTCATGGCTTATACTGTTTATTTGCTTCGCTAGATCTTGTAACTGCTGTTCACTCTTAGCTAACAAAACCATGGACAGCTAAAAACAGTAATAAGGATGTCGTAAAAGAAGTTAGTGCCTACAACAAACTTATTACTTGCTTTAGAAGGAAACAGTCCACTTTCTGTGAGCATGTTTGTGAGAGACAAAAAGCTGGAATATATTGCGACAACAGAAAAGACTTGAAGAAAATGAGATAGATAACATATTGGATAATTTAACATAACGGCCTGACAAGAATTCAACAACAGATTTGATAAAAAGTACATATACAAACAATATTGGAGTAGTTTTGTAAATGAACAATTCACTAGAAAAACGTGATATTTCGGGATTATTTTTACTCAGTCATTCATTATTTACAAATCATAATTTACATATATTAACAGAGCTGATAAGCAGCACTGGGAGAACTGGTCAGTTAGATTGGTTGACACAGTGCGTGAAGAAGAAGAAATACTAAATGTAACAACACCAGCAGAACTGAGTGACAAGTGTGAGATAATAGCAAACACATGACGTGGCAAAAATATAATGAAAAACACGATATTATTTCAATGGTTTTTGGAGACGGCGAGATGAAAGAAAAGGACAAGGTATTCAGTACATCCAACCAAGATCTGCTTACTCGGAGCAAGCAAGAGTACATGCACACCATCATAGCTGGCAGACGATGGAGCTGGGTTGGCCATGTCCTCAGAAGAGACCCCGATGCCATCACAAGAGCAGCTATGCTTTGGACCCCTGAAGGAAAACGAAAGAGAGGCCGACCAAAAACAACCTGGCGGAGGACTGTGGAGGCTGAGATGCAAAGAATGAACCAGAGTTGGGGCACTGTACGAAGGATGGCCACCGACCGAGCAAAGTGGAACCAATTTGTTGTTGCCCTACAAGACGCCACTAGGCGTGATGGCCACTGACTGCTTTGACGGTCGACGGCTAAGGATCAAAGAAAGAAGAAGAAGATTCAGTACATCACACGCGCTTTCATAAAGGTGACATCTGAATCTTAGAATACACAGAAATAGCTTTGTTTTGGGTGAGACCGGCAGCGATATAAAAATAAGAATAAAAAAGTTTACAGGAGCTTTCACTGCTTTGGAAATTATATGGAGATCAAAATCAAGTTAAGTTCAAAACAAACATTAGAATCTTCTATTGAAATGTCAAGTCAGTACTATTGTATGGTCATGAAACATGGAGAACAACAAAAACAGTTACGAAGAAGCTACATACCTTCATAAATGGGTGCTTGTGTAGAATAGAGGGATTGAAGCGGTACGACAAGATAATTAATGTTGAACCGATGACAAGAACCAAACAAGTGCCAGTAGAACAAGAGATGACAAGAACCAGACAAGTGCCAGTGGAACAAGAGATGACAAGAATCAGACAAGTGCCAGTGGAACAAGAGATGACAAGAACTAGACAAGTGCCAGTAGAACAAGAGATGATAAGAACCAAACAAGTGCCAGTGGAACAAGAGATGACAAGAACTAAACAAGTGCCAGTGGAACAAGAGATGATAAGAACTAGACAAGTGCCAGTAGAACAAGAGATGATAAGAACCAAACAAGGGCCAGTGGAATAGAGATGACAAGAACTAGACAAGTGCCAGTAGAACAAGAGATGATAAGAACCAAACAAGTGCCAGTGGAACAAGAGATAACAACAACCAAATAAGTGCCAGTGGAACAAGAGATGACAAGAACCAGACACGTGCCAGTGGAACAAGAGATGACAAGAACCAGACAAGTGCCAGTGGAACAAGAGATGACAAGAACCAAACAAGTGCCAGTGGAACAAGAGATGACAAGAACTAGACAAGTGCCAGTAGAACAAGAGATGATAAGAACCAAACAAGTGCCAGTGGAACAAGAGATGACAAGAACCAGACAAGTGCCAGTAGAACAAGAGATGACAAGAACCAAACAAGTGCCAGTGGAACAAGAGATGACAAGAACTAGAGAAGTACCAGTAGAACAAGAGATGACAAGAACCAGACAAGTGCCAGTAGAACAAGAGATGATAAGAACCAAACAAGTGCCAGTGGAATAGAGATGACAAGAACTAGACAAGTGCCAGTAGAACAAGAGATGATAAGAACCAAACAAGTGCCAGTGGAACAAGAGATGACAAGAACCAAACAAGTGCCAGTGGAACAAGAGATGATAAGAACTAGACAAGTGCCAGTAGAACAAGAGATGATAAGAACCAAACAAGTGCCAGTGGAATAGAGATGACAAGAACTAGACAAGTGCCAGTAGAACAAGAGATGATAAGAACCAAACAAGTGCCAGTGGAACAAGAGATGACAAGAACCAGACAAGTGCCAGTGGAACAAGAGATGACAAGAACCAAACAAGTGCCAGTGGAACAAGAGATGACAAGAACTAGACAAGTGCCAGTAGAACAAGAGATGACAAAAACCAAACAAGTGCCAGTAGAACAAGATATGACAAGAACCAAACAAGTGCCAGTGTAACAAGAGATGACAAGACCCAGACAAGTGCCAGTGGAACAAGAGATGACAAGAACCAAACAAGTGCCAGTAGAGGAAGAGATGACAAGTGCCAGTAGAACAAGAGATGACAAGAACTAGACAAGTGCCAGTGGAACAAGAGATGACAAGACCCAGACAAGTGCCAGTGGAACAAGAGATGACAAGAACTAGACAAGTGCCAGTAGAACAAGAGATGACAAAAAACAAACAAGTGCCAGTGGAACAAGAGATGACAAGACCCAGACAAGTGCCAGTGGAACAAGAGATGACAAGAACCAAACAAGTGCCAGTGGAACAAGAGATGACAAGAACCAGAGTAGTGTCAGTGGAACAAGAGATGACAAGAACCAAAGTAGTGTCAGTGGAACAAGAGATGACAAGAACCAGACAAGTGCCAGTAGAGGAAGAGATGACAAGTGCCAGTAGAACAAGAGATGACAAGAACTAGACAAGTGCCAGTAGAACAAGAGATGACAAGAACCAAACAAGTGCCAGTGGAACAAGAGATGACAAGACCCAGACAAGTGCCAGTGGAACAAGAGATGACAAGAACCAAACAAGTGCCAGTGGAACAAGAGATGACAAGAACCAAAGTAGTGTCAGTGGAACAAGAGATGACAAGAACCAGACAAGTGCCAAGGAGAATTAAGACTAGGTTTGGTCCCTTATGAATAGGTTTGAATAGGTGATAGACTCAGTGAGAGTTAGTGAAAGGTAATAGAATTTCCACACACGTGAGATGATAGATTTGATATAGTGGCTGTCTCTGAAAGCGAAAAGAATTCTTCTCTCTCTCACCTATCTTCTACAACAGTTGTTACAGCGTCAGACAGACTACACCAATATACATATTACGTATATTTCTATCACTCACAGGCACGCACATACACGTGACGACAGGTAAACACACAGACGTGGGAAAAACTATAACAATGATATATATATTTATCTAGAACGAGCTGACCAAACACGATTATTAAGTTCAAGAGCGATTTTATTATCAGGAAAAAATCGGCTCACAACATCAAAGAAAGTACATCAAGGAAAATACATATACACATAGTCATAAAAAAATCAAGGAAATGTTGCAAGGATGATAGCCCCGTTATAGTGTTAACTCTAGGTTTAGCCCGGCCCCGTTAAGAGAACAGATGATGGCGCCAGAGTCACAGATACATAGGGTTTGAGTCTAAGAGTTTTTCTTTGTTTTATCTCGTAATTATATGCACAGAGTTTGAAAAAAATCTGATTTAACCTAAGACAAAAAAAACACAAGAACTCTAGCCTTAGCAACAAATTATGCAGATTGAAAAAAAAAACAAATAGGACAGCAACAGGGTGTCAAAGATATAATAGTGAAAAATATCACTCAAACCAGCGTACACTCATTCATTCCGCCATGGCTTCTCTCACACTAGTACTCACGACTTTGCTTGCTGCCTCTTGGAACACATTGATTTTAGATTTTCACACAGACTCAAAAAAAATGCAGTCTTCTGCCAAGAAGTCCCCAGTTCCAAAAGACGTATTTAACTTGGAGTCTCCGGGAACGACTACTTGGGTATGCAAATTTGTTCAAATGTCTGATTAAGTCACCTAACAATTATTCCAGGCGCGGGAGTTAGCAGAGCACAGTGTCAATAGCGTAGGTTTCTAAAAAAATGATGAATGTCAGGTCGGTGCCTTCCCTCAGTATAGGATTCACTTTAGTCACACCACAGATTTGTCCACAAGATATAATCTAGTCGGGAAATGATTGTTAATATTCACGCCACCAGGCAGCAAATTATATAGAGTTTCTAGAAGAAATTAAGTGCTGGCTCCAAGGTCCAGTATTTATCATTACAGTCTTTGAAAACCCGTTATAGGGATATTAGTATTTCTGTCTAACTTGCACCGTCAGATCAGTGTTACTTGAGAAAACCCACGTGGTTCAAAATAAGGACTGTCTATTTCTTCACAAGTATGGAAACTACTACTACTAGGTGCTGGTAAAGTTAGGGTCACCCCAAAACTTTCACTGTGTGGAGGAAAAATAACACATATAATATAATAAACAGAATCTGTACTGGTTAAAACTTACATTTAAACTTGCAAGCAGAGAGCTTTGCTTATCATTTAAACTTCCCGTGACGTAAGTTATATTTAAAAATCAGCATTCCTCATAAATTAGGAACACGTGCGTATCCCGTCATCATTCATGAGGCTGGATTCTAGAGTTTATACGTTAGTTTAGAAAAATACACTCGACTGAGTATTAGCAGTTAAATTAAATTCATAAATAGCTACAATTGCCGTTATAAGCTAGAAATTAAATTTTTAGTCTGCTTTCCACTGAATGCTTCCCTAGAAAATATAATAGCCTACCACTTTATTTCTCTTCTGCGCTAAAGAAATAGATTAAAATGAATTAAGCGATTTAACACTTTAACACTCACAAAATCTATATATCTATCATATTAATTACCTCAACCACAGAATTACAGGTAGTCGCACAACTTAAGAATAAAAATGCTGAAAATATTTCTGGAAGTCTAGAAGTTCGACAAATTGCCGAAACAAACTGAGATCTTCGCTAACAGCTATTCTGTTTTTTCGAGCGACCTATCTACTGTGGAGTCTATGAGCGAGAATGAAATTAAAGTTTCAAACTTGGCCAATATCTTAAAATCAGACAAAGGGCCCAAACTTATTTCGCCAAGCGAAATTATCTCCCCTACTCCCAACATTTACGTCCGCTTAACGCGTGTCGTAACTGTCACCTACTGACCACGATGTACGCGTGTCAGTTTCAAATCCCAGACAGCCTGACTCCATTGCCCAAGTGAGCGCCGTGTCAGTTTGGGATTTTCCAGCCAAATGTCTGGATACTGCCCGGTGCAGATGTAAAGTATCACACCTCACCGGGACTAATGCCGAGAAGAAGCTCGCGCGCTCGGTGAGAATGTAGACGATTTGCTACGTCCTGTGTTCAGCGAACCGACTTATCACGCCTTCTGACGCCCTGCAGCCCTGACATCTACGTAATATCGTCCTAGCGCGATTCTCAGTTTAAGAGAAAGGAAAACAGGTAAAGTTTGCGAATTATATGAGAATAATATTCGCAAAACGAATGGATGAAAAAAATATACAGGAAAAAAAAAATACAGAGATAATAAAAGAGAGAATTTATGTGAAAGAATAGGAAGAAGATGTAGGAAATTAAATGAATATAAACCCTACGTGACAGAGCCTCCCCCCTTTAAGATATGGAAGCACTCCATGTCTACGTTATGGAGTTTAATTTCCTATAACCGTAGCTTCGGGGTGTCTGTCTTCTTCCCTCTCCATCTTCCCCCTCCATCTCTGTCCAATTCCTACTCAAGTCCACTCCTCAAAGTTTCCTTCCCCTGGAATGTCTCATATGCGCGCTTGAAAGAGCGTCGCCGCTTCTGACATTTTTGAAAGATTTCCTGTGATAGCGGTGGAATATCCCTGCCACTATCATCATCTTCGTCAGTTTTGGCGATCGTCAGGAGATGGTCGGAGGTTGGCACTGGTTTTTCCAAGTATCTCTTTAAGAGATTTAAATGGAAAACCTTCTCCTTTCCTTCAATAGAGATCTGGTAGTTAGCCTTAGAAATCTTTTTCAGGACGGTAAACGGCCCTTGCCATCCGATCTTCAGTTGGTTGTTCTCGGTAGGGAGCAACACCAAAACTTTCTCTCCTGCTTCCAGTTCTCTCTCTTCCGCGACTTTCCTGTATCGGTTAGCGTGCTTTGTGCGAGCTCGCTTAAAGTTAGTCGTTGCTAGGTCCCACCCTAGTTTCAACCGTTCCTTTAAAACCGACACATATTTACTTGCTGAGACGACTGTCTCATCCGCCTTCTCGTCTGTCAGAGACTGAAGTAAGGCTTCAAGCGGGCCCTTAATGGGTCTGCCAAATAAGAGTGTAGCTGGCGGAAATCCTGTGGAAGTATGAGGAGATTCTCTGTAGCCAAATAATGCTGCAGGAATACAGAGATCCCAATCTTCAGGTTTCACTTGTGCCAGCTTACTTAGCATCATGGTGAGGTTTCCATTAGCACGTTCCACGAGCCCATTTCCCGCCGGAGTATATGGCTTAGTGTGGATGTGTTGGGTCCTCAAGATCTTAACGATCTCATCCATCAACAGGTTTCGGTATGGAGATCCATTATCCGTCAACACTTGCTGAGGGAATCCCAACCGAGTGAAAATCTGCACGAGGGCTTCTGCGACATGCTTGGCATCTGCGCATGTTAGCGGGATAGCTTCTGCCCATAAAGTGCATGTATCGACTAAGGTCAGGATGAACCTGTTCCTTCTTTTAGTCCTTTCGAAAGGCCCTAAAATGTCGATCACAACCCGTTCGAATGGTGTTCCCATTATTGGCATTTCACCCATGTGGACTGGGGGTGTCCGTTGCTTGGGTGGTACACACGTTGGCACTGGGCACAGGATTTGACATATCTGATAATATCAGTATTTACTCCTGGCCACCAATAATGAGTGGTTATACGTTGGTTTGTGGCGTTCTGTCCCATATGTCCGCTAAAGGGAAGAGAGTGCCCCATTTCTAGGATTTGGCTTCTGTACTGTTTCGGTACTAGGAGCTGGTTGTAACCTTGGTCAGGCTTGCCCGTTCTCCGATAAAGTACGCCATCCTCAGAAAAAAATGTCCCCGTGCTGTTTGGGTTCCTTAGCCATGGGCAGTTTCCTAAAGCAGGGTGCCAAAGTAGGGTCCTTGTATTGCGCTTCTTTAAGTTCCATAGGTAACAAATTAGGCGCAG
Source organism: Oreohelix idahoensis (assembly GCA_024509875.1). Lineage (NCBI taxonomy): Eukaryota > Metazoa > Mollusca > Gastropoda > Stylommatophora > Oreohelicidae > Oreohelix > Oreohelix idahoensis. The sequence goes on along the minus strand of JAMPIV010014178.1, from coordinate 43,770 downwards.
GCTCCCGTTCCTTCTTGGTTTGCCCTCTTGTAGTTACTGCTGCCACAATCGGCTCTTCCGGTTTCCCAATACACACGTATCTCCCGCCAAGTATGACTGGGTAGATGGGATCATCCATAACAGCCGCTTTGATCACACCTCTGACAAAGTCAGAGTGTATCTCCACCAATGCGATGGGAAGCGCTGTAGGTGCATCACTCTTACGAACTCCACAAAGTTGGACGGTCTCTGCTGTCTCTTGACCGGGTTTGACCAGGTTTCTGGCAACAATGCAATCATAAGAAAGCCCCGTGTCAAATAAGCAAGAAGTTTGAGAACCGTTCAAAGTAACAGTACCTCGCGTTGAGGGTCTATCCCCAACAGGTTGGGAATCACTGTCAATAATTCCGCCTTGCGAGACTGTCAATAAGCATCCGATGCGTTTCGGCTCGGTGTGCTCGGTCTGATCATATGTCCCGTGCTCAGGGGTTCTCCCTTTGCCACCTTGTCCTTTCTGGCTGCGCTGCCATGTAGGGCGGTCGGGTTGATCAGGCTGTTTGGGGTGGTTGGGGTACTTGTTCTTGTAGAACTTGGATTTTTCAGGAGGGGGGTTTTGAGGTCCAGTTTCTCTGTGGTTATGCTGATTCGAAGCATGAGAAGGTTGATCTAGATTATTTTTTCGAAAATGCTCCTCTGTCGGTTTCCGCTTTGTGGCCGGTAGTTCAGCCAGCGCATTGTGATAACGCTCAGACTTTTCCAAAATGTCTTCAAGTTTTTCTGCCCCCTGCTCAGCGAGAAATCTCCGGGTATCAGCAGACAAAGTGTTCTTTATTTGTTCAGTTAGAACAAGTTCCTCAAGACCTTCATAGGTAGAGGGGAGCTGCGAAAGCTCAAGGCACTTTGTTAGATATCCCTTAAGACGAGATGAGAACTGGTGAAAAGTTTCAGAATTCTCTTTCCGGCTGTTGCGAAACAGTTGCAAAAACTTGCGAGCGTTCATTTCAAAGCGCTCCAGTAACGCTTTCTTCAACACATCGTAGTCGTCTTGTTGGCTACTTTCCAGCTTAGAATAAACATCATAAGCGGAACCTTTTAGGGCCTGGGAAAGTTTCATATTCCAACGCGACCTCTCTAACCCGTACAGAGTTGCAATTTTCTCAAATTTTTCTAACCATGTGTCAATCTTCTCATTTGGACAAGGAAAAGATTCAAGAGTGAAAGACATAGCATTTAGTTGAAGAGATTGAGTGTTAGCAGGGTCAGTTAAGGAGGAGTGAGGAGAAGACTCTCCATTGCTGGAGGTAGAGGCAGCACCACGGCTTTGGAACTCTAGAGTCTTAAGCGCCAGCTCATGCTGTCTCTGTTTCTCTTTTTCCTCAAGCTGTCTCTCCTCCCTCTCCTTCTCGTGCTGTCTCTCCTTCTCCTTTTCCTCATGCTGCATCCTGCGAATTTCCATTTCCTCGTCCATCTTCTTCTGCTGTAATAGACGGTCTGCTCTTTCCCTCTCTCTAGCTTCTGCTTCTTTCCTCTTGAGTTCTTCTTTTTCCTCTTTAGCTTCAGCTGCTTTCCTCTCCGCATCATATCTCTCAAGTTCGTCTCTGACAAATGCTTTCGCTTCTTCTCCTTCCAGTCCCTCCTCTCTCGCTTCGTCCCTGAGAAGTTGTCTAAGCTTTGCCCTCTCGGCCATATTATGTCAGTGACTGAGACACGTGGAGATAGAAAATAGGAAAAAGAATAACCTGGTTCCTACCACTTACGAGAAAAAAAAAATTCCAAAAATCAAAAGATGATATCCTTAACCCTGGGATACCTCCTCCAAAGTAAAATCTAACTATCGCTGCTATTATCGGCAATAAAGCACTCAATGCAAAACACGACTACGCCAAATAAATGGTAGTTAAGATTACAACTGAAAAATAAGTTGCTACAGTGGAAAAGCAAAAGAATATTGCAAAAATTAAAGAGAAAAATAATCCCTTAATTTTTAAAAATCCACTATAAGTTCGCCCCTGAAGTCAGATCGGGTAAGGGAGGGAATTAATCTGGACAAAAAAGTCCGAAACACACTCCTTAACTTAGTTCAAACGCCGTTCTGCCTCAGTACCCAGTGAATGTTATACACTCACCACTTTACCAGCATTTAGTATTACAATCAGCAGTTAACATATATCCCGACAAAATCAACCTGTAACCAAAATGTATATTATTCAAAGATGCTGTGGAAAAAAAAAAAACTTATTAGTTTGTGTGGTCAGCACGCCCGTAAACAGATCGCTAGTCTAGGGGGTAATTTTTTTTTTTAATCAGACACACAACTCACAAGACCTCACACTCTTACTCTATTACAGAATAAGAATCTTAAATACAAAATCCAGATAGACGAGTCCACGTTTGTCGTACTCGTCTTCCTATTCTAAGTTCAAAGACCGGAAACGAGCCGTCATTTGTCGTACTCGTCTTCCTATTCTAAGTTCAAAAAATCCGTCGGACGAGAACCCATTTGTCGTAGATTTCCGATAGGAGAATTAAGACTAGGTTTGGTCCCTTCTGAATAGGTTTGAATAGGTGATAGACTCAGTGAGAGTTAGTGAAAGGTAATAGAATTTCCACACACGTGAGATGATAGATTTTGATATAGTGGCTGTCTCTGAAAGCGAAAAGAATTCTTCTCTCTCTCACCTATCTTCTACAACAGTTGTTACAGCGTCAGACAGACTACACCAATATACATATTACGTATATTTCTATCACTCACAGGCACGCACATACACGTGACGACAGGTAAACACACAGACGTGGGAAAACTATAACAATGATATATATATTATCTAGAACGAGCTGACCAAACACGATTATTAAGTTCAAGAGCGATTTTATTATCAGGAAAAATCGGCTCACAACATCAAAGAAAGTACATCAAGGAAAATACATATACACATAGTCATAAAAAAAATCAAGGAAATGTTGCAAGGATGATAGCCCCGTTATAGTGTTAACTCTAGGTTTAGCCCGGCCCCGTTAAGAGAACAGATGATGGCGCCCAGTCACAGATACATAGGGTTTGAGTCTAAGAGTTTTTCTTTGTTTTATCTCGTAATTATATGCACAGAGTTTGAAAAAAATCTGATTTAACCTAAGACAAAAACACAAGAACTCTAGCCTTAGCAACAAATTATGCAGATTGAAAAAAAACAAATAGGACAGCAACAGGGTGTCAAAGATATAATAGTGAAAAATATCACTCAAACCAGCGTACACTCATTCATTCCGCCATGGCTTCTCACACTTGTACTCACGACTTTGCTTGCTGCCTCTTGGAACACATTGATTTTAGATTTTCACACAGACTCAAAAAAAATGCAGTCTTCTGCCAAGAAGTCCCCAGTTCCAAAAGACGTATTTAACTTGGAGTCTCCGGGAACGACTACTTGGGTATGCAAATTTGTTCAAATGTCTGATTAAGTCACCTAACAATTATTCCAGGCGCGGGAGTTAGCAGAGCACAGTGTCAATAGCGTAGGTTTCTAAAAAAAATGATGAATGTCAGGTCGGTGCCTTCCCTCAGTATAGGATTCACTTTAGTCACACCACAGATTTGTCCACAAGATATAATCTAGTCGGGAAATGATTGTTAATATTCACGCCACCAGGCAGCAAATTATATAGAGTTTCTAGAAGAAATTAAGTGCTGGCTCCAAGGTCCAGTATTTATCATTACAGTCTTTGAAAAAACCCGTTATAGGGATATTAGTATTTCTGTCTAACTTGCACCGTCAGATCAGTGTTACTTGAGAAAACCCACGTGGTTCAAAATAAGGACTGTCTATTTCTTCACAAGTATGGAAACTACTACTAGGTGCTGGTAAAGTTAGGGTCACCCCAAAACTTTCACTGTGTGGAGGAAAAATAACACATATAATATAATAAACAGAATCTGTACTGGTTAAAACTTACATTTAAACTTGCAAGCAGAGAGCTTTGCTTATCATTTAAACTTCCCGTGACGTAAGTTATATTTAAAAATCAGCATTCCTCATAAATTAGGAACACGTGCGTATCCCGTCATCATTCATGAGGCTGGATTCTAGAGTTTATACGTTAGTTTAGAAAAATACACTCGACTGAGTATTAGCAGTTAAATTAAATTCATAAATAGCTACAATTGCCGTTATAAGCTAGAAATTTAATTTTTAGTCTGCTTTCCACTGAATGCTTCCCTAGAAAATATAATAGCCTACCACTTTATTTCTCTTCTGCGCTAAAGAAATAGATTAAAATGAATTAAGCGATTTAACACTTTAACACTCACAAAATCTATATATCTATCATATTAATTACCTCAACCACAGAATTACAGGTAGTCGCACAACTTAAGAATAAAAATGCTGAAAATATTTCTGGAAGTCTAGAAGTTCGACAAATTGCCGAAACAAACTGAGATCTTCGCTAACAGCTATTCTGTTTTTTCGAGCGACCTATCTACTGTGGAGTCTATGAGCGAGAATGAAATTAAAGTTTCAAACTTGGCCAATATCTTAAAATCAGACAAAGGGCCCAAACTTATTTCGCCAAGCGAAATTATCTCCCCTACTCCCAACATTTACGTCCGCTTAACGCGTGTCGTAACTGTCACCTACTGACCACGATGTACGCGTGTCAGTTTCAAATCCCAGACAGCCTGACTCCATTGCCCAAGTGAGCGCCGTGTCAGTTTGGGATTTTCCAGCCAAATGTCTGGATACTGCCCGGTGCAGATGTAAAGTATCACACCTCACCGGGACTAATGCCGAGAAGAAGCTCGCGCGCTCGGTGAGAATGTAGACGATTTGCTACGTCCTGTGTTCAGCGAACCGACTTATCACGCCTTCTGACGCCCTGACATCTACGTAATATCGTCCTAGCGCGATTCTCAGTTTAAGAGAAAGGAAAACAGGTAAAGTTTGCGAATTATATGAGAATAATATACGCAAAACGAATGGATGAAAAAATATATACAGGAAAGAAAAAAAAAATACAGAGATAATAAAAGAGAGAATTTATGTGAAAGAATAGGAAGAAGATGTAGGAAATTAAATGAATATAAACCCTACGTGACAGATGACAAGAACCAAACAAGTGGCAGTAGAACAAGAGATGACAAGAACCAAACAAGTGCCAGTAGAACAAGAGATGACAAGAACCAAACAAGTGCCAGTGGAACAAGAGATGACAAGACCCAGACAAGTGCCAGTGGAACAAGAGATGACAAGAACCAAACAAGTGCCAGTGGAACAAGAGATGACAAGAACCAAATAAGTGCCAGTGGAACAAGAGATGACAAGAACCAAATAAGTGCCAGTGGAACAAGAGATGACAAGAACCAAATAAGTGCCAGTGGAACAAGAGATGACAAGAACCGAATAAGTGCCAGTGGAACAAGAGATGACAAGAACCAAATAAGTGCCAGTGGAACAAGAGATGACAAGAACCAAATAAGTGCCAGTGGAACAAGAGATGAGAAGAAGGCACTGAAGAAGGACAGGACACACTTTGAGGGAACCTGTCGAAAGAATACCAGGCAATCCTTGGTCTGGAATCATCATGTGAGAGAGTTAGAGGAAGCCCAAAGAAGACATGGAGAAGAGAACTGAAGAAATACATGAAAGGGATGAAGAGAACATGGAAAGACCTGGAGCTTATGGCACGGACAAGAAGACTTTGCTGAATGCCTACGCTCCTTGGGTAGCTAAAAAGTGATAGTGATTATGAAAAACTTGATGCATACTCAGCATTGGAAACAAGTGATAACTGGTCAGCTAGATCGGTTAGCACAGTTCTTAAAGAAGAAGAAATACAGAATGTAACTTAACTCCAGCAGAACTGAGTGACAAGTGTTGATTGGTCACCTTTAACATAGTCTGTGAGATAATAGCAAACACGAGACGTGACAGAAATATGATGAAAAACATGATATTATTTCGAGGGTTTCTGGGAGACCGGGAAATGAAAGCAAGGAGGGGGTGTTCAATTCATCACACGCGCTTTCATCAGGGTGACAGCTGAATCTTGGAATACACGGAAATAGCTTTGTTCTGCGTGGTTTTCGGGAAGGGTTCTCAAGCCAGGGTCGTCGTGATTACGTCTTCAACCCCAAAGGACAAGACTACTTATCCAAGCCTGATCAAAGAATATAATTGACCCCTGGCACTGCACTGTCTAGTTCTTATGATCTGAATTGCGTTTTCGTAAAACTTAAGTCTGTCATCTGTCTTTTCTCCAAAGTGTTCTCCGCTTCTAGAATGATGTTGCAAAGATTATTGTATTCTCAGTGATGCGTCTTCACGAGTCTACCTCTTCACATCTTTCTCTGATTTTTATTTTTTCTTCAAAGAAATTGGAGGAGAGCGAATTTAGCATCGAATGAGCTTCATTTGCCTCCACTCGTTCATAATCTTGAGAGAGTCTTCTCTGTTCAACCTAATCTTCGATTATATTTAGAGCTTTCATGGTAATTTTACTTTCAATTTTGTGTGATATTTACATGATAAAGTTATTTACAAATGATTGCAAACGGAGTGATACATTTCTCTGAAGAGGTCTCTAAGTTGTTATACGGTCTCCAGAAATATAACCCATCCCACTCTAAGTGTCTCTCCGCGTGTTAGCTGCTGTCTGTCTTCCCATCGCTATCTGCTTATCTATTGCTGTCTTCTTATCTACTGCTGTCTGCTTATCTATTGCTGTCTGCTTATCTACTGCTGTCTGCTTACATTACTGCTGTCTGCTTACATTACTGCTGTCTGCCTACCTACTGCTGTACGTTTTCCCATTGCTACATGTTGCTGTCTGTAATACCTACTGCTGTCTGTCTCCCCATTTTTGTCTGCTTATCTAATTCTGTCTGCTTATCTATTGCTGACTGCTTATCTACTGCTGTCTGTTTTATCTATTGATGTCTTATTATCTATTGCTGTTTGCTTATCTACTGCTGTTTGCTTACTTTACTTCTGTCTTGCCTATCTATCGGTGTCTGTTTTTCCATTGCTGTAAGCTTATCTATTGCTGTCTGTATACCTACTGCTGTCTGTCAATCTACTGCTATCTGTTTCTCTTTTGTTGCCTATTTGATGTTTCTTCCAGTATTTTCTCGGCCTATTCGCTGCTGAGTCATCAAAAATGGTGCAGCGGAGTAATCTTTGACCGACGCGGACAGTTTGAAACAAAAAGAACGTGAGACAGGGTCAAGCAGAGATAGTGTGGGACAAAGACAGCTTGAGACTAGGACAGACAGAGATAGTGTGAGTCAAAGACAGCGTGGGACTTGAACAGACAAAGATAGTGTGAGTCAAAGACAGTGTGGGACTGGAACAGACAAAGATAGTGTGAGACAAAGACAGCGTGGGACTGGAACAGACAAAGATAGTGTGAGACAAAGACAGTGTGGGACTGGAACAGACAAAGATAGTCTCAGTCAAAGACAGTGTGGGACTGGAACAGACAACGATAGTGTGAGACAAAGACAGTGGTGTGGGACTGGAACAGACAAAGATAGTGTGAGACAAAGACAGTGTGGGACTAGGACAGACAGAGATAGTGTGAGACAAAGACAGTGTGGGATTAGGACAGACAAAGATAGTGTGAGACATAGACAGCGTGGGACTGGGAAACACAAAGATAGTCTGAGACAAAGACAGTGAGGGACTGGAACAGACAACGATAGTGTGAGACAAAGACAGTGGTGTGGTACTGGAACAGACAAAGATAGTGTGAGACAAAGACAGTGTGGGACTAGGACAGACAGAGATAGTGTGAGACAAAGACAGTGTGGGATTAGGACAGACAAAGATAGTGTGAGACATAGACAGCGTGGGACTGGGACAGACAAAGATAGTGTGAGACACAGACAGTGTGGGACTAGGACAGACAGAGATAGTGTGAGACAAAGACAGCGTGGGACTGGAACAGACAAAGATAGTGTGAGACAAAGACAGTGTGGGACTGGAACAGACAAAGATAGTGTGAGACAAAGACAGTGTGCTACTGGGACAGACAAAGATAGTGTGAGACAAAGACAGTGCGGGACTAGGACAGACAAAGATAGTGTGAGACAAAGACAGCGTAGGACTGGGATAGACAAAGATAGTGTGAGACATAGACAGTGTGGGACTGGGACAGACAAAGATAGTGTGAGACAAAGACAGTGTGGGACTAGGACAGACAGAGATAGTGTGAGACAAAGACAGCGTGGGACTGGAACAGACAAAGATAGTGTGAGACATAAACAGTGTGGGACTGGGATAGACAAAGAAAGTGTAAGACATAGACAGCGTGGGACTGGAACAGACAAAGATAGTGTGAGACAAAGACAGTGTGGGACTGGAACAGACAAAGATAGTGTGAGACAAAGACAGTGTGATACTGGGACAGACAAAGATAGTGTGAGACAAAGACAGTGCGGGACTAGGACTGACAAAGATAGTGTGAGGCAAAGACAGCGTAGGACTGGGATAGACAAAGATAGTGTGAGACATAGACAGTGTGGGACTGGGACAGACAAAGATAGTGTGAGACAAAGACAGTGTGGGACTAGGACAGACAAAGATAGTGTGAGACATAAACAGTGTGGGACTGGGATAGACAAAGAAAGTGTAAGACATAGACAGCGTGGGACTGGAACAGACAGAGATAGTGTGAGACAAAGACAGCGTGGGACTAGGACAGACATAGATAGTGTGAGACAAAGACAGTGTGGGATTGGGATAGACAAAAATATCGTAAGACAAAGTCAGTGTGTGACTCGGAAAGACAAAAATATCGTAAGACAAAGTCAGTGTGTGACTCGGAAAGACAAAAATATCGTAAGACAAAGTCAGTGTGTGACTGGGACAGACAAAAATATCTTAAGACAAAGTCAGTGTGTGACTGGGACAGACAAAAATATCGTAAGACAAAGTCAGTGTGTGACTGGGACAGACAAAAATATCGTAAGACAAAGGAAGCATAGGGATTTGACAAACAAGGTGAGACAAAGACGACAAAGAAAGGGATAAATAGACCCGGGAAGGCCCTGAGCCGATGACTCATGACAGTAGGACCTGGCCCAAACTTTGTTGAAGGCTTATATAGCTTCTTCGCGGAGTTGAAAGTCAATGATTTAATACTGTGCAGAAACGATTCTGTTAAACAAACGTATCAAAATAAGAGTTTCGAATCCGATACTGCCTATCACAAGTCACGTGAGAATAATATTTATCTATCGGATGAGCAAGCACGCTTTGGCACCAAGAGTTTTTACAAGGAGTTAATTGGCACCTAATGGGAATTTAATGCAGAACTTTTTCAGACATAAAAGTGCGACAGATTGTACCCGAAATAGGTCAAGTGTTTTTTTTTTTAATCTCAGAAGTTGGCGAACAATTAATGAGTTTTTCTTCAAGTACCAAGGCTAGTGGCGTAGGAGACCATGTCGCTCAACAACTTCCTGTCTACAGTACAATTTATCAATTCTGTTTTTGACGCCTTTCCCTGCCACGATGTCAAACTGTCCAGTATTTGCTCTCTTTGTCTTCCCCTTTCTCTTTTTCCTTCAATCTTACCTGTTGTTACGTGTTACTGTTGTTTTGGGTCATCCCTTCTATTACAGGCCACACAGGCAATCACTTCTGTTGCATGATTCTTTTGGCTGCCACTTCTGTTGGTGTATGTGTGGGGGTTGTATGAAAGAGATAGTGTTACTGTCTCTCACAGCTGACAATGTTGACGTCAGCAATGTCGGGCTTACTAGCAGTGGCCGACAGTGTTTAATATGTGAGCGAATGTCCTGAGTTCTTTAGGTTTGTAAACGTCTGATGTAAACCCACACAACAGGGAACAGACCAACGGGTAAAACGAATTAGTTTTCAACTTATACAAAGTTTATTTACGACAGTAACGTTGACATCATGGACAACAGATCACAGCAAATCACAAGGTATCATAGTAGGTATAATCCATAGATAAATTGAATGCAACACCAGCAACTCATCATAAATCGACATAGCATACAATCCGTCAGAAAGTTGAGTGCATCACCAGCAACTCATCATAAATAGTAATAATATATAATCCGTCAGAAAGTGGTTGCATTAACGGCAATTCATTATAAATCGTAATAGCCGGTATAATCCATGGCATTAATAATATATTGAATCTCTTCTCTTCAAAAAACACTCTGGACACACTAGCGAGACTATAAGAACCGGTTCGAAGCTCTGCCAGATACCTGTCACGTAGGGTTTATATTCATTTAATTTCCTACATCTTCTTCCTATTCAGTCACCCAAATTCTCTCTTTTATTATCTCTGTATTTTTTTTTCCTGTGTATTTTTCATCCATTCGTTTTGCGAATATTATTTTCATATAATTCGCAAACTTTACCTGTTTCTTTCTCAAAACTGAGAATCGCGCTAGGACGATATTACGTAGATGTCAGGGCTGCAGGGCGTCAGAAGGCGTGATAAGTCGGTTCGCTGAACACAGGACGTAGCAAATCGTCTACATTCTCACCGAGCGCGCGAGCTTCTTCTCGGCATAAGTCCCGGTGAGGTGTGATACTTTACATCTGCACCGGTCAGTATCCAGACATTTGTCTGGAAAATCCCAAACTGACACGGCGCTCACTTGGGCCATGGTCAGCTGTAGCGTGAAAACTGCCCTGCAATGGAGTCAGGCTGTCTGGGATTTGAAACTGACACGCGTACATCGTGGTCAGTAGGTGACAGTTACGACACGCGTTAAGCGGACGTAAATGTTGGGAGTAGGGGAGATAATTTCGCTTGGCGAAGTAAGTTTGGGCCCTTTGTCTGATTTTAAGATATTGGCCAAGTTTGAAACTTTAATTTCATTCTCGCTCATAGACTCCACAGTAGATAGGTCGCTCGAAAACAGAATAGCTGTTAGCGAAGATCTCAGTTTGTTTCGGCAATTTGTCGAACTTCTAGACTTCCAGAAATATTTTCAGCATTTTTATTCTTAAGTTGTGCGACTACCTGTAATTCTGTGGTTGAGGTAATTAATATGATAGATATATAGATTTTGTGAGTGTTAAAGTGTTAAATCGCTTAATTCATTTTTAATCTATTTCTTTAGCGCAGAAGAGAAATAAAGTGGTAGGCTATTATATTTTCTAGGGAAGCATTCAGTGGAAAGCAGAATAAAATTAAAATTTCTAGCTTATAACGGCAATTGTAGCTATTTATAAATTTAATTTAACTGCTAATACTCAGTCGAGTGTATTTTTCTAAACTAACGTATAAACTCTAGAATCCAGCCTCATGAATGGTGACGGAATACGCACGTGTTCTTAATTTATGAGGATTGCTGATTTTTAAATATAACTTACGTCACGGGAAGTTTAAATGATAAGCAAAGCTCTCTGCTTGCAAGTTTAAATGTAAGTTTTAACCAGTACAGATTCTGTTTATTATATTATATGTGTTATTTTTCCTCCTCACAGTGAAAGTTTTGGGGTGACCCTAACTTTACCAGCACCTAGTAGTAGTTTCCATACTTGTGAAGAAATAGACAGTCCTTATTTTGAACCACGTGGGTTTTCTCAAGTAACACTGATCTGACGGTGCAAGTTAGACAGAAATACTAATATCCCTATAACGGGTTTTTCAAAGACTGTAATGATAAATACTGGACCTTGGAGCCAGCACTTAATTTCTTCTAGAAACTCTATATAATTTGCTGCCTGGTGGCGTGAATATTAACAATCATTTCCCGACTAGATTATATCTTGTGGACAAATCTGTGGTGTGACTAAAGTGAATCCTATACTGAGGGAAGGCACCGACCTGACATTCATCATTTTTTAGAAACCTACGCTATTGACACTGTGCTCTGCTAACTCCCGCGCCTGGAATAATTGTTAGGTGACTTAATCAGACATTTGAACAAATTTGCATACCCAAGTAGTCGTTCCCGGAGACTCCAAGATAAATACGTCTTTTGGAACTGGGGACTTCTTGGCAGAAGACTGCATTTTTTTGAGTCTGTGTGAAAATCTAAAATCAATGTGTTCCAAGAGGCAGCAAGCAAAGTCGTGAGTACAAGTATGAGAAGCCATGGCGGAATGAATGAGTGTACGCTGGTTTGAGTGATATTTTTCACTATTTTATCTTTGACACCCTGTTGCTGTCCTAATTTTTTTTCAATCTGCATAATTTGTTGCTAAGGCTAGAGTTCTTGTGTTTTTGTCTTAGGTTAAATCAGATTTTTTTCAAACTCTGTGCATATAATTACGAGATAAAACAAAGACAACTCTTAGACTCAAACTCTATGTATCTGTGACTCGGGCGCCATCATCTGTTCTCTTAACGGGGCCGGGCTAAACCTAGAGTTAACACTATAACGGGGCTATCATCCTTGCAACATTTCCTTGATTTTTTATGACTATGTGTATATGTATTTTCCTTGATGTACTTTCTTTGATGTTGTGAGCCGATTTTTCCTGATAATAAAATCGCTCTTGAACTTAATAATCGTGTTTGGTCAGCTCGTTCTAGATAATATATATATATATCATTGTTATAGTTTTCCCACGTCTGTGTGTTTACCTGTCGTCACGTGTATGTGCGTGCCTGTGAGTGATAGAAATATACGTAATATGTATATTGGTGTAGTCTGTCTGACGCTGTAACAACTGTTGTAGAAGATAGGTGAGAGAGAGAAGAATTCTTTTCGCTTTCAGAGACAGCCACTATATCAAATCTATCATCTCACGTGTGTGGAAATTCTATTACCTTTCACTAACTCTCACTGAGTCTATCACCTATTCAAACCTATTCAGAAGGGACCAAACCTAGTCTTAATTCTCCTATCGGAAATCTACGACAATACCTAATGACCGGGATTATTGTTTCTCAATACAACTCAGTACATCTTCACTCAAGCGCGAACTAGCAGCTTGAGTTGTGAGCTCAGCTCACCCGTATCTCTCCCCCAACTACTCAGAACATTTGAACACTTTCTTTATGTTTAAAAAAAACTAACACATACTCAGTTGAGCTATGTTCAAGCACCCAAATAAAAAAAAATAATCTTATAACTTTAAACGTGCTTACTAGCGTGTCTATAAAAAATCAGACCCGTACATAAAAATCCCAAACACTTAACTCCCACTCAAAAAACATGACTTAACATTACGATATATTCCAGCTTTCCTCTTCTCATAATATGCCCAAAAAAATGGATTGCTTCTTTCTAACTTGTGAAATAAGTTTCCTTTGCTTGTTGGCCTCTTTCAGGACATCCTCATTACTATTTTTGGATGTCCGTGGTATTTTTAACATTCTTCTGTAAAACCACACCTCTGTTTCCTCTAGTGCCTTCCTTACTTGTTTACTAATTGCCCATGGCTCACTCCCATATGTCAGTATTGGTTCTGTTGACCATTTTTTTAAGTAAATAGAATACTTTGATAGTGCATTCTGTGGAAGCAAATTAATGATTTCTCAACATTTTAGCCCGAGGTAGCCCCTGGATATTCGGCCATGTTCGGCCATGTCCTAAGATTATCGTAGACATACAGCTTTAACCCCTGAACGCGAGATCCCGCTTTAGCGGGATGATCAGCTATTATTAATCCCCGCAGTCCCGCTCGGCCATATCAAAGGATTCTCACGTCTACCTGAGATTCTCATAACCGGGTTATAAAGATGCGTAACCATACGGCAATATTTAGAACCTAACAGTGAGCTAGTTATAAAGTAATATATGAATCGATAAATAGTCGTTTGCTTCAGAAGTAGTTTGTTCTTAATTTTTAAAAACAAACAGTTAGTGAATCGTCGATGTAGATGGTTATCTCTTGAAAGGAAAAATTAGTGGAACATATTTTAAAATGGACTCTGCTCTAGAGTTAGTGACAGAAAAGGCAGCAAGTTAGGATACGTGGACACCCCACCTCATAACAAAATAGCTGGAACACATATAGTAAAGTACATAACACTTTACTCCTCTACGGCTGTAACTGCTATGTGGCAACCTTAACCTTTTACTGCATTATAGGGAAACTAAAACCTAATCTCTATTCTCAAAATTGTAATCTAAAAATACGTTAAGTTTTATATCGACTTGAAATTAAAAAGATTTAAAAACAATAGATGACTCAGTGTGAGTCTGATGAATTGCCTGCTGCGACAGAATTGTGGAAATTAGGTATCGGAGGTAATGATTGACAGCTAATATCTGATGGTGTCAAATCTGCTTTTTTCTCTCTTTCTGTGTCTCAATCTCTCTGTCTCTCTCCGTCTCTCTTTCTCTCCCTCTCCCATGTATCTCTGTCTCTCCCTCTCTGTCGCTCCTTCTTTCCCTCTCCCTCTTTATCTCTCTCCCTCTCTCTTTGTCTCTCCCTCTCTCTGTCTCTCTCTCTTTGTTTTTAATGTGTCTCACTATATATCACAAACCCATATTCACATTTTAAAATAAGAGTGTTTCCTCGTTTTGGCAAACTGCGCCCCTCTCAGCACAGGTACGCTGGTTATAATAGGGAGCTTGGTCAAATATAAAAGACCTTGGAGCTTGGTTCATATTACTTTCATATTAACCATAATAATTGCCTTATCGGTAACGTGAAGTCCCGTTTTGTCTCACCTAAGTTGCAATCTTCTCAACGCGCGTCCGGCCGGGGAACTACATTGCGTGCCAGTTGAAATAAGGTGTTGTTATTCCCAATGTACTTCATGGCGCGGCATTTTTATATTTTTTTACTTAGAAAAATTTCTACCTTTGTTGCTTTCTGGTGAAACAATTTCTGGAATTTTCCCCCATTTATATTAAGCAGTTCCGGTAAGTATGGATACGTGTCTCCATCATATAAATGGACACATTTAGCCAGTAAAGCATTATTGCTCATCACAGATTATGCTTTCGTGCCAATGTTTCCATGTTTCCGTACTTCTAAAGCAATATAAAAATGAATGAAATGACCACATTGGAATTAATTGCCGTCCTCTTTACATTTCCTCACTCAGCGCTGTTGTCTTGCTGTTACTGATACCCCAGGGCTGTACACTGAACAGCCAACGAAGTGGGCACAATAACAGCTTTGCCATCACTACAAATATAAATACTCGTAGAAACAGACTGAAGTGGCCATATGAAATGCATTCGATTTGATCATCAAAAATTGATTTGAATACTTTTTGGGTTCTCCCTCGTAGCCTGGTGCCTTAAGCTTGTATCATCAATTAATCAACACGCTTTAGCTTCCCAATAAGAATCGGCCTTCAACAAACACATGTCAGTTACTCTTGTCACGTGTCATTATCTCAAGTTTTTTTTCCACGTCTTCCACATCATTTTCACTTCTGTCTCAAGGTCTCGTGTCCAGGTCTCGTCTCCAGGTCTCGTCTCCATGTGTTTTTTGGTCGACCTCTGCCTCTCTTTCCCTGTGGAATCAAGAGCAAGAGCTGCCTTGTAATGCTATCAACAGGTTTCCTCAGTGTGTGTCCTATCCATCACATGCGTCTTCTCATCACTTGTTCCACCGTCACTTGTCTGGTTCTTGTCAACTGTTCCACACGGGTGACTTTGTCATACCATTTCAATACTTCTACTCTACGCAAGCACTCGTGTGTTACTGGGGTTTGAAATGGGAGCAATGAATAGTAACAAAGCGACTAAGGAGGGTTGGACATGGGGCTGGTTACTTCATCCGGTACAAAATGTTGACCACAAAAACGTGAACAAACCTTACGCATTTGCTATGTGATTAATGGATAATCCGGCCCTGGCCATCCGTATCATATAACATTAATTCTCACAGAGATCACTGCTGCATAAGCACATCAGTGCTTTGGTACATGCTTCCTGCAAAGGGGATGAGATACTTCCACAATGATGGCTCCGTTTCCGTAAGGAGAAAAAAAGGGGGAACTTATGAAAGACATAATATAAACGAAGGACACTGGTTATCTGAATTTCATGCTACTACAAACGTTACCAGATATCAGTGATTGCGGTAGATGCAGATAATGGTGATGATGATCCGAAAAAGAAGTTGGTAAATATGGCCTCTGGTGACACAATCAACAATGCCCTTGTAGCAGGAACCGTAATTCCTGGTCACGTGATTGTCAGCACTTCCTGCCATAGTTCTCAGCTTCCTGCCCCGGCAACTTAGTTAACTCTCATTGATTTACCCCAGCAGACGGGAAGAAAGCGGAAGGAGAATTTTAGGTTGGGAGATCCATCTCAGTCTTAGATAATTCCATCCCATAATTTGCTTATTTCCCAAAAGGCGAAAAATGAAAACCTCTTAAATTTAAGTTTTATTTCTTCCTCGTTTTCTCTTTTATTATTTACGCGTCAAGTCAGT
The DNA here is from genome assembly GCA_024509875.1 of Oreohelix idahoensis. NCBI lineage: Eukaryota > Metazoa > Mollusca > Gastropoda > Stylommatophora > Oreohelicidae > Oreohelix > Oreohelix idahoensis. The sequence goes on along the minus strand of JAMPIV010014178.1, from coordinate 27,448 downwards.
TGTACAGCAGTATGAAAAAAAAAAAAAACAACAAAAAAAACAAAGCTGCAGACTTTCATAAATGAGGATGGAAATGGTATGACAAGTTCGCTGTTGTAGAACTCATGACAAGAACCAGACAAGTGTCAGTGGAACAAGAGATGACAAGAACCAGACAAGTGTCAGTGGAACAAGAGATGACAAGAACCAGACAAGTGTCAGTGGAACAAGAGATGACAAGAACCAGACATGTGTCAGTGGAACAAGAGATGACAAGAACCAGACAAGTGTCAGTGAAACAAAAGATGACAAAAACCAGACAAGTGTCAGTGGAACAAGAGATGACAAGAACCAGACACGTGTCAGTGGAACAAGAGATGACAAGAACCAGACAAGTATCAGTGGAACAAGAGATGACAAGAACCAGACAAGTGTCAGTGGAACAAGAGATGACAAGAACCAGACAAGTATCAGTGGAACAAGAGATGACAAGAACCAGACAAGTGTCAGTGGAACAAGAGATGAGGTAAATACGCTAGGGATAAATAGAACACACATTGAGGAAACCTGTTGATAGCATTACAGAGCAATCCTTCTTCTGGTCCCCAGGGTGAAAAGGGGTAAAGAGGAACCAGAAGAACACACGGGGATAGAACTTTAAACATACATAAATAGGATGAAGGAGACCTGGAAAGACCTTGGGTTGATGGCAATTTTGGCATAAGTTGAAAAACCTTGGGTTGATGGCAATTTTGGCATAAGTTGAAAAACCTTGGGTTGATGGCAATTTTGGCATAAGTTGAAAGACCCTGGGTTGATGGTAATTTTGGCACAAGTTGAAAAACCTTGGGTTGATGGCAATTTTGGCATAAGTTGAAAGACCTTGGGTTGATGGCAATTTGGGAATAAGTTGAAAGACCGTGGGTTGATGGCAATTTTGGCATAAGTTGAAAAACCTTGGGTTGATGGCAATTTTGGCATAAGTTGAAAAACCTTGGGTTGATGGCAATTTTGGCATAAGTTAAAAAACCTTGGGTTGCTGGCAATTTTGGCACAAGTTGAAAGACTTTGGGTTGATGTCAATTCTGGCATAAGTTGAAAGACCTTGGGTTGCTGGCAATGTTGGCACAAGTTGAAAGACCTTGGGTTGATGGCAATTTTGGCACAAGTTGAAAGAACTTGGGGAGGTGAAAGGTGATCGTGGTTGTTTGTAATTGGAGCGTCGCAGATAGTTGAATATTTGATTCCGACCGAGAGTTCGAACTGCGGCTTGGCGGTCTGTAATGTTATGCTCTCTGTCTCCCTTTTCACACCGTATGAAGTATGGAGCAGCCACTGGAGATATTCCCCTTCCAGGAAACAAGTATCAAAGTATTTGGGACAGAAGACGCAGTGTCACCGTGGGGTTTGCCCAAGCATTATTCATGCTATTGTTAAGGTGAGATAAACAGTTAGGACAGCTCACAAGAGAAAATAATGAATGAAAATAATAATATTGCTAACTGACAACGGTTCAGAATACCGGTTCATGTTAACTAATAGTGAGTGATTACAGTGAACTGCACACAGAATGTTCGAGAACAAGAAAAAAAAAAGGTTTGACCAATAAATTTTTAGTAAAAAGATTTGGGTCAGCGAATCAGAAGAGTGGCAAGAAAACACACCACGAAAAATGACCAGAGGTCATTAGATGACAGGAAGTCCTGAGTTGTGCTTCAGGAAGAAGGTGTGATCGCTGTGCGGACAAGATGAACCTTCTGTGGTTTTACAGATAGGGTTTATGTGAATATGTTTAGATGTCCAGCCATCACTAGCCAGTGTTATTCTATCGGGAGATAGTTTGATGTGATTCTGTGGTTCACAGTTAAGATGTATTTCTGAAAGGAGATCAGCGTTTATGCTGTGTTTTTTTTTGTAAGTATTGAACTACGATTACATTTTGCACAAAATAGAATTTTGTTTACAAGAGAATCTTGCAGAAGCACGATTTGTCAGTTCATTACGAGAACTTTACGACTATGCACCAAGAAAAACGGATGGTTATAACGACTATGTGTAAAGTAACCAAAAGGCTGTAAAAATTTGAAGGAAACTAGAGATATTATAGAGGAGCCATATTGAACAAGGTTTGAAGTATCTAGAATTGCATATGATTATCAAGAAATAGTGAATGTCGACTTTTATAGAAGAACTTCAAACATGCTTTCTCACTTGTAAGTATCAGAAGGGTGTACATACAATTATTTATGCATGAGACGAATTTTGTTGCTAGGAGCAGTTATAGAGACTTGTCTGACCAGTTCGTCGAGGAAGATATTTAAGTAACAAATCATGTATGGAATGCTAATAAAGAGCATTGGTATATGAGGAAATAGGAGCAGGTTTTGGGAAGACTAAGGAAGTCTACAGGAGAAAAGAATAAGCTAAAGAGGAATACGAAAGTTACAAGACATAGAATTCATGTATGAG